>VZDJ01000043.1:233759-338944 GCA_008694505.1 Cyanoderma ruficeps
CCTTCCTTCCTGCCTTCCTTCCTTCCTCCTGCCTTCCTGCCTTCCTGCCTGCCTGCCTTCCTTCCTTCCCTCTCTTCCCAAAAATATTTAAGCCCAAACGGAAACAGATCTAATGCTGAGAAAGTGATTTGCTGTGCAGCACAGTCCACAGTCCACAGATTTCTGCGATGAAAAATGCTCATTTTGATATTACAGTGTGGCACTTTGGTTCAGTAAGAAACATCTAGAAGTTCTCAAACATATATTTTAGATATTGCTGTAATGATAGATGCTTTTAATAGCCCCCAAATGCTAACAGAAATGTCATTTCCTCACAACCTCTTCCAGAATTCTGTTATGACATTGTATTTGATAGACTCATCCCCCCTTTCTAAGCATTTAAATAGAAATAAAAACAGTTCTTGTTTCCTTGTAGGACCAAAGGAACAGGACCACCAACATTTTTTGCCTTCTGGTCATCCAAAACCAGTGCAAATTTTCTTTTTTTTTTTTCTTTCTTTTTCTTTTCTTTTCTTTTCTTTTCTTTTCTTTTCTTTTCTTTTCTTTTCTTCTTTTCTTTTCTTTTCTTCTTTTCTTTTCTTTTCTCTTTCTCTTTCTCTTTCTCTTTTGTTGAAAACTGTTGGAGTTTTATCACCAGCTTTTAAAGACTAACTTCACAATCCAGAAAAGGAAGGATAAAAATGCAACAGATTAAAAATACTTTTAAAAAATTAACCCCACAAAAGCCAGAAAGGTCACAACACAGGAACCCCCTTCATAGTTACATTCAGTTTATTTGGGAAAATGTGCATTAAATTATTCTAACTTCTGTCAAAATTTTGAAAACATCTATATGATAACAGCAGTTTTTTTACCCAATAGTTAGGAATGCACTGAAAGAGTCTTTAAAGGCAGCGAAATAGGAAAGTTTTCATAAACTGAGTTCCTAGTGAATTAACCAGGGAAGACCATGTTTGCTTTAATAATCTGCAACAGAGCTTGAAACCATCCTGCCAACAAGAAATGGTTTTCTTGAAAAAAATGCAAATATATTCTGAGTGCATACCTTAAAATTTCTAATTAAATTTATTTTTTAAATACAAATGGATAGGAAATACGATGCCACTGTGATTTTAGGAACCCCGAAGGTTTAAAACAGCAGAGAGCATCAATCTGTTTTTCCATACCTAGTACTTTAAATATTTGTTGACACTGCTGAATAACACCTTCTATTTTTAAAAACAGGTCAAAAATCTTGTTATGCCTTGACTTGCAGTCTCCACAAAACCAGTGGGTTTTGTGTTTTAAGGTGTTATTGGTTGGAAAACACAAGTCTTTGGCAGTGCTTTGTGGTGTAACTCTCTAGCAAAAAAACCAAAACAAACCAAAACAAAGCAAAAAAAGAACAAGGAAAGCTGCATTTTCCTGTTTGTTAGTCCTATCCAAAGCACTTTTCTCACCTCTGTCCTGTAGTGAAAATAATGAGAGCTCATTCTGCCTTTGATGAGTGGGATAAAAGCGAATTGACAGAGAGCACTCCTTGGTTACACGGCTCTGACAAAACTCATGTTGTAACGTGAGCAATTACATGTAGTTTTTAAAATTGAGTGCCATGAGTGAACTTATTGTTAGCTAAGGGTTTATCTCCCCTGAGAAGCCAATCCTGCTGACTGGAACACCTCGCTGGGTCTGGTGACACACGTGTGCTGAGCAGTGTGTGCTGAGTCTCTGGTTATTCACACACCTGATTGCTGCATTAACCACGTGGTGAAATCCGCATCACCCCAGTATCATCACCTCCCAAGGAAGCACAGCTCTGGCCTTGCCAGCACGTGGAAATGAGGATTTGATGATTGAGAAGCTCCTCTTACCTAGGAGAGCACCTTTTCTCAGAGTGTCTGAACAGAGTGCATTTGGACTTGCGGGGCAAACTCTCACATAAAAACCTGGAGTTCTGGAAAGACTTTCTGAACTGAAAAAATGCCCTTTTTCCTCTGTGAAGTGCTGAGATTTTTGACACTATTGATTCAGAAGGCTGCTTGCTATCACACTGGAAACCCAGGTTTTGTATTTCTTCTCCAACTAAGGACATGTTATCTCTTTTCCTGATTCCTAGATTCCTAGATTCCTGATCTCTCCTTTTTCTTCCAAATGCCTGCTGTTTACATGAGCTGAAGGAAAATTGAATGGCATCTAATCTTAACTCTGCATGTCCAATTTTTATTTATATTGTGGAAAAGGATTGTGGTTTTGGCAACTGCAAACCATTGTCACAGGAACACAAAGCAGACATTGATTTCTAAGGCCTTATACTCTTCAAAGTGTGGTGGTGTAAACCTGGAATAAGTTCACTCAAATGGAACATTGTTGAGACAAGAGCACAGGCACCTCAGCAAAAGTTTGCTGCAGGTTAGACCCTAAACCACAACCAGAAACATGTTCTCATTACCTCTTGAGCTCTTAAGTAAGCCAGAGTATTTAGAAGTAGAAATACTATTTAATGTATTTTCTATGCACACTGACAAATGCTGAGAACACCAAATGTGCTTTTAAGGTTGGATCAATATTTTTGCAGTTCAAGACACTTTAATCTATAAAATTAAACTTGAGACACTTTTCTGCAAGAAAATGTCCTTTCCTAGAATGTCTTTGTTTCTATATTGTAACATTTAAAGAGGGGCAAGTGGATCACAAGTTTTAGAAATCCAAATATAAAATGAGTAATTTTGTTTCAGGTCAAGTAAATTATGTGGGTTAATCTGAAATGTTTTACTCCTGTCTTAATTGAGAAAAACAAAAACGTTTTGAGATATCTTGTCGTTCTTGTTAATTCTAACTCAGTCAGGAGAGTGCTTTTCCCATTAACTTGCTCGGTTGATTCATAAATTCAAAGAGGTATCCAAAATTCTCTCATTCCTTCTCCCAGGAATAGTCAAGGGCCATCTAGGCTGAGAACTGCACAAAAATAAGGAAAAGAGAAGTGGTGAGAGAATCTTCAGAGGGGGAATACAACCTGTACCTTTGCAGATTTGTGATTGTTGGGTAGTATTGAAAGCGGTAACTTTGAAATTGGACAAATGGGTGACAGACCTCTATGGTGGGCATCACCATGGAAATTTCGTGACTTTAGAGATACTGATTATTCGCTTTGAAAGGAATTTATTTTCACATTGGGACAGGATGGCTTTCAGTGTCAGTCCTGTTCTTAAAACTCAAAACAAAGCAATAACTAAGGTTTGCAAACAAGCTGTCTCTGGGGTTTTATCAACATGTGCTTGTAGAAAGCAGCATTCCTAGAGCATCCAAGAATGACATGGGGACCATGCTATGTTTCTGAGTAATGTGGGATGCCGAGGCTTTCTCAGAAGCACTGGCAGGAGATATAAGAAAAGCAGCATTCGTTATCTGTGCAGAGGGATTTCCACCACATGAGAGGAACAGTGCTGCCATTGTACTCCTGGCAGGAGATGCGTGTTCAGTTGGCAGCAGAGTGTATCCAAAATTCAAGCCAAGAGAAATGCCACCTTCCTTCACACCCGCCTCAGTAGGATGCTGCTGCCACGTGGCCAAACACACACTTCTGCGTGCCCATGAAGCCTCCTTTTGCTCTCTGGGAAGAGGGTGGAAAGGGAAACCTTGCATGTCAGGCAGGTAGGAGCAGCCAGCTGCTGGCAGTGCCCCTCAGGAGGGCTTCTCTCACCTACCTGCCAGGTGCCATAGCAACTGCCAGCCACAACCTGCAAACAGCCACTCAGAACAGTCCTGTTTGTGCCCCGTTGCCACGGGGTGGGGAGCATGTGGCTGCATGCAGCCGGGCAGGCATGTGAGCGCCCGTGGCCTCGGCTGCTGGGCACCCACCAAGGGCACACACAGCCACGGGCTGTCCCCACCCAGGGCACAGAGCCTGTGCTGGAAAACCAACCCAGATCCCAAGGAAACCAACCAAATTGTGCGAATTTAGTCACAGTAATACAATTTATTATGCTAGCAAGGGAACCGCATGCTTTTGGCTGTGTGAAATTTGGGTGTAAGAGAAGCATATTTAAGACTGGTCTTTACCTTCAGAGCAGACCCACAGATGTTTTTGGCTGTGACGTGCTCATGTGGGAACAGTGGTGCCTGCAGGTTCCTGCTCCCTTCTCCACCCAGGCAAAACTTCTGAGCCATCTTTGCCCTTGTGTCTCACAAGGTCACTCACCTGTTGGTAACACCTGAGCACACTGCTGTCTTTGCTGCCTTTCTTAGGGACTAAGGAAACACACAGGGAGGTGTTACTAGCAGTCAAGTTAAGCATATTTACTTCATCAGACTGAAGAGGAGAGAAAGTATTTTTTAATAATAAAATAAATTCATGAAAATGGCAGGTAAGCATTTTAAAAATGATGGCTCTAATCTTTTGAGACAAGATGTATGGATTTGGGATTCTGGTTTCTCTCCATGGTACTCATATGAGTGGCAAAGATGAAAATATAAAAAGTAACATATTTTGGGTTTAGGAACTCTAGGACTGAGTGTTACAGTAAGATGTACTCCTCTTTAGACTTCATGAGAAATGCCTGACCTAAGCCTGTCTAAGATTTCTGCATGTAGTGACAATTACTTCTTCAGTAAAAAGAACAGTTCATGGGGCTGTGATTAAATCCAGCATGTCTGCTGACACTTTAGATGGCTACTAGCTTCTAGAAGAAGAAGGAGAACTTTCTGTTGAACTGCAATGGGTAAATGTAACTTGTTCCTTTATTTTTTTTTTTCTTTTAAATAAACCTGTGGTAAATGGACAATGTTTTCCCTCAGGGAAATGTTCTCATCAGCTTGATTCATGGAAAAGTTACTCATCTTCCTACCTCAAGGAAAGAATATGTATTTAATTCCTGAGAATAGACTATTACATCACATGAGCAGAGATGGTTTAACAGGAGACAAATCTGTGAGAGCTTCCAAAGGCAGCAAAGTTTGCTACGAAATGAGATGCTCTTCGGACGAGTTTGTGTAACATCTATAGGAAGTACTTCACAATTAGTGTATTACAAACATTGTTGTCCCATGAGATGACCTAATACTACTGGTCTTTTCCACCTTGTATCTTGCTAGAAGTGCAAGTTACAGCAGATATTCTTGCATTACTTAACTAATTGTCATCACTTGCTTGATTCATTCCATTATATTATTTGTGGTGTACCATGGAAGTCTTGTAAAATTGTGCTTGCACATCATTATTATGGGGTACTGATACTGAACTAGGAAAATACCATGAGGTAAATGCTTAATAAATTGTTGACCTCTCAGAAATGCATGTTACAAATAGCTTATGTGTAGTTGGAAATATAACATGGATGACAAAGTGCCACCTGAGTTTATGTGGTCTGATTATTGAAAGAACAAACTGGTATGACAGTAAGTTTTCTGAGGTACAGAACACAAGCTGTAATAATTGCTGGCACAATTATTTTCATGAACAAAATTCGCTGTGACTGAAGCCTTTTGATGTGACTGAACATTGTTCTTACCTGACACTGCTTGTCCTTGTCTGATCTTAAATATGGATCAGAAAATCTTGCTGAAGGGGTTGCCTGGAGTACCAAGATCATTTCAACATAATATAATTTTAATATAAAGTGTGGTTTTGTCAGCTTCTAAATCCATGATTACCTTTCTGAAAAAGAAATAAGGCTTAAACTGGAATCTGCAGAAACCATATTTTCCTCTGCCCCTCTGCAGCTTAGGAAAGCTTAAACTACAACTGTAAAGGCTAAAAGAATGATTAAGATGTGGGATTAAAACTAGGAAGTTGTTTGCCTTCCATTTTGCCCTGTGCAGAGGACTTTCCTAGTCTGAAGAATGAGAATAAATCTCGGCTGTGCCAGCAACTCCTCTGTGGTTTCTGGGGAGTCATTTAGACACGTGTCCATGGAGGTGAATAAGCAGATCCAACAACTTAGTTTGTTCTTGGAGGAGGCTGGATGTTACTGGGAAGGTGAAGACCTGTGCTAACAGGGTGCTGTGCTTGGCCTAAGAAGCCTTGTGCTCACAGGCTGGGTTTGTTAGACTGAAAATAAAGTCATAGCAACAGAGCCACATGGCACCTCTCCAACACATGGCTCACACATGTCTGTCCACACATGTCTGTGTTGCTAGCAAGACCTTGGTTTTTCTAGACTGGGTTCTCATGGTGAACATCTGTGTCCCAGGTTCACAGCTGACACATTTTAATGCCACAAATTCAAACCCGATTTTCTTAAACTCCTTCTCCAGCTGCGGTCTCACCCTGGAGATGAGTGCCATAAAATCTCCTGGCTCCTAAAGGTCTGCTTGATGTGCCCAGGGCTGCTTCACACTTAAAAACACTGAGTCAGAAATTTTCTTTTCCATTCAACTTGTAGAGCTGGAGCAGTGGGTGCATTCAGCACATTCCTATCCAAACAGTCCCTGCTCAAAACAGCTTGTAACATGACTGTCATCCAGACCTGCACTGGTTCATACACTGGTTAAACAAATAGACTGTACACCTGATTCAAAACACAGTGGTCACCAGAAAAGCAGGTTTCCTGTCTCTGTTTTATCTCATGGTTTGTCTTTTATAGAATTTATTGCAGTAGGGATGGATATGGAAGGTGGGTGATCAGGCAGTGAAGAACCACCAGAAAAAATACAGCATTGAACATGAACCTTTCTTATCATAGCTCAAAGTTTTAAAAAAAAAGTCACAATATGATAAAAATCATTTAAAAAGAATAAAAATAATAAAAAACTAATTGATCTGGAGGGGGAAAATATATGCTTATCTCAAAAAGCCATTTAGATTCTCCACAGGAAGGAAGACTTTCCTCTGTAAAGCAGAGTAAAGGGATTTAATTGTGGCTGATATGGATTCAGGAAACATCCTTCTGTTTACTCTCTGTTTACTCTCACCCACCTTAAGAAATCACCTCCCCCCAATCTGCACTGCAGTGGGAGAGAGGCCCCTATCTTGGAAGGTAAGACACTAAGTAGAGAAAGATGCTCTGCACTCTTACGTCAGAATTACCCCTGGGGTTTCTCCCTCCCTGTCAGATGGCAATGACAGCTCCACCTTATCACGCAAGGGTATGGTAAGGAAAGATCCTTGTTCTGTTATCTCTCTTATCATTGAATTCATGAAGAAGGAAGGAAAACAGACACCATAGGAAAAGGCATTCTAGTTGCAGATTCTTATGAGAGCTTGCGATTTCCTCAAGAAGAACCTATCAGGAAAGGTGGCCTAATATGGGCTACAGTCTGAACAAAGAAAAGATTATTTGGGTTTTTTTTTTCCTTCCCTGTCCTGGCCATTTAAACATTTAATAGTTTAGTACAGCAGTAGAATCTGAAAAATATACAGAATCTGTTTGAAGAATACAACTTTGTTATGCCCCTTGCTGTATCATTATTCTGACTATCACTATGGTTATTGCAATAAAAAGGCAGATTTTCTTTGCCTTTTGTAACTTAGGAGAATAGTGGATAAATATTTATTACATAATATAGAAACCAAGTCTCCAAAGTTCTTTAAAACAAATTGTTGATGATGGAGTGTACGCCGCTCTGTTGATTTGCGTGTCCAAACATCCATTACATGGACTTCATTCATTTTTATGTTAATTTTATATTACAGAAAAAAAAAAGAAAAAAAGAAAAAAAAGAAAAGAAAAGAGAAAAATATTTTCAATAGAGCTTGCAGATTTCTTTTCTTTTCTTCTGATCACATCACATCTAGGATCTTTCTTCACATGACTTTGTTCATCTAAGTCTAAACACTCCTGGTATAGTCGATGCATGCAAGCCGATTCAGTTCTTGGTGAAGGAAAGAGAAAACCCAAGCTGGAAAGCACTCAGTAATCGAAAATTAAATAAACAATACCTTGACATGGCAAAATTGAAATTCTTTCTTGACAAGATTTCATTGGGTTCATGTTCTTCAGCTAATATTAATATTTTAAAATTACATTTGCTTGGTCAAAATATCAAAGAGACAAATGCATTAGTTCCACATATGTGTGGATTCTGCTCTGAGTACTAGGGACAGCTGGACTGACTTTCAGCTGGACTAATTGGATCTTGTGAGTGGTTTTATTAGGATCTCTTTCCAAATAATCATTTAAACAAAACCAGGTCTGACTTTGGTAGGTGCGTCCCTTGAACCATCTGCTGGTTGCAAAGATTTCTGAAAGGAGCCATGAGAATGAAACAAAGCCTGCCACCACAAAAGAGCATGTTAAACTTGCAGAAAATATTTGTGTGTTGTCATTTACTATTAAGTCATAGCTATTTTTCTACTTCATTCCTTAAACTGCTAATAAATCACTGGAATTGTGTAAACCCACCAGTAAACTACATTCAGCAGTACTCTAAGAAAGGACTTGTTACTCTACTGGCACAAATTATGACAAACAAGGTATCCTGTAAAAAAAAAATCCTCTGACTCAAAAAAAGGGGACGCAAAAAGGAACAATATAATTAGATCTCTTATTATGGTGTGCTTGAGTTATTCCACCAGTGAGTAAGGTTTTGAACAGGAAGGAAGGTGGCCTTTGGCTGCAGGAGTGAAGGTAACAGCAACTGGCAGCCATTAGATCTGAATATTTGTCGTTTGCTCACAAAGAGAGCAGCAATGGCCAAGGTGCAATAAATGAGAACAGGTGGGCAACACCTCACATACTGCTCTGCTCTACTTGTGAAAAGCTACTGGAATTCAGTAATTTTGCATTTTTACAGACCTTGAAATTAAGGACAGTCTTAATTGAGTCACCTTCTGAGAGATTTTTATCTTCTACAAGATTATTTTCTGCACAGCAGTTTTTTTTCTCTCTCTTTTTTTTTTTTANTTTTTTTTTTTTAATATACAGCAAAGTCCTGCACTTAACTGAGGGGGATTACTCAGAAATGGGAAAATTTATGTCAAAGTTGGTGCAATTGTGAATCCTCAAAAGTTGTCTCTATGCAAAATAGAAGAATAATGACATAGGCTGTCTAATTCTTGTCTTGTTTGATTAAGTGCTGTTGATTTGGGATTCTAGGTTGAGTTTTTAATGTCCAAAAATTGATCTTTGTCTGCTTGAGCCTGTGAATGAAACAGAAACCGTGCCTGTTACTTTTCAGAAATACTTTCAGATCTCCCACGTCTGAAGAAGGAAACTGAAACAAAACAAAAACAAAAAACGTCAAAAAACAANAACACAACAACAACAACAAAAGTGCAATATCAAGGTATTAACCCTTTTGAAAATGTTCTTCAGTCTCTCTGTGGAACAGGTCTGTGTACCTTATTAGTGCTTTTGGCCCTAATTATTTATGCCAGCTGTTTGTCCAAATGACTGCACTTATCAAATCCCAATGGATACCAGATTTTCCTTGTGTTTTCATTGTTTGTGGCAATTCCCAGGTCCTTCTAGAAACAAGGATTTTGATGTACATTTCCATGATTCTCTCCTGTGATAGGATTCCAGGTAAACTATATATAAATAAACCACAAGGAAATACAATGATTCAGCACTTTTTCATGCAGTGACTATAATTGTAGAATAATTAAATGTTCCTTGAAGTTGGAAGCTTGTAAAAACATTGCTATGCACCATATGTAATTTCAGTTACTGCTTTTTCTTCCTAGTCTCCATAGTTTATCTTTTAAGCAGTAGTTTATTATGGTGTCTACAACTGTTTTGTTTTTTTTTTTTCTAGAACTAGATCCAGCTTAATGTGCTGTAATTAGAGTGTTTGCCACTTAAGGGCTGGAATGAATGTCCTGTGAAGAGCAGCTGTGGACTTCAGGTTTTTCAAGCTTGAAAAGAAGGAGGCTTCATATACTTGTCTGTCTCGGCCTGTGAAAAGCAAGCCCAAGGTTAAATATAGGACAGAAAGGGGCCAGAACTCCCACAAGTGCAAGGAGCTGAGGTTTTCTGTTAATTGACCTGACACATGCAGGCTCAGGGACACCCTGGTTAGATTTGCCATAATCACCCTGGAACCAAAGGTCACAGCATAGAAACACCTGTGCAGATTGTGCATAATCCAGTCCAGGCCCAGAAGCAGTACTGCTGGTTTATCCCTGATTAATAAACCCTTACAAAGTATTTATACCACTGCAAGATGGTGAGCATGAGCATGGCTAGAATCATTTCACATGGACAATGAGAAGCAGTAGCAAAAGACCTTCAGATTACTCAGGTAAATCATGTCACTTCCTCAGAAGACATAATTGTCCTAATTGTGTGACTCTTCACAAAATAAAACATCAGGAACAGAAATGCTGAAGAAAGATATAAAGGATCTCAGGAGTTTAATTCCCCAATTAAAAATAAATAAGGCACTGATGATCAGTACATTTGTCCCTTGAGAACAACCCATGCAGATTCTAGTTAAATCAGTAATTGAATCCTTCAAGTTCTGCTGTACTCGCATGTAGAGAGAAGACTTCCAAATTTTCTCTTTCACAGAGTGCTGGTAGTTAAATTAGAATATTTCTGATTCACTCTTTTTCATTTTCACTTTCAAAATAAATATATTTTAGAATTACATGAATAATCCTGCAGCTGTTGAAGACAATCAATACTTCTTTATTCTATTATTTTTTAGCATTTTCTTCAGATTTTAAAGCAATTAGACTTAAGGTCCAAAGCATGGACCTTAATGCTTTTAATTTTATCTGACTCCCGTTTTTATACATATGTACAGAGGTCAAGGGATTGGCTACACAGGTCACCACCCCTTCAACCTGGATGGTGGACATCACCATCAATCATTTCTTTTCTCACAGGAGAAGTATGTAAACATTCTAAACATTTTTTTCCGAAAGATTTGGAATTCCTGACTGTCAGTACGAAAGCCAATGGGAACTGCCTGGTGTTTATCATATCACCTGGCAGACTAAGTTATGTGTCTTTGACCTGTAGAAGAAAATGGAATATATGGGGTCTCTGCTTTTTAAACTTGAGAATTACCTTGCCTACGCTAATATCTCCAGCTTAAAATAACAAAGTAATGGAAACAATATGGAATTAAAAATGTTGATAATACTGTCAAAGCAAATCTGGAGTAAAAGTGAAGCTCACTGGCAAGTGGGAAAGACACATTCAGAAGTGCAGACCTATTTATCAGAAAACACATTATCCCAAATCTGCTTCTGCCCCAGACCGGTAAACTTCAGCAGCACTGGATTTTGTCTGCCATTCCCAGAATCCAGGCTGGTCGTTTACTCCATGGAAAACTGGAGGAAAGGCTTTGCTTTGCCCTTTTGGAAATCATCTCTTGAGTGCACTGCCAGGAAGTCTTGTGGCTCCTGAGTGATACCACAGATCTTGCTTATCCTGGAGCTTGTTTGACCTCATTTTCTGCCAAACTCCTGCTGTTTGCTCTCCAGAGACAGTTGTGAGCACAGGTTCTTCTGGGTTGTTCCCTGAGCCACATTTCTGGAGCCAAATGTACTAATTTCTCAGTGTTCTGTGTGCAGGGTTGCCGTGATGAGTCTGGAAACAAAACCTTAACAAACTGAAGGGCCAAATCCTCATGTTTTCCAGGCCTGAAAGAAAAAGAAAAAGAAAGAAAAAAAAANAAAAAAAAAAAAGAAAAGAAAAAAACCAAACCAAAATAACTAAACAAAAACCAAATCAACACTTAAATTCTGACACATCCCATCGTGAAGACCAAGAGGAGATGCAGGGAAGTAAAGACCACCTCAAGTTTGGCTAGAAAAGTAGAAGTTAATGCTTTGTTTCCATTTGACTGGAATAAGGATTCCCTGGGCCTGACTCACCTGATTTAGGCCATGGAGTACCTTTCATCTGGAAATAGCTACATTCACAGGAAATACCTTTTCAGAAATGTTCAGCAGCCATCCTACTCTGTAGAAAATATGGCTATAAATCCTCTAAACCCCATTTTGATTTTCTTCTGCCAGTTTTGGGTGCCCATGCATGTCTGCAGCTTCTCTTCGGTGTTCACAAGGCCCTTAAGGTCAACATTTCACATCTTTGAGAAGATTAAGCGGAAGCACATGAAGGAAATGTTTCATTTGTATGTAAAATGGAGATTTTTAAGAAAAAAAAGACAGCCACCACTTTATTTTGCAGATGCATGCACTACAATACAGATTATTTTAGGCATGTTGGGACCTGGCTAGTTAGTAATCTTCATATAAGCTGTTTGGCCCTATCAATACCTGCCATGAGTGATCACTCTCCCCATTTCGACAATGTGTTCATGAGAAGACCATTTTTCTGCAAACATTGTGGAAAATCTATTATTTTATGCATTAAAGGAAAAGATCAGTAAAATGCAACAGCCTAGTTGCTTCTTATTCTTCATTGTTTTGAGGTCTAAGCCAACAGATTTCCTCTTTCCACAGAATATTTTAAAGAAAAGATGTTGGGGGGCCAGGTGGGTTTTTTTGGCTTTTTTTAAAATACTGGACAACTAGGTGTATAGGGAGTTCTAAGTTCAGATGGAAGAAAGCATATTATTACATAATAAACATAGAAAATTGCTTTTATTGGCTTTAAAAAGAGGGGTTTGAAATCCCAGATAAATTTAAAGAAAAACCAACCACAACAGAAAACCAAACAATCAAAAAAAAAATCCAAAACTGAATATTGTTCACGTGAGTGAATTGAGGGGAAAGTTGTGTGCAAATGTGCAATATAGGCATGTGCTGTGTAGATGCCCTAAGGGCTAAATCTGCATCCCCACAGGCAATCAAAAACAACAACACCATAAACTCTCCCCTGCACTTCAGTTGCTTTTGGATCGTGTCTTGTGTGGTGTGGCCTTGGTTCAAAATAGTAGCAATAATGTCCTTAATTAATATTTAGCCTTGGAGAGGAAGTAAAAAAGCTGTCCCCCATTACCAAAATTGAGAGAATCACAGTCATGACTATACAAAAGTATTTGTGTTTTTAGTGACTTTTTCTATAGCAAAAGATGAGCTAACAAGGTAAGATTTCAAGTTATACCTTAAAAATAAACACCTGGAAAATGACTACCACATCTGCACAGTATTTAAATTACATTTGGCTTATCACCCTGTGCTTCACAGCTGTTATGGCACAGAGGAGGATAATTAAAAGCAGCAGATTACCATGGTATTTAATGGACTGCTGCTGAACTATTTGTGTGTTTGTGATCCAAATGAAAACTATTGGGCAAGTTATGGCTTTGGAGCAGGAAGCTGTTTATGAGTGACAGTAAGTTTATTGAGAGTGTTTCTCTACCTTGCGATCTGGGGCAAGAAGCGAGTATTTCAGGACACTGAGAAGCTGTAGGAATCATAATGTAGTTATGTTAGGAATGTACTTTAGCAGAATAAATTGTCTTGGCTAAAGGGAAATCGAGAATATATACATTAACATGCCACAATATCAGCTATATCAGCTAAGGCTCTGAGTAACCAAATAAAGAAGCAAAAGAAAGCTGGTTTCCACTCCCCCCACCCCCCCCCCCAANAAATGAGTTATGGTAATCTCACTGCTTTTCTGGTGCACTGAGCTCATCTCACAGCTCAGGTACAAACAGGTTCATTTCATGATTGCAAGTGACACACAGCAGAGATTCCCCTTCAGCCTCCTGTGATTTGCTTGCAACTTTGTATATGAATACACAAAAGGTGAAAAATCTATTTTTTTTTTTAAGGTTGACAACCATCCCTCCCTCTTGCCTAGCAACTGTTTACTACCACATTCGTGGAGAGAAAAGCAACCTTTTCAAATTTGATAAAGACCTATTGTGAGTTCCCATGTGAATGCCAGGAGCTACACTGAAATTCAAAGACTTTTATCACTTTCTAGTGT
Organism: Cyanoderma ruficeps; assembly: GCA_008694505.1. Lineage (NCBI taxonomy): Eukaryota > Metazoa > Chordata > Aves > Passeriformes > Timaliidae > Cyanoderma > Cyanoderma ruficeps. The sequence goes on from VZDJ01000043.1 coordinate 247,532, forward strand.
GGTCCAAACAGATAATGATAAGTAATATTTGGTTAATGTGTATAAACTGAAAAATAAGAACTCTTTGGAGTTTCCATTCTCCCTTCCCTAATTTTGCTCTTCATCTAAAAAGCATTTTGTCTCAAGCTCATAAACACATTGCATTTCTTCTGTCCTAAAATCTGGGATTAATTTGAGAAAACAACCTCCATTTTAATCCACCAAGTGTTCAGATATTGTCCATTATGTTGGGGGTTTCCTGAAATACATTGAAACAAGCACAATTTTGAAGTGTGGCTTGAAGTTTTGTGTTTCTTTAACTTCTGAAAGCAGAGATTGCGTTGTATTAAGTGTTCTTGGTTTTTTTTTTTCTTTCCTTTTTCATAAAAGTATAGGTAAGACCTTTTTTTGTTACTTAAGCTCTCATTACATGTTACATGGCTCTCATTTATGCACCTGTCTCCAGAGGCTGAAATTTAAAGAACAGTGGGTAAGAAGACACTCAGAGCTGCAACCCTGTGATCTGAAAGCTCCAGAACTGTAGAAAACCACAATATGAAAAGTGACAACATTTGACTGAAAAACTAGTGCAACAATGGCTAGTGAAACAATTTCTTTGAAGTTAATTAGGAAGTACTAAACCACTATGAGGTACCTGCATTGTAATTGGCAGAGACTTCTTCCTCTCCATGGGTCAAACAGGTTCATGATAGGGGAGGAAATTAAACAGAAGAGACGGGCAAGGGAGATTTAGCCTTCTTCTTTCCTTTGCCTGGAAAAACTCAGGTAAACAGCTGCAAAGAAAGAAATGGCCACAGAGATAATTTCTCTTTTCAAAGGAGCACAATTACATGCTGTTCCTCTCTCCAGGTACAACACAATCAACAAAAGCATCTACAGTATAATCTAGGCTTCACAGCTGTTGTTGAGAGAAAAAATAAGCAGTCAGGCAACCATGATAATATTTTTCTTATACTTTGCATGGTCTCTCATTGCATATGTTTGGTTTTAGTGGGGGAGAGAACAGAGATGTGGCTGGATCAGAAGGTGATAAATATTTTTTTTTAATTAACCATAAAAAATTTGTTTGGGATGACACTAGACTGTTTTTATGTTTCTTCTGTACTCTGTTGTTAACTAATACAGTAACTATGCAAAGAAATTTAAGAAGTCCTAATTTTTAACTTAATGTGACCCTAAAACATATTTTCACCTGTGAATTTTCTCCTAAAGAAGTTTTTCAGGTTGTTTGGCATAAAGATTCATTCAGAAACCATATCTGCGTCCCCACCCACAGCAATACCAAAAATCCATATCACATGAAATATCAGTTATCTTCATTCACAGTGTTTGCCAACTGAAGTCACTCAAACTGTGAGAAAACTTGGGCCAGATTCCAAGATTCCACATTTAAAACAGTGGTGGGGTTCCCTTAGGGGCTTCTTGTTTCAGTTTTGGGAGTCTATTTCTTTGTTTTTATAGGTGTCATTCTTCAGATCTCCCCACAGGGGATGGGGGCTCAGGGTGGGAAGTTGTGTGAACATCTTTTATACAGCTGATATTAAAATGGATTAAAACATTTACTCTAAATAATACATCAACTGGTTCTGCTTTTCTACAGAGCCCAGGCTAAAGACAAAAAATGGCAACCTGCTTTGTAAGCGTAGCATACTGATCTGGGAAATGACAGCCAGCAAAATATTGGAACACCAACCTAGTTAGTGCCCAGAAAATCCCTAATGGGCAGCAAATTAACCAAGATGAGTACTTGGAAATCTAAGGAAATCTAAACTGTTCTCTGACTGTGACTAACAAAAGCTTGAGAAGTTTCTTCACAAAAAGTCCTCAACACTAATATTTCCAAACTCAATCATGGTTTTTTTTCTGCTTAGAGCCTTTCCCCTTTTGCACAGATTCCTGCCACAAAATATATACATTCTGCTTGGGAAAGAGCAGAAATGTAAAGCTATTTACGACTATATGCCTGCTGGGAATCTACCATAATCTGATTTAGATGAAGATTCTGGAGGAAGCCAAAATTTTAAGTCTATCTCAAGTTTTCAAAGGATGGTACTGAAGATCCTTAGAGGTAGTCCCTCATCACAAAGCTGAACAATTTCCTGCCTGACACTGTGAACCTATTTTTCAAAAAGTTGTGTGAAAACAGCTTGATTTGTTTTACACTGATAAAACTTTATTTGCAAATATCCCAGTGTTGCCAAGAGATTCAGTAACATTATTCCCCGATTATTGATCAGGGAAATTAAGGCACAATTACTTTTTCAGCGTTCACCCAGCAAGAGTATTTCTACTTAGCCCTTTGCACTACCTTTTCCTTTAAGAAGTGTATTTTACTTGTATTTTTCAAATTTTAACTCAATCTTCGAATTCCCTTTGAAGTCAATAGGCAGAGTTACCAATTAAAATTAATTGCTCTAGCTTGACCTGCATTATTTTATAGGGATTATGGTAAAGCAGGCCATTGAAACACTTTGAAAATGGAGGCCAAATGAAAACTCTACTGCTCACACATGAGAGCTCAGTGTGCTCTGCTGGGAAAAGTATTCCCACGGCCCGCATGAATTTCAGGCAGCCTTCCCTCCACAGATGTGTGGAGTTAATGGCTCTTGGGAGAAAACTGGCCTGTGACAAGAAGGGATGAGGATCCTGGGCTTCCGTGGGAAGCAGAGGCAGGACCTCTGAAATCACTGACAATTAGCCCCAGCACTGCTTGTCATCAGCATGAAACAGTGGCCAAGTTAATCTCTGCCAGCTTTTTAGTTGGTTTTGCCAGCTTTTTGTTCCACTGCTTTTGTTTGGCTCTGCCTTCAGAGATTGCTATTCTGATCAAATATCTCCTCTTTCTTCCAAACTCTGTTCTCAAATCTATGCCTGCAGCTCCTGATACTTCTTTTTTTTTTGCTTTTTCCCATGTTTTGTGGAACAGTACATACAGTCTGGAGAAAAAACTTGAAGCTCATTCATTTTATTGCCATTGTATATTTGCAGAGAAGGTATTTCATCTTTTTTTTTTCCTCCAAAGCAATCATATTTAGTAGTTTACAATATCCACATTGAGAAAAAAAAATAGTGATGTATTATCTGTATTTTGAATACAGTGGAATTACCTGGACAATCATAAGATTCTTTGGATCTGACTGTTCATAAAATTGGAAGTCTGCAAATCAACTCTATAGAAGTTATTGCTATTAACATCTTGTGCAATCATGCAAGGATTTCAAGAAATATACAAAGAGACTGAAACCTGTATCTGAGCTTTTTGAGTAACTTTGTGATGACTTTAAGATTATCGAGCTCATAGGGCTGTATATGACAGTGCATGTTTTCTAAGTGCCTCACCACATTTCCCAAGGAGCATTTCTTCACAAAGTGATAGAAGAGAAAGGGAAAGGCTCCATTATTTTCCCCAGCCCCATGAGGTCTGTGAAGATGTCCCCTTTTCTCACACAGGACATCGTCTGTAAGAGAGATTCAGTGCAGGCCCCATTCACCCCACACTCTGGAGGTTCACTTTGCCTCTCAGATATCAGGTCTGCATGCAAATATTTCTTATAATTTCTACTCAAGTCCAAGAATGTTGAAGGATAGATTTGCATCCAAGAACTTCCTCAAGTCAGGGAACATTAGACATGTTCCCTTCTTTGGCTGTGATACTCATTTCCTGATGTTTACTGGATGTTTACACGATTTACATGGTTATGTGAAAACAGCTCATCATCAGAAGTCATCTGCTGTTGGAAGTGCCTCTTATAATACATTTTGACAGCCAGATTGTACTCAAGACTTAAGGAGAACAGAGTTAGTTTTACACCACAAAAGAGAGTCATCTAGATTCAAAAAATGTAAGGAAACTTACACTTACTAAAGCTACTTTGTCCTGAAATGGAGAAAATCAGTTCCACTTAACTAAGCCTCCCATGATTCCTATTAAGAAGAAAAGAAAAAAAATCATAATGAAGATTATCAGTCAGAAAACCTGTTTTTATTGTTCTCCAAACCCACAGCACATATCACCTCCATCAAGTGATAAACTCAAGCAACTCCTGTTTTCCCTGTGGGTAGAAACAGCATCTGTGAGCTCTCCCCACCACACAGCTGACCCCACACACTGGGAGAAGGGTTTCCCAAGCACTTCAGTGGTAGAAGGTTTGAGATACGAGTTTCCTAAGGGGTTGGGATCTTAGGTCTGTTGATCAATAAAGCACACCTGATAGCTGCTTTTGAAAACTTCCTCCTGAGATAATTCCTATGACGTCTGTTCAGATCCTGCCACGGTGCAGCTGGGATTGCAGTGCAATCCACAGCCAGGACATTAAAGCAGACATTGTTTTGTGTTTCAGGGCAGATAGTCTTATCTCTGTACAAAACTAACTCAGATAAACAGAGGTGGGTGATGGATACAGACCTCTTCACTTCTAAATCATTAAAAAGCCTTTTTTTTTCCAGAGGCAGATCTTAGCAGTCCTCTTTTCATACTAAGCATATGCACTCTTTCTCTCTCTGTGTGCAGGCCCTTTTTCAGGGTTTAATCAGGAACCACAGGCTTGCAGTTCAAATCCTAAGTGGGTCAGTGAAAATGTGAGTGCCTCAAGAATGCATTTCCCCTTTCCTAGAAAAGCTTGAGCTACCCTGCTGTTCAGGAAGATATTTTCTCCACTTGGGGGAAGAAAAGGGAAAAGACAAAGAAAAAGGGTAAGACAGAATGAGAAAGAGGAAAAGAGAAAAACGAAGAAGGGGAAAGGGGGAAAATAAGAAAAGAAGGATGAAGAGGAAGAGGGAAAGGGGGGGGAGGAGGAGAAGGGGGAAAGAAGAAAAAGATGAAAAGGAGGAAAAGGGGGAAAGGAGAAAAAAGGAAAAAGATGAAAAGGGGGAAAGGAGGAAAAGGTGAAAAGGATGAAAATGGGGGAAAGGAAAAGAAAAGGGAAAGGGAGAGGGAAAAGGAAATTGTCAAAATATTGTTTAAAATGCTTTCTTAAAGGGAAAGCAAGCCCAACAACAAGTTGAAGTAATATCTGGTATTCAGTGACTGAAACCCCATTAACAATTTTACGGTGGTTTTTTTTGCCTGATCCTGAGCTTTTGGCACGGTCAGATGGGTTTTTCTTCTCAGAGCAGGGCTGACTAACAGAAGATTATAGTCAGGCTCTGGGGAAATTTCACCAGTCCTGCAGGGAAATAAAGTCCTCCTTGCCAAGGCAGTGTTGTCCCCATGGTGTGAACCACGTCCATTCTGTGCCCTCCCCAGATTGGTCCTCCTCCTCCTCAGCCACCCTGCTATCCAGAACAGCTTTCACAGGGCTTGGTGTTACGGGAACTCCCCTCTCAGATCACATGAGGTATTTTAAAATATACAGTCTTTTTAGACATGTGGGTCACTCTAAAGCAGAATTCCATCCACTGATTTTTAAAACAGTCTTTTCCTTCCAATAATAGGAAGACCTGAAGGGAAAGGTTTTCTCCCTCTTGGCTGCACAAGGTGGAAGCTAATCCCCGAGATCTGATGGAAACAGGATCACTTATAATCTTGGATGTGCAAGCCAGACTTCTGTGTTCCATTACTGCTGCAAGACATTATCACTTTTTGACTTTGAGGAATGCCTTTTTCATTTATTTTTAACCGAAGTACCTCCCAAACACAATAAAACAACATATATAACCTCTTCAGTCCTGCCTGTTGCCCTTTTCTACGTATTTCTTCTTTTTACTGGATACCTACAGAATGTTTTGCTGCTGTCTGTAAACTTTTGGGAATTTGTTTTCTCTATTTGCTTTTTCTTTTGAGGAGACAAATTGTACTTTAGATGCTGGACATCATACTTTTATGTGAAAATAAGCCATTTTTTTTGAAGTACATAGATGATGCCTTAAAAAAGATGTATCTCACAATCCTTTCTCCCCTTCTAAACTTGAAGCTCAGATCTCAAGACCAGAAAAACAGTGTGATAAAGAAAGGGAGAAAAGGAAGCACAAGTGTAAAGCAGCACCTCTAAGTCTGAGCAAGAATTCCTCTGGCTAATTTTGCTAAGGTGGACTGTTACCCTTATTTGACACAGAAATGCATCTCCTTGGAAGGAAAAATATATTATAAAAGACATTTGGTAAACCAGATGAAGGACCCACAGCCATTTAGTAGGCACTGGCAATAATTGATGGCACATGGTTTAACTGAAGCTTTACTATCCAGTAGAATTATGATAGTGCCTCTAGATTTGATGTTAGGAAGTCACAATGAAGTGTTTAAAAAGGCACTGGAAGGCTCCATATTTTCCACAGTAAGAAATCAGGAGGAGTATGTCATATTCCAAATACATAATATTCCACTTTGACAAAAGCATAATTTCTCTAGATGTACCAGACTGGTTCTTTTCCTTTTCTCCTCACTGAAAGCACTATTTAGTTTGCTATTTGATTCACAATTGTAGGGATTTCTCAGGTTTCTGTTGGCATCTTTAGCTTCTTTCAGTGAGGAAGTTGCTGACTTTAGCCCTTGCTGCCAGTGACTGAGCAAGGGAAGGAAGGAGAGATAGTAATCTATGTGGGAAGGGGGAAGACCTGCTTGTCCTACAATGGACTTGTGTTGTGGATTTTTCTTTGTTATTTGGTCACAGAAGCCTCTGGTGGATTTTAGGATCCATGCAGCCATTTAGGGTATAGCAGTTTGCTATGGAAGTACTTGTGTTAGAACTATCAGCATCAACTCCCAGGTGGAAAGTGTACTTCAAAGCAAAACAGGTTTCCAAGCTTAGAAAATGATCCCTTTCTCTCCCTTCATGCCCAACTTTACTATAAAGAACAAATATCTTCCCCAAGCTATCACTATTATTTCCTTTTTGTGCTGGGGATATGCTTTAGGTAATGTCTTGTTCAAGATACAGTAAAAACAAGGGGCTGCAATTGAAAGTGAGGGCACATCTGGCTGCTGCTTTGAAGGCTGTGCCAACCAAACAGTGAAGGCAGATGCAAAAAAAGTGTCATTATCCCAATTTTATAGATAAGAAACCAAGATGCAGAAAGACTGTTTCCCAGTCTTAGCAAAGAACAGGGGTGAGAGGGGACATACTTCACAAACTATGAAAAAACCCTAAAATATATGCATCAGACTCCATCTTCTGTTTCAGGTGTTTTTATCCAATCTTACACCTCCAAAACCAAATAGAAAAACCTGATTATGAGAAGAAAAGTGTAGGCAAAACCACGCCAACTATTTCCCACTGCATTCATCATTTTTTAAAATATTATATGCACATGTTTCAGGCATTATAATCCTGAAGGGTGTTGTGTGGAAGGGGAAAGACAGGATCGTGGTGCAAAAGTGTGCTGTGAGAAAAAAACACAGTGCATGAGCTCTCCCTAGTGGGATCATAAATCCCTGCACCAAAAAACTGGTTGCTCCATAGCTCCATAGCTTTCCTCCACCATGTCCTCAGAGGCGTCCTTTCATGATAAGTGATTATATGCAGGAAGAACTAGTGATTCAATGAAAGAAAGTAATTTTGAGAGAAGTATAACTCAGTTTTTCTGTGGCCCTCCTGGACAAAATCATAGTGGTTTTGGGAAGTTTTTCAATTTTTCTTTTTTTTCCCCTTCTGTATAGCAGCAAATTCAAATTCATATCTTCTTGCGTTACTCTCAGCCTTACCCATTTTTAATCATAAAATTTTTGTACACATGAAACAAATGTCTTGTGAAGCAGAGACCTCCTCACTTCAGTATACAACCTTACAATAAATAATACAGCAGTAATAGGGGAATCAAAGCTCTTTTCCAGTACTCTGAATCCTAGATTTGAAAAAGACAACGGTTGGAACTGATCATGATTTTTGAAGGAACAGCCACATAAAGTAATGCAGAAACAAGCTAACAAATCCCTCCCCACTCATTAAAAACCTTTCTGCTTTTTGAATTTATTGTGCTTTATTGGTGGTTCTGCAGAGAGCATGGTCATGTCTTTCTAAAAGCACATGCATTTTGAGGGATGTATTACCTTCCAGAGAATGAAAACCAAGACCTGCCAATTTAAGGCCCACACACACATTAAAATTAGAAATAAGATATATGCATTAAACACAGCAGACGATTAATCATAGGCTGAACTGATCATGAAAGGGGCATTTTCTCTCTCTCCTGGAGTCATCTAGGCAAGTCAGGATGTTGTCCCAGAGGAATGCTTAAGGACACAGTGTGTGCTGTTGGACTCTGTGTAATAGGAACTGCATGGAATTCCCTGGGCTTTATTCTGTAGGTCTGGCTGGATGAGTTAATGCTCTCTCTTGCTTTAAATCCTTGAATGCATGGATTACATGCCATAAAAATATTGGGCAAGATTTATTCTTAGAAGTTATTTATGACAGCAGTGTGCTGAAACAGTGCAACAGCTGCTTTTCCAAAATGAAAAAGGAATTAGTTTTTGTAACCATTTCCAAACACAAGGTTGGTTGGTTTTCTTTGTAATTGGATTAAATTGTATCTTTTTTTTTTTTTTTTTTTTTAGCNTGTTTTCTACAAAGTACTGAAATCAGATGTTTAAGATAACAAACAAGACCTATGGCAATCTGTTTCTTAAATAATCATTCCTTTATGTGGTAGCATTGTATTTACTATAAATCTTCAACAAAAATAATTAATCTGCTACTGCATTAAGTTAGTTGAAAAAAAGTTTATTTTATTGAATGAGTATCTGCATTTTTCTCCCTTTCATCCCCACTCAAATTTCTTCAGTCATTTAAAAATAGCATATGTACACAAAGTAGCTATAAAAAAAAAAGTTTATCTGTTTCCAAATATATCTCCTTATAATGTCAAATTCTATAGCAACTCAATGAAAATCAAGATCCAGTCAAGTACTTTATATCGTGGTCAGGGTAAATTGTGCTGTTGACTTGAAGGAATTTTGAAGGAAGTGCTGGTTTTAAATTAAATTATCTTCTTTAATATCACTGTGGCGTAGAGAAGAATCTCTAGGAATTTTCTTTGAGAGTGAACTAACATTTTCCAATGCTTGAAAAACTGCATGTGACATGATGTTTAGCTCAGCACCTTATCAGATATTTCACTGTCCTCCTAGGTGGGTGCTGATTTAGAAATAAATCCCCACTTAATCTTCAGCTGCTTCTCTACCCTAAAGTTTTTTTCTTTCTTTTAACAGTGGATAATGCCTGAGAGAGGAAACTACTCCTTTCCAGGCCACTCCAGAGGTCTTCAAGCTGAAAGGAGGAAAAGAAACAAGAAAACATGTTTAAATGGCACAGGATTTTGCTATATCTGCTGTACACGACAACTCAAACTCTGAATTGAGTTTGTGATGGGTCATAAGAAGTACTGACACCAAAAATTCAAAAGGATGTTTGTGCACAGTTACAGAGACAGAAGATTCTCCTTTGGGGAGGAAACAACTCTTGCATTTTGAGGGAGAGAGGGTCTTTTTCCTTCTTTAGTTCATATACATACAATTTAGTCCCTTTGGCAGAAGGTACAGAATTTACTAGGTATTTTAACTTCTGTGGGCACAGAAGAGGGAGGAAAAGATGGAGAGCCTTTAGACATTCATGCAGAACACATTGTGACTTTGCTGTGTGTTTCTTTTCAAGGCCTTCCTTTCAGATAAGAAGTCACAACTTCTGGTAAAAATACTTTGCACTTTCAATTATTCCAACCAGCTGTTGTGTCAAGGGCACAGAAATCTGGCAGAAAATAATCCCCCTTGCTTTGCAGCTGGTCCTCAAAAATCAGAGGGGCTGGGAATGGCTGGGCTTCATTTCTGATTATAAAAAAATTGACACAGAGAGTCTGGTCATATTCACTGAGAGCTTTCACTAGCAGAAATTCAAAAATATAGTGATTTACCAATTCAGTCTTAATAGATCTGACTGAGTTCAATCAGTACTTGCATGATCCAGATCCATGAGTAGTGCAGGTTATTGAGGTGACGAGAAAACAGGTTCAGGATAAATGCACTTACTACAGAGTGTTAATTTGCATCGTGACAGAAAATATAGCAACAGGGATCTATTTGTGACATGTGGACAGATAGAAATATCATACAATAACATAAATGGATATTCCTGAGTGTGCTCCAAGGCAGCTGGAGGTGCCAAGCTCACCTAAAGGTGGCCCTTTGTTGCCAGATATCAGAAGACAAAAACTTTTGCAACAGTATTAAAATGGGAGGATTTCTGTATTTCTATTTCTTACCATTTCATTAAAATTGTAAGATTTCTACAATTTTTATAAGTACAAATTATCATATCTAAAACATATTGTCCAATTATAAGAGCAGTTGCTTAGGTAATTTTTCCCCCCAAAACTGCCATATTGAACTTGGTCCAGAGCTTCTTTTCCCCACTTCTTATTATGGCCCCTTGTAGGGGCTGTACTCCAAAATAAGGCTAAACAGTATTTCAGGGATGTGTTAGAAACTTACCTTATTATTCTAAAATCGAAAAGAAAAGGTAGAAAAAATACCAGGAGCTACATAACCATGCATTAAAGTTCTACAAAGTTACAATTATATCAAAAATACACAAAAAGCAAAAATCTTTACACATCACCTTGAAGAGAAGAGGAGAGAAACAGTCTATTGACTGATTCCGAGCAGGCAGAGGCTCCTGCTGTCATCTCTTGGCAAAATCCCATTAAAAAAATCCATGTTTCAAAGGCAATGGAGTCAACTTTTTTGCTCTTATATTGCCATAACTGAAGTACACCCACACGTAGGCGTTGAACTGTGTGTTGTACTCTTGGAAGGCACTGAAAAAAACCAAACCAAAACAAAAAACAAAAAACAAAAAACCCCAAACAAACAAAAAAAGAACCAGCAGAAAAATAATCCAGAGTCTGAATTTACGGATTTACGGGACCACAGCAGAAGGAACTGCCTGCACATTTGAAGCGGGAGTAGCATATGTAAAAGCAATTTTTCAGTTGTAAGATACTGGCAAGGGACAGGGCATCATTTCTGATGCACCACATAAGGGAAAATAATGGCTCAGACGCTGGACCAGAACCATCCAGTCTCAGGAAAGCTGGTGGGACAGGCATTCCTGCCTCTCTGTGCGTGTGTGTATACACACTCCATATGTGCACACCTGCACATATATAGGGTGATTTTAAATACATAAGACTGAAAATATGCCTGCCTTTCCTGTTACTTTTTGAGTATGTGCTGTCTTTCTTAAGACTGACAGGACAAAAGAAATGTTCAAATGTAATAACGAATAAGAAGAATCCCTGAAAAAGACAAAACTGGCTATCATGATTCATGGGGAAAAGCGTTACTAAAGAATGCTACGCTGGGAGAAAGAAAAAATGGATATTAAAGGTAGAGAGGAAACATATTTTTGGTACAAGTCTGCTTTCCTTCTCTTCAGACCCCCTTTTCCTTCCTTTTTTAAACCCTTCAGTTTTTAATTTTCATGCTGTGTATAGCCCATGAATCAGCTGAAATGGAATAATACATTTTGTTTTCTCTCCTCCTTCGCATTCATTAAGAAATGTCATTCCTTCACCTTTTTATAATGGAGTATTGCTTTGAAACTTTCCAATTAATTATATGTAAGATTCTAGTAAAGGTCTAAATTTGATTGAGGATTAAAAATTTATAATAAGCAATTTTGTTGGAATATCCTTCCAGTATATGGCTTCTTTTCCCTATCAAGAAGAGGAAACCGTATCTAGGCACCCTTACGAAATAGGGGACAGGAATGATGGGAAGCCTCAGCCCTGGTGAAATCAGCAGGACCAGAATTTGTTTCTCCCCACTGCTTTTGCACCAAGTAGTCCTACCCCTCTCTTACCTATGATTTAAAAGAGGAATATTTATTAGGTGTCTCACACTGAAAGGGAGACTCATCTCTAGTTGTCCCAGAACACTGTTCTGGGAGGAAATACTAGATTTCTATGCAGTTGTGGTGGCCTCTTCTCCTGTTTTTTGCATCCATTAACTCAGAAAGGATGACAGAGTGCCCAGCACCTCTGCAAATGCCTTGTTCTGCACACACCCTCTTGTGCAAGGTGAGGAGGGGAGGGATGGAGGCTTGACTCTCCACAACACTTATTTCTCTCTGTATCAGCCTGACTGCAAGAAGGGGTACTCCCTTCTCTGCTTTATAACCCTGACAACCCTAGACACACAGGATTCCTCCATATCCTTCCATTTTCAGACCTTGCAAGTACACCCGCCCCAGTCCCAAGATCTGATCCCAAGGCCAGGTTTTGGTGTTTTGGTGTGGTGTGTTCCAATGTGTTCCTTCCTGGGTTTAATTCCCACCTACCAGGAGAGGCTTGGAAAGGCTTCCCCTCCTGTCTGTGCTTGCTCTCATACCCCCAGAGCCTGGCAGGTCTCACAGGTGCTCCCTAGGTGGTCTCACTCCTGATCTCCCTCTGGGATGGCTATATCTGTTACCCCAGGCTGAGAACACCAGCACAGTCAGCTCCAGGCTATTTTCCATAGGAGCAACAATGCCTTCAATCCACTGGCATCTCCTGTTGTGATATTTTGGGTTGTTTCCCACTTTTCACCCCCCTGACAGGGTAATATCTTGCAAGGAAATGAATAGCTGGACATCGTGCATATAAGTTACTTCTTCACCACGTTTATCTTTCTGAACTTCACTCATAACATCCGGCTGAGGCCAAAATCATTAAAATAATTGCCTAGATTAGAATTTTGAAGGGGCCTGCACGAAAAACAAGGCTTGGTGGGGGGGTGGAAAATCCATTTTTGTGCAGATATTAGGGGCTGATGCCTGTCCTGGGCTGCCTGGGGCCCAGCATATCATGTGCTCCTCATGCCTTGGTGGACGTGTGTGATCACAGCCTGTCCTTGTCACCATCCCAGAGAGGTTAAACCAGGCAAGAATGTCTTACAGACCATCTAATTTAAATATATGTGTGTGTTTGTGTGTGCGTGCGTGTATATATATATATATAAAATAAAAGTAATGTTCTGCAGAGGCTTCATATTCTGCCCATCCTCTCTGGCTTAGTTATAACTTCTTAAAATGCTGCAGTAATTGTGCAGGTCAGACAGGATAGCAAATTTAAAATAACAAATTGCAGGCTTAAAAAATGACGGACTAGCAAGGAGACATGGGGATAGCTTTTCTTCATTCTTTCTCAATTAGCCCAATTTTGAGGCAGGGGGTTGCCTGGATGGTACAAGAGAGGTAACTTGAGAAGGGAGGGTTGCTCTCAGCTCTAATGATGCAGTGTAATTTAAACTTTGGTCTGTTGGCTTTTTGGTATTTGCTTGTACCTTTGGGAGAAGAAATGTCTGCTTAGTTTATATCCTTGTCAAATGACTGCCTGCCAGTGCTAACTTTCTCCACTGAAAATATCCTATAATTAGTACAAACTGCAGCAATGAGCCCTAATTCCTTCAGACTCAATCCCTGCAGAAACTGAGCACCTACTGTGAATTAAACAGCAGCAAGAACCAACAGCACTCAGTGTTGTATGAGGCTGTCCTTTGCTGGATAAATGAAGACGCCAATTCAGCATTAAATACATATATTAACCACCTCTCGGGTCCTCATCACCCTCTCACTGAGGGAATTCTCCAACAAGCAGAGCAAAGTGACTGGCACTGGTTAACCTTTAGCGACTGTACAAGGAAGAATGGTGTTTCCCAGACCGCAGTGCCTAAAAGGAACAAGATTTTTGAGAAAATAGCAGGAAGGAGGTTGTGCGTGTACATGTGAAAGGGATTATGATTTTTAAGACAAACTGTGTAGATCTTTTCTTCATCCTTTCAGTAGATGCAGAGAATTTACCACTGCATGCAGATTTTCAGTACTACAGAAAGTGCAGGGTGTGCCACAACTGTTCTGTCCATGAAAACCCTGCAAGGCATCCTAAGCACAGGAGGCTAAACTTCTGTCTCTACAGGCCAACATGTCAACACTTTCCTAATATCAAGTGGCTCATTCTGCACTTTGTTTTATATTAAGGATACATTCTGCAGTCCTAGAAACTGACTTTTTTTTCTTTTTAATCTACTTTTTAATAAGGAAACAAGTCTAAGACTTTGCCAAGAAGATATTAAAGCAATTTTGGTATTTCCCGTGTCCTGCCCATATGCCAGCAGATCCTTAGAGAGATATCCATCTCTCTGAGATTAATTAGAAGTTAAATAGCGAACAGCCTAAGGATGATGTCCTCTGTTATGCAATGAAGCAATCAGGAATTATTGTCCTGGTTTCCACCCTGTTGGAGCCTGTCTGTCTTGAAGTGACAAATCCAGTATTTTCCACCCTGGTAAATTGCTGTTTTGTTTCTTTTCCTACAAGGGTTATAAAGATTAAAAAGGTTTTCATTCAGGAAGGTCTTTTGACCTTTATTATCACTTGTTCTTGCTGTTCAGACCTGATAGAGTGCCTATGAAGACCACAATTATCAGAAGAGCAGAATAAATATTTCCTTACATATTTTCTGCTAAGAAGCCTGGGAAGCAGCCTGCTAGTCTCATGCTAATACTGAGTTTTTGAAACAGAAGCTCATATGTGTTATAACTCCAGGAGAGAAGAAAAAAACCAAAGCAATATGGTTTTTATGACTGAGTCCGGAATAATCTAATGAAATCATCATCATTATCAAAGGAAAATGAAGGGTCTGGAGTTCAGGGAACTGTTTGTTTTCACTTCCTTTTTTAAATGTACCTCTCTTGAAACCCTGAACCGAGGAGAAATACTGGGTTTTTCCATTTGATTGTTGTCTGCCACATTTGAAAAAACTCACAGTGTGGGAGTGATTCACAGGCTGAAAGACAAGCATATACAGAAATATATACTGACATATGTGAGAGGAACCCTAAATATACTGAATTTGCTCACAGAAGTCCTTTTTGAGGCCCAATGTCACGCGCTGGTCATCGTGCAGCTTCAGCAGGTGGTACGGGGGGAGTCCTGCTAAAGTTTGAATTATCACGGCAGATTAACTGCTTGAGTGTCAGGATATAACTAGGATAGGATTTGGGGAGAAAAGGGTGAAATAGGCTTAATTTAAAAGTAAACAGATAGCTTATTAACACACCATAAGGAAGGAAAAACCCCGAAAATTTCAAAACCTTTCCTCCTACAAGTGTTCACTTTTCTACAAACAACAGACACAAAACCTGTGACATTCAGTCAGCTTTACTATTTAAATATAGTTTTTTATTAATTCTTCAGAAGAGGAGTCTCTTGTTTACTATGGAATTTTTTTACTGACAACTTAGAAAAAGTTCTCTTGTGGGTTGGAACTTTCACAGAAACAGCTGCCTGGGGAAACCCACTTTTATGTGGTTTCTTCCCATTAGCAGTTTCCCAAGCTGCTTATGGGTCATGGAATTCAGGCATTTGGGGTGTCACTTTTTAAATATAAGCAACTTCAAGGCAAAGGATTTTTTTATCTCAAGGAACTGAGATGTCTTCTCACTTCTTTTACTGGTGCAGGAGTTTCTCATCTTTCTGTTCAGGCATTTTATGGGACTACACAGTCTATTACAAACACTTTTGCTCAAAAATCTACAAATCATTTCCCCAAATGCATATTGTTTTTCTATGACTTGAAGGACAATCTACTAATAGAATTCATTCTTATAGCTCAAACAAGAAAGACTAGCCAGCAGGCAACTCCTTCATCCTTCTTCTAATTCGTACTTTGCTCACTCTCTCCATCTGACTGTTATGCTAAGTCTTTTCTATGCTCAATCACTTTGTCTGTTCCCACTTTGGGAAGAGCCAGTGCTTTGGAAGTCTCATTAGCTGTCATGAAAGAATTAAAGCTTGCTAAGGTCTGTGGTGGTCATGTGATCTCTGCCAGGCGGCAGCCATGAGTTTTCAAAAGCCACGGGAGTGGGGAAAAACTCAGGCAGGCAGATTTTAGAACAGCCTGGCTGACAAAAGGCTCTTTGCTCCTACTCTTTGGTTTCATTCAGGGTGCGCTCAGCTCGGAGCTGCTATCAGAGGCTGTAGGCTCCCCTCTCCCTGCTGGGGGAAAGGGGCCAGGCCCACAGCCAGGCCTTGAGCCAGCTCTCCCCCACAAGGGGAGCAGCAGGGTGTTTTACAGCTCCTAAAAAACTGATTTGTGTTATAAATAAACAGGGCAGGAGATATTTATTAGCTCCTTTAATGCCTTTATTAAAGAAAGGGAAGGCTCGAGGGGTGGCCTACACCCTTCAGAGGTAGCTGGTTGTCTCCTTCGCACTGTAGTAGGTGTTGTGAGTGTCGATTTCGTTGTTGGCTTGTTGTCTTGAGGAGTTTTTAGTATTAATTGGACTTCCGCTTGGAGCGGTGCATCATGGGAGTCTTTTGATTTGCATACGAGGGCAGTGCAGCATCGGAAGTACAAGCTTTTACCCTCCCCCTGCAATGGTGGGCTTTCTCTTTTGAAGTGTCCCACAGTGTTCCACATCAGATGCACTTGATGGGACCTCTCTGTCAAGTGGTCATGCCCCATCCTTGTCCCTCGGGTCTCCTAACATGAGGCTGAAGGCTTCCCTGTGCTACACCTCCTCCTCTCCCAAACACATTTCCAGGTTGCTGCTTTATTACTTCATCTACACTGACTACCACCAGCTTAGTCGTACTCTTCCATTTTTTCTCATCATCTCTCCTAACACAAACCTTCTGAGCTTCCCTCAATAATTCTATCAAGTCTTTACCACTCCAGCCCTCTGTTCTTGTCAATTTCTTCTTTATGTCTGGCCATGATTTGGTGACACAGCTTGCTTCTGATAGTTCCCGACCTGAATCAATTTCAATGACTCATGTTGCTGAGTACTGCTGCAAATTCTTCTGAGCCTCTGGAACCAGGCAGTGGTCGTTTCACCCCCTTACTGTTTATTGTCACAGGTCTTTTCCAGCTTCTGCCCCTTTGGTGCAGAATTGCCTTCATCATCAACCTTCTAGAGTCGGACACGCTATTCCTCCCCTCCACTGTATTCTGATCCCAGGTGGGCCTGAGTACTGGGAATTCCTCTTTCCCAGGGGTATCCCCGCCTTGAACATCGGGTGGGTTTTCTCTTTCCGAAATCGTTAATCCTGCCATTTGTATCATTTGTCTTTCCTCAGAGCTAAATCAAGTTCCCCAAACAGACTGCATTCCTTCCCAAGTGAGATGCTTGGGTCTAAAGATGGATCCAATTGCTCTGCCAGCCCCTTGCAGCGCTCTAGTATGACACTCATCTGCCTTTTAAATTCTCTTACTTCTCTACTAGTAGGAGGTACATTCACAAATTCTAGTCCCCTTGGAGCTCCCTGCACAGGCACCTCTCGCAAGGGAAAGGGGGAACTATTTTCATTAACCCTCAAGGTGAATGGAATTTTGGAAGGTATTTTGGTGTTAGGACTTTGGTATTTGAAGGGGGAATGGGAAATTTTGAGCATGGTTCTGTAACTGTGTTAGCACTGTAATTCGCGTTCTCTGTGACAGCCGGTCGGTCCTGTTGTGAGATTTTAGCATCTCACTGAAACCAGCCCCAGCACGAGGGCCTGCCATTTCACAGGGACCAGCCCCGTCACCGTCATTCCTTCCCTGCTCAACTTCTCCTTCTAAATTGGGACCGTTGGCTCTCTTATCAGGCAATGAAAAGATGAAAGAAACCACATCTAAAACGTAGATAAAAACAAGTAGGAACCAGAATTAACAATTTTCCTCTTCTTACTCCAAAAGCTTCTCAGGCTGAAGCGAGATGTTATTTCATCTCTGGCAGGAACCTGCCTCCAGATGAGATAGGGCTGTGAGAGAACCGGCCAATGTTTTAGTTGCTGTCCAAATTTCTTGTGTTGACAATTTACTAAAGTTTGTGACTTCTTGTGCTAACGTTTGTGTCTCTATTCTCATCACAAATGACATGAGAGGAGACCGAAGATTAGTGAAAGAATTGAATTTTATTTTTTTAAAGAAGAAAAAACTGTGTAGGAAAACCTGCTACGGATGTGTAACTTCTCCTAACAAAACCTTAGACCTATTTGAAATTACCGTAACCTTCCCAGCTCTGCCTTGGGGAGGTTTTAGAATTACTACCAGCAGGCTACATATTTCTGGCTTCATAAGAAAGGAACTAAAAAATCCTAACAGAACACACCAAAATATCCCATGAGGAATGGTTGACTTCACCTTCCTCAGTTCCTTTTTGGTGACAATGCTGTCACCTCAGCAGTGAGTCTGAGAGGCGGCAGCTCTCTGGCCCACACGGTGCTGCTGGCTGCTGCCTACTCAAGGCTGACGTAGGCACCTGAGCCGTCTCCCTGCACGGCCAAAGCCATCTCAATGATGCAGTGCAGGCCGGAGGTGCCACACAGCTGGAAGCTGCAGGACTTGCTGGAGGGCAGTGCCGTGAGCTGGCAGAGGTGCGAGTAGGGCAAAAACAGCCAGGCCCATGGCACCAACATCCGGACCCACTCGGTGACTTTCTCTGCACTCAAGCACAAGTCTCTGCAGAGGGCGTCCAGGAGGTACCAGTCCTCATCCGTGGGCAGCTGGCCACTGGAGGCGTGCAGGAAGCACTTCTGCCCTGGCAGCTGCTCCCCGGAGCACAGGCACTGCAGCGCCACACGGATGCGCCTGGCTCGCCACAGCATTGTTCTCTCTGGGATAAAGGAGTGGCCCAGGGGTGGCCGCAGGATGACCAGCAGGCGGTAGGTGTTTCTCTCCTCCAGCAGGCTGCAGGCTTCAGAGCTGGTGTCCGTCCCGGCAGCTAGGTGCAGCTCGGGCATGAAGCCCCTCTTGGAGAGCATTCTGCAGACGCCGAGGAGCTCGTCCACCAGCTGCTTCAGCATCTCCGTGCTGGGCAGGCCCTGCTGCAGAATCACAGAAGCACAGAACAGTTAGGCTTGGGAGTGACCTTTAAAGGCTGTCCAGTCTGACTCTGCAGCAATGAGCAGGGACGCTCTCGACTAGATCAGGTTGCTGACAGCCCGCTCCAGCCTTGTCCTGGATGCGCCCTTTGGTGATGGGGCGGGCACAGCCAAAGTGCTGCCACCACAGTCTGCACCCTTGACCTTCTCCTTGAGCTCCCTGACCTACTCCTCACTGCTGCTGACTTCCCTGCTGCCACCCTTCTCCTGCCTGCTGACCTCCTTGTTTGTTATTGACATTGTCGTAGCCAAACTTCTCACTGCTCACCTCATCGCGTCTGCAATTCCTCCTCAGAGGCTCCCTGCAGCTGGCAGAGCCACGCTGTCTTCTCCTGAGCAGCCAGCGGCCCATGCCAAGAAGCAGCAGAGCCAGGGCTGCCGCAGTGACCCAAAGCAGCATCTGCTGTTGCCATGCCCAAGAGAGCAGGGCTTCCATGATGCCACTGCTCCCCTCCATTTCCTGCAGGAGCCGAATCATTTCCTGATGCACAAATTCTTCACGCTCCCGCATCTTCTGAATTTCATATTTTTCCACATCCAGATTTACCCTGAGGCCACTGTGGGTGGCTAACAGGGCCAGGATGAAGGCCAGCGTTGGAGACATGGCCTGGTGGGAGAAAGAAGGCTCAGCACGTCTGGCTGGGAGGGAGCTGGAGGCAACTGGAGTGTCCCGAGAACTTCTGTCACACTGAGAGCCCCGAGTCCCTCTACCCCCAAGCCCCGGGGACAGTGCCCTGCCCTGGGGCTCCCAGCTCTCATGCAGGGTTTAGACCCCCAGGACACCTTTCCCAGCCCCTAGCCAGCCCAGCATTCCCCCCCGGCGTGTGTACTCACTGACTGCCAGAATCCAACTGCCCTGTGCTGGCCCTGGATACAGGTGCCAGTATGACCCGTCCTCTGTGATGTCACATCCAGCAGAACCATGTCACTCAGTTGCCAAGCTGGCCGTGCCCCTGCTCACAGCTCCCACTGTGACCCGTGCCCTGGCATGTCACCGCCCCCAGAGCCACACCTCGCAGCCCACAAGGCCCAGCCTTCGTCCCCACTGCCGGCCTCAGCGGCTCCTGGGCATCCTCACCCTGAGTGCAGACACAGCCCCAGGAGCCCCGCGGGGTGCTCTGCATCCAGCCTGCAGACGCCCGAAAGCTGAGAGGAACATGGGGAATGCGGCTGGATCTCCCAGTGCTGACCATCCCTGACTGCTCTCTAGGCAAACCTAAATCTCATCTGCCACAACTGGAGCATGTCGCCCTGAATTTTCTGCCTTCTGTCTTTGTGCTGCAAATTCTCACACAGCTTCATGTAAACATGTATTTTCAGAATGTTTACACATTTCTCCTCTGAAAGAAGAAATGATTGATGGTGATGTCCACCATCCAGGTTAAAGAGGTGGTGACCTGTGTAGCCAGTCTCTTGACCTTTGTACAAATGTATATAAATGGAGACAGATTTTTGTAATAAATAGTTAGTTCCCTTGAACTGTTGCTGGTGTGGCCTCATCGTTCTGTCCCTGAAACTGAGACATTCCAACCTTAGGGATCACAGGAATACATCCACCCTTCTTGCCCATCCGGGACCGTGGTGCCTCCTGCATTATACACAGGCCCTCTGCAGGGAGTGGCCAGCTTCCAGCTGATGGTGGAACGTAACGGAGAGAGTCGTCACAATCTCGGCAAGAACATTTGCTTCTCAAGAGAGCTCTTAGGCAAAGAAACTCCACCAAGCACTATTTTGTGCACAAAGAAGGAGCTGCTGACAAGCATAAGATACTGTCTATTGGTTTAGCACAGATGGACAGATGGTGAAATCCACCATCTCTGACTTTTAAGACTGATTACCAGATTGACTTATTAAATACAGGTATACACCTTTGGGTCACATAGCCTTACATTAGCTTGGGAATCCTGGTGACTTCCCTTTCCTTTCGACCTCACAGGAGGTAAGAGAGGGAAACGCGGCTCTCTCCTTCCAGGAGGGAGGGCTGGAACGACCCAGCTTGCCCAGGCTCAAGCTTTTTCAAGAGAGGCCCGCTTTGCCCGGTATCTCCCGGGCCGGGGGAGGGGATGAGCACATGCCCTGTGTGGGCCCCCGATCAGTTTTTAGCAGCTGTAAAGCCCCCTGTCGCTCCCCTATGGGGGGAAGCTGGCCCCAGGCCTGGCTGGGCTGGGCCGTGCCTCCGGGCCCCATCAGCTGCTGCCCGGGCCCCTGATAGCAGCTACAGCCAGCTTGTGTACCTATACTGCACATGATAATAGACTACACTACACTACTCTACACTACTCTACACTACTCTACCAGCCTTGAAGAATTCAATTTTACTTGTTTTTAAAGAATAAAAAACAAATGGGGCAGTTGCCGCTAGGTCCATGGCACCAACATCCGGACCCAGCTGGTGACTTTCTCTGCATTCAAGCACGAGCCTCTGCAGAGGGTCTCCCAGCAGGTACCAGTCCTCATCCGTGGGCAGCTGGCCACCAGAGGCGTGCAGGAAGCACTTCCGCCCTGGCATCTGCTCCCCGGAGCACAGGCACTGCAGCGCCACATGGATGCTCCCGGCTCGCTGCTGCTCCGTGCTCTCTGGGATAAAAGAGTGGCCCAGGGTGGCTGCAGGATGACCAGCAGGCGGTAGGTGCTGCTCTCCAGCAGGCTGCAGGCTTCAGAGCTGGTGACCATCCCAACAGCCAGGTGCAGGTCGGGCATGAAGCTCCTCCAGGAGCGGCTCTGGCAGACGCTGAGGAGCTCGTCCACCAGCTGCTTCATCCCCTTCATGCTGGGCAGGCCCTGCTGCAGAATCACAGACGCACACAACAGGGGGGCTTGGGAGTGACCTCCTCTGTGCCTGTGAGGGAGAGGACCGATAGGGCCTGGCTTGCCCAGGCTCGGGCTTTTTCAAGAGAGGCCCGTTGGGGCCGGTGTCTCCCGGGCCGGGGGAGGGGATGAGCACATGCCCAGTGCGGGGCCCCTATCGCAGTTTTTAGCAGCTGTAAAACACCCTGCTGCTCCCCTGTGGTAGGGAAGTTGGCTTGAGGCCTGGCCTTGGGCCTATGCCCTTTCTCCTGGCACGGGGAGGGGTTCCTGCCTTCCCTGCAGCCTTTGATTGCAGCTCCAAGCTGGGCCCTCCCGGCTTTTATCTTCATGATTCATTTTGATGTTTTAGACGGAGACAAAAGTCAACTGTTCCAAATGTAACAAAAAAAGAGTGACGAGGCCTTAACTCCAAAGGTGGTGAAAGGCCAATCATTTATTGTTACAGAATGGCTACAGGAACAGGAGGCTGAGCTAAGCTCAGCCCCTCTAGGCAAGCCAGAGCAACCAATCACTTCTATATGGGCCACCCCTCGGTACAGTTTGTCCTTGAGAGTGAAGCATTGCTCAGCGCGGTCAGTCCCCTCTTATAGCTTCAGTCTCCTCATCGATTGGTCCATTTCCAATCCTTCCTAGGATTGGTGAATTTTCTGTGCTCTCGTTGGACTTTATCGGGGTGCTCTCTACACCAATCATTCTTGCCCGCCGTGACTTGATTGGTTGATTATATCCTCCAATGAAGGCTTTGGATTGTGGTCCCTGAGTTACCTGAAGGAGAGCAGAAGATTCCTTTCCCCCTCCCTGGTATTATGCCTTTAACAATCCCATTACAACTTTGACTGTGTTGGAAGTGCAACCGTACAGAGTCTCTGTAAACATTTGAAGCTATACATCGCAACACTAATCCACAATCATTGAACCATATTACAACTGCAAATATTTGTAACTCTACAAAACTGCCAGAACCACTTGAAAACTAGACACAGCTGCAAATAGAACTTGAACTTCCAGAACCAACAGGCCTATACACCTAGAAAAATGTTTCAACCCTTTTTTGTATCCCTAACACAACTACAGGTTCTTCTCAGAGACGCAGCTCATCGTGGAATAACTGGATGTGATGCACGTATGAAAATACATTTTCACAACTGCAAATCCATGGAGCAGCTCTCTTACCTCCCTGAATATTACAGTCCAGTGTCATCTTCTAACTTAGATCAAACTTTGTGGCTTGGACAGTCTGAAATTCTCCTAAATACGAAACACCAGAAATCCCAGTCAGTATTTGCTTTGGGAGCAATCAAGACAAAACATAACAAAAACCTTCAAAATTTTCAGGTTCGCTTAATTGTTTGACAGTTACTAGAATGCACTTGAAAAAATTTAAAACGTTTTGGCAATTTACAGTCTGTTGGATCTCTTTCATCTAAACATGCCACCTGTGTGCTATTGATAAATGAAGGCTGCTTCATGAGCATTCTTACAAGTTCTGCTTAACGAGTTTATAGTCGTCTATTTCTAAATACAAAGATAGAATCCATTTTTTTAATATGTTACAGTGATTCTAAGATATTAATGCCTGTGCAACTTTTAGACAGAGTGAGCAGGCTTTTTGTCTTCCTGCTCAAGTATTATCATCAGCTAGCAATTAACATTTACTAAGTGCTTTATTGAAACCACTTACTTGTGAGAGTACATTTTAAGTGAAAACATTTTTCCAGAACTTCTATTTCACAAAATTTTTCAATTAAAGTCTTTTTTATGCATCCCTTCAGTCACAAAGGACAGCAATGTTGTGAATAACAATGCAAGATGTGCTAGGAAGTGACGCGTTTTCCCTCAAATCTCCGAAGCCCTGGCTAAGTCTAGGTGGAACTCCAGGCAAGGAGTGGGGAGCTGCCAAGGCATAGAATATGCCTAGGCAGGACCTCCAGGGTTGGCAACCCCAGGCCAAGGTAGTGAGTCACGTCCAGGAGCAGGGGAAAGAGAGGGAGGAGGCTCTCAGTGTGAGGTTCCAGCTACAGGTTTATTGCAGCTGAAAGGTTCAGGCAGACCAAGCAAGGATCAAGAGGAAACAGGGTCTTTTATGCAGGGGTGGAACAAGTGGTGGGTACAATACAGTAACCAATAACTGTCTCGTAGGGGAGGATGACAGGGAGTAGCTTACAGATTGTGACCAATAAGGGAATAGAGAGGGAGGGCACAAAGCTGAGGAGCCAACAGGGTGTTGAGGAGAGTAGAACTTGCTGGAACAGGGGGAAGCAATCAATCATTGATCGACAGGTAAAGGAACAAATATGGGACAGAACCAATCTTGAGGAACTCACAGGGAGGCCAGGGACAAATCGCTGGGAAAAACAAGCACCGCAACAAGGAAGAAAATATTAAATGCAAATAGCAAAACTGCCAATTGCTAATTAAATAAGAGATCTAAGTGAGATTAGGACTGAGACTGATTTATTGGGTGGGTTGATCTTTGCTGGCCCCCAAGTGCTGTACCACTTCCACAGGAAGGACAGGTGAGGAAAATAAAATTAAGATGGAGGCAGAGAGATTACTTATCAACTGCCTTTACAGAAAAAACAGGCTTGACTTGGTGGAATTATTTAAATTGGCTGCGAATTAATTGTAACAGAGTAGGATAGTCAGAAACAAAGAAAGACTTAAAAAAAAGAAAGACTTAAAAAACCCCAAGTAAACAAAAATCCAAAAAACCCACAAGCAGCAAAGAACAACAGCACCCCCTTTCCCCAAAAGAAATTTAAAAGATCCCCGCCACACCAAAAAGCCACTACACATTCCAACACCTCTACCCCTCTGTACCGAAAAATCTGAAAACTCTCCTTAGAAAAACCAGGAGGTGGCTTCATGTGCACTGCTTGTGCCTGTGTGCATATTCATTTCCTTCAGTTTATGATCACTTTGAAGGATTCAATTTTCACTGGATTTCACAATTGCATATTATAAATGCATTAGTAGAGTTTAGTTTTCACTAACTGGTATTGTAAAAGTCTTCTCTCAATCTAGGTATTTCTTACTGATATTTTGTAATTTTTTTGAGTGTGTTGATTAGATGTATAAGTGAAGAAGTATTTATTTGAACAAATCTTTTTGCAAAAGAAAGCACTGAGAATGTTTTTGCTGTTCTGATTCAAAGCCACACTGAGGATATTAACACCCTGGCATGCTGCCTACATCTCAGGAATTCATGTCTTTTAAAAACAGGTATTTGCAGTGCTGGAATCAGAGTGGGAGGATGAACACTTAGGAACACTTATGACACATAACTGTGATTATCTGAAAATTTTATGCATTTTTTTCAGGTAAACTGAATCTGTCTTTCATCACAGATGAAAAGCATCAGGTTACTCCTTGAGATTCAGCTCCATGCTAAGGAGCAGAAGTGTTCCTGAATGATGCCCTTTCCTAGTGAACATCCTGTTGGCCTGGGAGGTACTGTGCTGCTGAACAGATTGTTTAGTCTTATAACCACCAACTGGATTCTTAAAAAAAAAAAAAAAAAGGACAAAAAAATCCTGGAGGAGTTAAGAGGCTTTTCTATTGTGAATTCAGTTCATGATGAGATGAAGAAGCCACGACAACCTTGGTTGCTTTAATTAAACATACACCTTGAAATAAATATTCTCCATCGGTTTGACTTGCTCATTAGGGCAGAAAAATAGAACGGATTTCACAGACAAATTAGTTGACATTTTCTGAAATTTGTGCACCCTATCTGTGCAGCCAGTAAATGCTAAACAGGTATCCTAAACAAAGTCACTTACAGCTGCAAGAAGTATGGAACCATCCACTGGAGCAGGGAAGGAGTAATTTCCCACCATTTATTCAACTTCGTTTTAAAGATACTGCACATTTGTTTCCATAGACATGAAATGTGATTGCTACAAACTCAGCAGGACCTGGTGTTCTCAGAATAAAGCTTCTACAATCAGAGATGGATCTTCTTAGCCTAATCTGGAACTACAGTGATAATGGTTCAGTCACACAAAACTGCAGTAACACAACAGAGAGCAGATGCAGGCTGGCCTAACCCAGACTTGTTATCTGTTCCACTTGATTATGTGATTTTTGAGTCTTCTTGGAGATATTTTAAAGGTGACATGCTCAATCAAAGTGTGTTTTTTTGAGCTTTCTCTGTCAGCTTAGTTGGTTTTGGTAAGGAGAAAACTGAAGGTGTGTCAAAAAAGACATCAAGGAGACTATGACTGAAATTAGTGTTTAACCAAGAACTATTCTGTTCTTTGCCAAGGTCTTGCCAACCATCCCTACCATGCCTGAAGTGAGAAAACAAAACATCCTTTACAGTTAAGCCTGCATTAAAGATGGAGATGGGAAGACACGTCTCAATACAGAGTATCCATTTAGGATATCCAGATGTGGGGTTATGAATTTACTGCCATTTTTTTTTTTCTGAGTAAACTGTACTGTTATCTGATTCATTTTCTTGGACCTGCTTCTGGATATTTTATAAGTGCCCAAATGACATATTCTTCTGACGTTAAACTGAAAGTTATAGTGGCATCATTACACACAATGGGAAATGAGGTGAAAACAGCACAGAAAGAAGCACACTATAATTTATCTCATTTTCACTGGATTTCTTGAATAATTTTGAAGCACTGCAACAGGAGTGTCCTGAGGGACCAAATAGGAAAAGAGCTTAAACTGTTCTTGTCCCTTCTTCAGCTTTGTGCCTTTTCTTCTTCTAAGTGAAGTCAATAGGAAATTTAAGTCCAGGAGTGAAATTTTTAGGGAAAGTAGCCATCCAAAGGTGCAGTAAAATGTCAAGAAGGGTTTTTTCAAAGGCCTGACTGGATAACTGATAATGAGAATAGCTAATTGATAATGAGAACTAGCTTCCAGTGATTTTAATTGCAGTTTTAATTCAGTCCAAGCACTGAAAATCCAATTAGACCACAACAGGGATTTCAACTGAGGCACTGTGACATGAGTGGCTTATAGTCATTACATCATTACATGATGGTTTACAGTCCACAGGTAAGATGGTCTAAAATGCAAAAAGGAGAAACAGTGTCCATGCATGGGCCTGTTAATGGATGCAGTGAAAAACTGCATCTCTTAAATGTACTGGGTGTTCAGGGACACATTACCAAGACCATAAACACCAAGCTGTGATGTATCTCTTCTCAGGAAAATCACAGCTATGTTTTTTCCTGGAGTCAAGATGTTTCCAGTAGGAGTGATTTAGTGACTATGCTGGGGTTTTTTATTTTGTTAAAATGTACTGATCCAGCAGTTGGTGTGTGCTGAAGAATTTTGAGGCATCTGCTTGGATTTGGTTGTTTTTCTCAATCAGTAATTAATAAAACCTCAAGCACTGGTATTACCATACAATACCATCAGCTTAAAGCTTGTTAGTTACCGAATGTCCTTGAGTAGGGGATGCAAAATGCTCTTTGCCCTACTAATACAAAACCACAGAATGGCTGAGGCTGGAAGAGATCTCTGGATCTTATCCAGTCCAACCCCCCCTGCCCAGACTGGGTCACCAGGTGACACAGGAATACATCCAGGTGGGTTTGGGGTGCTTTCAGAGGGGGACACTCCACAACCTTCCTGGAAGCTGTTCCACTGCTCTGCCTCTCCATGGCAAGTTCTTCCTCCTGCTGGTGTGGAACTTCTATTTTAGTTTATCACCACTGCTCCTCGTCCTGTCACTGGGCACCACGGAACAGTCTGGCGCCATGCCCTCAGGAATTGTCTTGGAGGTATCTAAGTGCATTAATGAATTCCTTAATAGCCTTGTCTTCTCCACACCTCTATTTACTACACCCTTAAAGCTTGTTAGTTCCAGGATGTCCCTGACTACGGGATCTGCTGCCTGTGCCACTGACGAGAATGAAGCTCCTTTCTCGACGATCAGGCCTGAAAGCACACCGAGATTTCACCCCAAACAACACTCGGCTCAAGGCAAGCTCTCCGCATCCCACACCCTGCAACACTTGTGCCGAGCACCCCAGGGTCCCACCAGCCGCCTGGGGCACGCTCTAAGGCCGGTAACACAGGACCCCTTTCTACCACAAGCGACTTCCACAGGGAAAGCCCCGGGAAGGAGCGGCCGTGGCCAGGCCGTCCCCCTAGCAGCCGCGCTCCGGATGGACGTGCTGTCCCGCCCCGCCACAGCGCTCCGCCTTTCCGCTGGGATATGGCGCAGGAACCGCGGAGCATGGACGGCGACGTGGAGGACGGCGAGTTGTCCGGCTCCGACTCAGACATGCCCGGCGCCGGCTCCCCGGGACAGGTGAGGGTGGGAAGAGGCCGGAGCGCCGGGATGGGGGCTGGGGGACGGGGGACGGGGAGGCCGCGGAGGCCGCGCCTGAGGAGCTTTACCCGGCGTGGGGCGCTCGTTTCCGGGTCGGTTGTTTCTCCCGGGGCCGGTGGCTTCTCCCGGAGCTTGGTGGCTTCTCGCGGCGCTTGATGGGCTCTCCCGGGGCTGCTGACTTGTCCCTGCCTTGGTGGCACTCCCTGCGCTGGTACTGCCGAGGCCTCCCCAGGGAGCCGCTGCCGCGTGGCGCGCCCGGGCGCAGTGGGGACAGTGGCGACAATGGGACCGAGCCGCTCGGTGACCACGCAAGAGAGCCCCGAGCGCTGCCATCCCCAGGACCCCGCGGCTCGCCCGCGGCTCTCCGGGTCTGGATAGAGATGCCAGCGCTGTCCCCGTGTCTCCTCCCTCTGTCGTGTTATGTTCCCCCCGCCTCCCCGCCACCAGCCCTGGGCCCAGCACAGCAAGGAGCTGGGGCTGCTGGAGCCAGGCCAGAGGAGGCTCCAGGATGAGCAGAGGGATGGAGCAGCTCTGCTGGGAGGAAAGGCTGGGACAGATGGGATTGTTCTGCCTGGACAGGAGAAGCTTTGGGGTGACCTCACTGTGGCCTTGCAGGGCCTGAAGGAGCTGCAGGAAAGATGGAGAGAGACAATTGCCAAGGGCTGGAGGGCCAGGACACAGGGAATGGCTTCCCAGTGCCAGAGGACAGGGCTGGATGGGATCTTGGGAAGGAATTGTTCCCTGGGAGGGTGGGGAGGCCCTGGCACAGGGTGCCCGGAGAAGCTGTCCCTGGATACCTGGAAGGCCAGGTTGGACCCTGGGGCTTGGAGCAGCCTGGGATAGTAGAAGGTGACCCTGCCCCAGGTACAGAGTGAGACTGGATGAGCTTTAAGGTCCGTCCCAACCCAAACCCATCTTCTGTGATTCTCGGAGGATATGAGGAATTTGTACTGAGAGTATGAAGTGTTTTCAGTGGTGTACAGACAGGAAAAGATTTCAAACTAGGATCAATGTGTGACACTGTATGTGTAACGAATTTTATTTTCTACAGTTATTTTGATCTTTGCAATGTAGTTCTGAGAAATGAAGTGCAAAGTAAGTTTTTACAGAAATGCTCAGTCTTTATTTATACTGGTTTTGGGGTTTTTGCATTACACATGAAGTTGAAGATTTGTGTTTCATGTCGTAAGTTGAATACTTCTCTTTTCTGTTTGCTCTTTGGAGAAAGAAGTAATGTTGCCTGTGTTATAAAAAGCAGAAAGGCTAAAGAAAGAATTTTCATTTCACCTGAAAGTGAAGGAAGAGATCTTACTTTGAAAGATCATGGGATAGCATATAACTTTATGATAAGAAATAAGTCGAGGAATAACTGGAATTAGAACTAAAAGCATTTCTTGAGTATATCAGTGGAATGATTTTTTGATGGGGGGGTGCTTATTTTAATTAATAAGTTGATCCATAGTGTCTTGTTGGTTTAAAGGAGGAAATATGGGTGCTTTTGTAAAGGTTCTTCTGTCCCCAGGTTGGTCATGTGCTGGCCTGACTGAGCCAGGATCACAGAACACTTTTAGTCTGAGCACCGTCCCAGTTTTGTGGATTTGGTTTCGGGGTTTATTTTTGGTTATTTGGTCTTCTCACTTGAAACTCCAGGGAAATTATTAATTTCTCTGCTGTTAGAAAAACCTCTGGTAGGTTGCTGTGTTCTGGTATTTTACAGTTCTTAGAGCTGCTGTGCATCTCGTGTCTTTGTCCAGTTTGCACATATTCGCCACTTCTCCAGTCCTGTAATAACTTTTGGTCAGCAAAGTTTGTCTTAAGGGGAAAAGCAACTCCTGACCTGTTTCTGTGTCAGCCATGCTCTATTTCATGTTCATGCACTCAAAATAGAGGAGTTTCAAAGGATACTTCTGTGCTGTGGCCCAGGAGATGCTCATGGAGAACTGCATGGCCCCAAGGGTCAGAATTACGTATTTTATGTAATCAACAACTTCATAGCTCTCCTGATTTTCATGAATAACGGGTTTTGATTCACTTTTTTATTTCAGAAGCCACATGTTGACAGTGATTCCTGCAGGCCCTTCCAGAGCAGCCTCTCATCCTGTGCTCCCAGCGTTCCTTACAGGACCACCAAGAGCGTGGACTCCAGTGAGGAAAGTGGCTCTGACTCCGATGACGACAACTGCCTGTGGAAGCGAAAGAGGCAGAAGTGCTTCAACTTCTCCCCTGTCAAATCCGAGCCCTTCCAGCTCAGCCAGAGCCACCAAAAACAGACTGCTCTGCGTGGCAAAAAGGTCAACAACATCTGGGGCGCGGTGCTCCAGGAGCAGAACCAGGATGCGGTGGCAACTGAGCTTGGGATTCTAGGCATGGACGGTTCCATTGACAGGAGCAGGCAGTCTGAGACTTACAACTACCTGCTGGCTAAAAAGCTGATGAAGGAAGCCCAGCAGAAGGAGGCAGAGACTTTGGATAAGGAGCTGGATGAATACATGCACGATGACAAGAAGATGTTGCCAGCAGAGGAGGAAAACAGGCAGGGCTTCCTCAAACGGAAGCGGCCCGTGAGAGACAGACTGGGGGAAAGGCAAGAGATGAAATACAAGGGAAGGTATGAAATAACAGAGGAAGATTCAGAGGAGAAAGTGGCAGATGAAATTGCTTATCGGTGAGTTTAATAATGGTGCATCTTCACTAAGTACTGGTGATTGAGGGAAAGAATGGGGAGGGAAAGCTCCGCTGCTGCTAAGTAAGGTGTCACACCAGATCACAAAAAGCATTTCCAAAATCCTGGGATAAAAATGCTTTATTGTGGCTGGTGATCATGTAGAAACATCCAAATAAATACTCCCTGTTTCTTTGAATTTTTATATTTTTATTTACTGAGCCACCAGGATAGTTGGTTATTTGGCAACAGGGCAAGGAAAGATACTGTTGCTCATTATACAAATTTAGTATTTTTTTGGGAAATAACCCATCATTGTTTGGACTTTGACACCAATGTACACATGCTGTGGTTACCACAAAAATCTGTTTTAAGTTCTAAACCTTTGAAACTGTAGATAATTTGGACAGTGCAGTGTTTTGGATGGAGTCAAACTGTCATACTCCTCTTTCAGTGGTGCAAGGGAAGAAAATGGTGTTAGAGAGGGAACAAGACTTAGAGTTAGCTTGACACTTAAATCAAGTTTGGGTTTATTGGTCATAGTTGCTTTTATACATGTGGTATTACTTCAGAATCTGGCAATACTACAGCAATTAGTTATTAATGCTGTTAATAATTCTGGGTAGTTCCTAATTTATTTGAAAACTTTGATCATATTTCTTGCAATAAAGTCCTTTTTGTTATATAGAGCTTCATTGAAACAGGGGAGAAGCATCTTTTTTCTAATTTTTTCTAATTGTAGTAGTGATGGCACTGAGCTGTATCAATAGGGTTCTGGTTATAGTGTAATTTTTGTTTTGTTTCCTTTTAATAGATCATCATAGATCAGTCAATGAGCTGATTTCTTCTTTGTTATGTAGGTTTGTCTGAAATGACACATGGTACAGGGGAACTTTAACACTTCCTGTTTTCTCCAGTTGTTGATTTAACTATAAAAAATTTATTTCAACTGTTAAATGCAAAAGAAGCTTTTGTACTTTGATTTCAGAGGATTAAGCAGATCTTTGCAGTTTCATATTTGGTTTGATATTTCACACATCAATAGAAGAAAAGTAAACACACAAAACATTTTCTTTGAAACAGGTGTTAAAAATGCATGCTTTAGGGAAAAAACATCCCTTAGAAGCTCAGTATTTTGAAATCTGATTAAATAGACCATTTAAGCACATTTGAACACATAGACTTGTCAGGACAAAATGAATTATTATTCATTGTGGAAGTCCCATAGTCAGTTATACTCGAGGAATTATCCGGACAATAAATGTGCCTTTCTTCTTTTTCCCCTCTCTGTTCAGACTTTGTGAGCCAAAGAAAGACTTAATTGCTCGAGTAGTGAAAATAATTGGGAAGAGAAAAGCAATCGAGCTGCTGATGGAAACAGCTGAAGTAGAGCAGAATGGTGGACTGTTCATCGTGGTAAGGAAAATGTCACGCTGTGGGTTTGCCAGGGATGGGAAGGGCAACAAAGCTTTTTACTTGCAGAATATTCACACAGTGCTGTTATAAGTCTCTTGTGCTGGACATGTTCTCCTGGAGTTTTATGGCCTTCCCTTGCCATGAGACTCCCCTAATAAACACTCATGTAACCTTCCAGCAGGATTTGAGCAAACAGTAAGGTGAATGAAGCTGGAAATTACCCAGGTTCTTGTGCTGAGATTGGTGTCTGATTTGCAAGGATAATAACGTTGTGTCTGTTACTGTGGCTCTCCTTGGAATCTTTCTCTCACCAACTTGAGGCTGAAGGATTCTCAGTTTTGAATAAAAACCAGCATTTCCAGTATCCCATTTGCAGGATAACTTCCAAAAGGAAAAGTGTTGGCTTTATTAGGGAACCATTGGCTTGTGTATCAGCAGAGCAGAACTGAGCATCGATTTCTGTTAGAAATCATGGTAAAAAACCCTATACTCCATTATTAGGTTGCCAATTTTTAGTATGTTTTTGTTCTTGTTAAATAATGAGCCTCAGTGTAAAAAACACAGTGGGTAAGAAAAGCTGTGAAGTGAGGAAAAAGTGGGTGAAAATTAGGAAATGCTTTCACTTGATTCACTATCACTTGGAAGGAGAGAGGAGGGGAAAAACAAGTGGGTCACAATCTAAAGAAACACCAAAATAAATTAAAAACAAACCAAAAAAAGCGACCACGCCTCCCTCCCTCAAAAAAGAAAAGGCAAAAAATTCAGCTAGCTAGTTGTGCTGGAAGCATCCTGTTGTCTTGAAAGTTAAATTAAAAAGTGTTTAACAGATGAGATGAAGGAGAGCAGCTCCTGGTGGCACAGGTTGGTTTGGAAGCAGATCAGAGTACAGTCTTTGAAAAGCAGATCACAAAAAGGCACCATGAAATGCAGGTGATGAAAAGATGTTCACATGTGCTGTTTCAAGAACCTAGTTAAAACCTGACCTTTCCTGTTCATGGAATTTTTATATAGTAGATTATTTAGCAGTAAAGTATCACATTTTGCACCAGTATAATCCAGTTTTTACTGGAATAAAAGTAGTGTTTTATACTGCAAATTTCAATTGAATAATAGTGTGGTAATTAACATTTGTAATTTACAGAGGTTTCAAAGCTGAGCCCATTCCATGCACTGCCGTTGCTACACTGAAAACTGGGTCAAACGTGGTGGGGAAGAATTTTAAAGAATTTTAAAGGCATAGTGTCCTATGCCTTCAACAGAAATGAAGAATCCTGTAGATAACAGACAAATTGTAGCATTTCTGAGCACAATTATTAAAAAACCCTGAGATGAACACAATTTTATTAAAATAGTTTTAGACATTTTACTGGGTTTACGTGTTAGGAATGCTCTGAGTGTTTGACCTAGTGCATAACTTGTTGCAGATAGCAGTGAGAGTACTTAGAATACTATTTCTATTTTGTTTCTTCACTACCAAAATCATGTTAGTGTGTAGTTTTAACCATTTAGCATTATATCCTAAAGGAATTTTTTTGTAACTTCATGATTTTCCTGTCCAGATTTAGCAGGCTGATTGTCAACTTTCATATGACTAATTCAGTCAGAAATGAGACATAGCCAGGGTTATTTTCATGTGGTATTTGACACACCAGAACTTAAATTGGTTTTACTCTGTCTCAACACTGAGTGTTTCCTTAAATCTATTTTTTTGTCAACACTTAGCATTAAGCTTGCTACTCCCAATTTCCTCTCTCTCTATTAAGAATGGCACCAGGAGAAGAACACCTGGGGGTGTTTATTTAAACCTGCTGAAGAACACACCGAGCATCAAAGAAGAACAAATCAAGGTAAAAATGTCAGTTCAAATGTTCGTTCTTGTTTGGGTTTTTTCTTCCTACTAGAAAAGTCACAACTGAAACTCTCTAACTTCTGACAAATGTAACTGTGTATTCCTTCCATTGAAACCAGACTTCCACATTCAAAAGACAGGCAAAAAATAAAAGACCTACTCAAAAATTGTTGAATTGCCATTAACTTTAAGCAGAGAGAACTCACTTTTGCATGTTGCCAGTCACAAAAACCTGTTGAGGACATGAGGTTGTAGAGTCTGGCAGGGGTAAATGTTAGATTTTCCTAATTTGTATATTGTATTCTTTACAGCACAGTTGTCCATATTGTGTTTCTCCCCTTGGAGCTTTGTGTCATTGTGCATGGACTGAATGCAGGTCTCTCAGTAGAATATTTTTGTCCTGTATAGCTCCAGCTGTGGCGCCAGGCAGAATTTCTCGTTCAGTCAGTTGATGATCTGAACCTGATCTGAGTTGCTCACTGGGCTCGTCTGTGGTGCTCTCTAAATTTGTTTTGTAAGCTTGTAAACATTATTTCTCTGAGATGTTTTAACTTAGTGAAGAAAATACCTTTTTTTTTTTTTTTGGTGAGATATGCTACTTTTAATAGAGTTTTTATTTTGCTTCAGGGTGGCTACAGGTCATTCTGTAAACCCTTCTAGAGTGTGGTACTGGGAACTGTGAAAAAAGTCAACTTTGTTTCAACTTTATGACTGATTGTTTGGAGGGAAAAAAAAGAAACAGGAAAATAAAACCCCAACATCCTTTCATAGATTACAGTGGTCAGAAAAAATTTTTAGAAGTTGCAAGACTGATCACTTTACGCTATTTAGACAAGAAATTTTCTGTTCCACCCTTCCTCCTTAAGTGTATCTCTTCTCACACTTCTGCTCTCAATCACATGTAACTTAGTTAAATATTGACCAGTATTTGTAATTTTTTTAATTACTTCACTTTTTTTTTTAGCAAATACCAGTAAAATGAATATGCAAAAAATTGTTATTGTTGTTCACTTGTTTTCTTTCAAGGAAATATTCTATCTGGAGAACCAAAAGGAGTATGAAAACAAAAAAGCTGCAAAGAAGAGGAGGATACAAGTTCTGGGGAAGAAAATGAAAAAGGCCATCAAGGGGCTTAACCTTCAGGAATATGATGATGCATCTCGTGAGACTTTTGCCAGTGACACAAACGAGGCTTTGGCTTCCCTGGATGACCTGCAGGAGGGGCACCACGAGGCAAAGATGGAACCTGAGGATACTATTGAAATTGACAATGCCCAGGATTTGGAGATCTTTTAGTTACTAATATTCTTGATAACAGAGTTTCTTTAAAAACATGTTAATTGAGCCTTTCTTGTAATCCCATGGCTTCCTGTTTTTAAAGCATGGGAAATACTTGATGCTGAAAAGCAGGAGTCTTAGCTAAATTTAACAGCATGAAAGACTTTTAATTGTCCTGTTACTTGTTTGATGAGTCCTTTTAAGATTTTTCTAGATAACAGCCCTGCGTCACATTAGGAAGTGGTTTTTGTCACATGTTAGGTTTAGGAGTTCTAACTTTAGGAGTTTTAAAGGCTATGTTTTAACCAAATACTTCTAATTTAATTTCCTGAAGCACACAAAGTCATCAGGTGAGCAGTGCTCTTTACTACACATGAACAGAAAAAACAGTATAAATTTAGTCTTGATATAAAAGATAATATATTCTTCTTGTGGCAGTGTATTGACGAAAATAGAAGTATTTATAGGATTAAGACCTGTAAAAACAGATTGGTTTGTGAAATAAACTTAACTTTTGTGGTCAGTGACCTTTGAATAACAACCTTGTAAATAAGTGGTATTGAGCAATGTATGTTTCAGATTTCTGCAGTAGTTTCATTCTTTTTATTCTAATGGTGACTTGAGCTTCCCGTCTGTTCTGTCTGAACATTTTCCATGATCAGACACACACCTAAGTTCCATGGATCTTTTTGTTTGCAGACAAATATAACTGAAAGCCTTCAGAGTAGTGAGATTTTACTGAGCTGTGTTCCCTTAAAGGGGCTATAGACTGTATCTGCATATATAAACTCTTTACCTTGTAGTTCTTGTTTCTGTCCTCCTCCTGTGTGCAGTGAGAGAACGTGCAGCTTGTAGAAGATCTGGAGTTTTTCTGTGCTGACTCCTGCAGGGGATATTTCTTTTTCATTTACTTGATGCAGGAAATGGTTGTGTAATTTATTACTTCGACCAAAACCATTTTTTATGCTGAATATTGTTTTTAATATAGCAGAAGAACATGTGCAACATGTATATGTATGATGTCTAAAGTATTTTGTCACTAAGAAGTTGTGGCTTTTTTTCTGAGTAGATACTATTCACCCCAACTTCTCTGCACAAATTTTGTTCACCTTTGAGTCCCTGAGTTTCAGAAGGGGTGTCACTAAAACACATAATTAGTTTATAAGATTGAACAGTTCAGTACTACCAAGAGCTGGCATTTAAAAGATTGCAGCATTTGGAGAAACACTTTTTACATATAACAGCACATTCCATTACCTGCCTTACTAAATCTGGGTTTTGACTTTTCTGCTTTTTTTCTGTTCTCGTTTCAGACCTCCTAGTTGTTGAAAAGTTGCTCATGAGATGTGCAGCATGCCTTTGCTGGTAGTAGTTGTTGGTGCTGAAATAACAAAATCACTTATTTTTTCATTAATTTTCCTAACCAGTGATGGTCAGAGTAAACTGGTAACTCCCATAAAGGAGACAGAATTTTGTGCTGTTTAATTGCTTTGGGACTGTACCATTTCATCCTGGTTTTGGGAACTGCTTGGGGATATGTCTTAACTGTTTTCTGGATAGAATCAGCAAATTGTAACGTTTGTTTAAGCAATTTTTAATTGCTATGTAATTTGCACTGTGTATTTTTTTAATGTTAATATTTCTAACCTTGATTTCCCAGGCAAGGGGTACTGAAATGGTGTGTAAAGTATTGTCTTTAACAAAAGGGTGATACAGGCATTAAGCTATTGGAGAGGGCAGTGAGGATGGGGAGGGGTCTGGAGGGGGGACGAGGGGCTGGGGGCACTTGGTCTGTTCAGATGGAGAAAAGGAGACTGAGGGGAGACTCATTGGGGTCTTTAAAATCTTCAGGAGGGGAAGAGGAGGGGCAGGCACTGATCTCTTCACTCTGGTGACCAGTGACAGGACCCCAGGGAATGGCCTGAAGCTGGGTCAGGGTTTCCAGGTTTAGATTGGATATCAGGAAAAGGTTCTTCCCCCAGAGGGTGGTTGGGCACTGCAACAGGTTCCCCAGAGTAGTGGTAACAACACCAAACACGACAGAGTTCAGGGAGTATTTGGACACTGCTGTGATCAGCCACAGGGTGGGATTGTTGGGGCTGTGTAGGGCCAGGAGCTGGACTGGATGGTCCCAGAAATTCCATGGTTGAGTTTCTTCCCCATGTCTAAGAGACCTTTTCTTGTGTTTTTTTCTATTTTCCCTGGCTTTCAATGGAGTCCTTCCAAAAGCAAGCCAGTTCAAAATGCTGGGATCAAGTCTTCACTCCTGGTTCAGCAGCAATTTTCTTTGGTATGGAACAGGCTGAATTAAGCAGCACCAGCTTTTGTGTGGTGCTGCAGTTGAGACAGGTTTTCTCTCTCAGCTCCTACCTACTCACCTTCAGTCTGTCCTGGGCTGATCCTTGCACAGGGAGCAACCCTGCCTGTCTTTTGTCTGGGAGCAGATCTGTCTGTTTAGATTTTGGTAGCTGATGTTCTGCAGACAAAAATGCAAGCAACACAGGTTGGGGTTTGAGCTCTTCAAGTTTCTCTGATGAGCAGGCATGGTTGAGGCATTATCTTAGCTGCAAATAAAGACTCTGGTACAAGCATCACCCTCCATCCCATAAACTATAGCAGCATAATGAGCCACCTCTCTTATATCCGAAGAAGATGCTGAAAAAATGAGGGAAATGGACTTTGGTCTGAAAACACAAACCTCATTTTGCTATCTTGCATCCAAAATTCCAACTGGAAAACAGTGATTTTTCCACTGGAAAAATAATTTATTAGCAGTTCGATTTTACTGTGGATCTTGAAAACATAATTTGAAGTATAATTGCAGTTTTACAGATTCTCCTTGCCCTTCCAAGTAGATGACCTCATTAGGGTGTTCTTAAGTCCTCTGGGCTTACTGTTTGCCAAAATTCTCAAGCAAGTGTGGAATGATGCAGTTCAAGTTATAAAGGTGATGGGAAAGCAAGATGATTGTATTAATTATGACATTTTCTGTTACAGAGAAGATTATTTTTTTTTAAGAGTAAAGGTGAAGGGGTAGACTGAGTAATAAGATAATTCTCAAGGGGGTTTTTTTGAGTTTTTATCAGTCATAAAACTTCAGTATGACAACGCTCATTATTTGTCCCCTTAACTTAGACCATCCTATGACTCAGGCAATTCTGTCAGAGGCAGTATTTTTTTTTAAAAATGTTTATTTCCATGTACAGAGGAGAATTCATGCCCCAGTGAATACAGGCTTCTTTGATACCCAACTCCTGTTCCTAATTCTTTCTGGTCAGCAGCTCCTCAGAAATCCAAGCCTTTTTCTGAACCACTGTGGGGCTTCAGTGGATCTGGGAATATCCGTCCAGCCATGGAGCTTTGACATCACAGTTTGCTTAATGGATTCAGGAATGTGGGAGACAATGACTGCAATTTCCTGGTACCACCTCTTGGATTCAGCAGGCAGGCAACCTTTGCAGCAGCTGTGGCCTCTTAGTGATTGTGGACCTCATGCATATCATCTTATTCATGACCTGCCAGACCTAAGTTGTTCTTGCAGAACAAAGCTAATTACATATTTGAAGGTTTCCTGTCTCCCCATATTCAGGTCTGATAGATGCCACTTTTTCAGAGCTGTGGGAGGAGCGCTCAGCTGTGGTACATTTATTGTTGCCCACCCAAGAGAATTTCTAGAATCACAAACATATAGACCTAAATACTGACAAATATGAGGAATGTGTATCTGAAGGGAGACTCTACACACAGTTTAGCTATTCTAGACACCTTTCAGGTTGTTGGGGTTCTTCTTTCTTTTTGCTTGACCAGAAAGATTTATTTAGTTATTCAAAGAAACAAAACCATCACAAAAATTTTGTATCATTAAATACATACAGAAAAAAAATCTTTACTATCTTGAAAACTTTTCCCCAAATAGAATGTTTTATTAATTGAAAACTTACTAGTGATTCAATTTACCATCATTCTTGTTTAAGACATAAGCCCTTTGAAAGGTATTCTCATTTTTCTGCAGAAGTTGTACCTTTTTAGTTTGCCATCTGAATTTTTCATTTGTTTTATCAATGATTAATAGTGCTTGGGTTTTGGTTCCCCCCCCCCCAATGGATAGTACAGCTATTTACAGTAATTATTTTACATTTGATGTTTAGTTACTACTGATGAGTTTCATACTGACAGCTTTTCAGCCACTAAAATATTTTTATTCAACATGCAGAACTGGGGGAAATAGATCCTGGAAGACCATTCTGTCTTGGACCACCAGGAGAGACCTTGCCATGGACCTGAAAGAAACCCAAAAAAAACACCCTAAATACTTTGAGAAATTTTAGTTGCTGATATCCTCAGACATTCCAATTTCCAGATGTTGGGCAACTCTGTTATCTTTTCCATTTGGAAAACTCACGAGCTATTTTTTCCTCTTAGAAAACAAGCAGGAACAGAATAGAATGTAATGTTTAAATGGCGTACAGAACTGCACCAAACTGTTGTATGGACTACTTTCTTTATAAAGAAAAATAATTTTAAAACCCTACCAATTTGCCATTATGTTGACACACTTTTTGCTTGATGAAGAATATGACAACCTAAAATATTTAGGACTCAAGATTTTGGTGGAAAATCAGAATGTCTGTGTAGGTGTATAGGAGCTATGTAGCAGCCTCATCTTGTTTTTCCTTAAGTAGATCTCAAATCTAAAAAACAATTTGGATTTATATTTACTTAGGAAGAAATATAAAATATATCTTGCACTTTGTTGCTGCTCTGTGAAGAACTTCTGTCATGGTGGATAAAGATCTGTGGTTGATACAACCTTCTTTTCTACATCTTCTTTTCAAAGCTGCTAATACTGAGTCTATTTCCATGCTTTAAGAACTGGTAACATCTGTCTACTTTTATTTGGTTTTTATTTTTTAATGTTATTCCTCTGAGCTGTTTTCTGCAAACTGCCTAATTTCTTACTTTACATAGATATTCCCCAGTGAAAGGTGCTGAAGATGAGTTTCTCTGCCAGATCCTCAGTACTTCTCAAAAGACTGGAGCTTTTTGCAGACCTGGATGCCTCAGTTTAGCCAAAAGAGTGCAGAGCAGATGAATTCCTGAGCACCACAGCTGGAAAGTGCCATAATCTGCAGTTTGAAGAATGATAGAATGAATGGATCAGGGTGCCAAGCAAGCAGGTAAAGAAGGGTGTTAAGGATTCCTTTACTTGATGATATATTTTTCTGGGTTCTGCCTGCCATGACTGGCTGCCTGGGCTCTCAGGAACACTCTACTCAGCAGCCAGCTCTGGCAGTGACCTTCTTCAGGAGTTTCCTTTAGATAGGTCCAAAAACATTTATGGGATAAGCTTCATGCCAGATGCCCTGGTCCCTCGGGACACCATTTCCTTTCCTCTCTCCCTCCCTTCCTCCCTGCTGCAGTTTTGTTAACTCTCTTCAAAAATGAAAAGAGTGAGTGAGTGAGATGTAAACCTGCTGCAATTTTCTCTGCACAGCAACCCTGTAGAGAATGGAGGGGTGTGTGCATGTGAGACAAGCCATAAGGTAATTCTGAGAGTCATCTCAGCAGTTACATGAGGTAAACAGATGAGATTAAAGCAGGCATCAGAGGTTGTTCGTGTAACTAATATATCACTCTGCTGCTATCCACAAAACCAAAATCCTTGCCCAAGAGATAGCTAAGAGTGAAATCAGTAAGCCCTTAAAAAAGTGGGGAATTAGAATAGAATAGAATAGAATAGAATAGAATAGAAGAGAGTAGAATAGAAGAGAATAGAATAGAATAGANTGACCATTCTAGAGCTTTAACCAAAGGTAAAACCTTTTTCAAGGCCATTGTCCAAATAATTCTTTTTAAGGCAGAGGGTATCTATCACCTCTGTAGGAACACTGTTCCTGAACCTCCTCTGAAACAGCTTTGAGCCATTCCCACCCATCCTGTCACTGGATCCCAGGGGTTCAGTAGCTCCCTCTCCACATCCCCTCCTCAGGAAGCTGCAGAGAACCATGAGGTCATCCCTCCAAACAGGACCATCCCAAACTCATCAGCTGCTCTTCATGGGACATGGGACTCCGGATGCATTCCAGTACCTTAATTTGCTGCTTAAACTGTGCCCAGCACTACATACAGAAACCCTCACAAAGTTCCTTTGGCCTTTTGGAGTTTTTAAGACCTGCCAGTTTTATGTAGGGAAACTTAAGCCTTCCAGCAGTGAACAGGAACTTATAATGATGCTAAACAGCCTCTGTGAAATTACTTGATTCGAATAATAAAGTAATACAATAATTAAGATTAATTTATTTTTATGAGGAAATGAGTTTAAGTGGGAAAACTGGAATTTTCTTCTCTGAAGATGTAATTACTTGCAATTTTCAAACCAGCACACTTTCACTGTAGTTCAGAAATTCCTAAAAATGACTAAAAGTGCCTTGATACTTAAAGGTGAAGTAGGTAGATGTTAACAGCTCAACATGTAAAACTTTTAGCCTCCAAATTAAGACCACACATGAGGATTTAATGAGCCTCTTTCAAAAGCATAAAAATTATCTGCAGACTGCAGTCCAGAGTTGGTTGTACTGCAGGAAACAAAGCTGCACTACAGCTGTCATTTTCTTACAAGTCTTTGATTTTCACTGGGTAGAAAAGAGAGAAAAAACATTTCCATTGAAATGTAACCCAGTGATTGAATCTTGGTGGAAGGAGTAATTTCACTTGAGATATTTCACCACTACTCAGGGCAGGGGAAGGAGGCTTTAAGAGCAACATGTGAGAAAATGTCACCTGTAGTTTCCCTACTCCTTGCATGGCAATTTCTGCATGTCCACAACTCACTCCAAAATATTCCTATTTAGCATTGTGGTTGTCCATAATTCCTCTTCTTCAGACAAACACAGCAGAGCATTTGGCCCAGTTGTCTCTTCAGGGTGATCAGACTTCACCAGCAGCATGCAGACCCCTGGGCTATCCTAAATGTTTCAAAGCTATCAGAGCAATGGTTTCTACCATGTTTATTGTACAGTATCTTGGAGAAAGAGAGTTAGACCTTCCAGGAGGCGGAACTTAGCCTCATGTGGGAGTGAGCTTCCTCTCCATTACTGGAAAAAAGGAAAAACAGTAAGGGTCTATGGACTAAGAGTATTTGAAATTTTTCAGAGATTGTTCAGGAGACCTGAGAGAAATTGGCTGATTTTTCTTCAACTGAAAGATAAATAGGGAAGATTTAAGTTCATCAAGCTGAAGATGTGGGAACGGCACCAAACAGAGCAGCTGCATCCCTGAAGGAAATCCTCTGCAGGAGCTGGAAAATGTCTGTGAAACAGGAATGTGAGGTGGCCAGGAGGAAATCTGGATCTGGTGTGTGCTGGGTGGACAGGCTCCCCTAGAGGAAGAGTAAATGGAGGAAATAGCAGTTTGATGTCTGAGAAGCTAAGGAGGTGTTAATCAGCAGGACCTGGAGCCAAACTCAGCAAGCCCCATCATCTAAAGTGATGCTGGGGGGTCACCGAAATCCAAACGGAGGAACCCACCATAACCCTGCCTCGGCATGTGCAGGAAAATTAATTTGATTTTTATATATATATATTTAGTTATATCTAAAACTAATTTTAAAAAATGCTGACAAAGTGTGTCATCTCTGCCTTCCTCTAAGTGTCGCTCCTGCCTAAGCATTCCCTAGAGAAGGACACGCATGAAAATAGCTTTTTGTCAAAAGGAGCTGGCTGTGGGGTTGTTTGTACCGCTTGAATGTGCTTATCAGAGACCAACACTGTTTACTTTTAAGAATAATGGTAATAAAAAAGATAATATGTTAGCACTGCTTTGTGTTCCTGAGCCACTTCTTTGAAGAAGACAGTTTTATGATGTTTGTCTGTAGAGCTGTAATTTTCACCTTTAAAGCTCAGTCAGGTAATTATGCAAGAATTACCAAGGCAGGAGGAAGGAATAATGACTTTTCTGTCCTAAAGCAAGCAAACACTACTTGGAAGTGAAAAGGTTTATAGCAAATAAATCAACTGATTAATAAAGGTAACTATTAATTAGATTTTTCAGGTATCTGTGAATAGTTCTTTTCTACTTGGACTTGGCAGTTGATTCAGAGTGAAGCATGAAGTTTATCATGTAGGCTGAATAAAAAATAAATTACTTCCTTATTCTTTCTTGGTTGTTGCTATACACCATATTTCTCCAGCATAATATGCTTCCATATTGGTACATACAAGAGGAAGTGGTATTTTGCCAGGGCACATTTAGGGGAAATCACAGCAAGAAAAATTAGCTACATCCTGAAAGGAAAGGCAGGGGAGAAATAAACAAATTTTGTTGCATTGGGTCTTTATCCTAGAACTTTGGAGAGGATATCTTGCAGGTCCACTATTGCCTATCTGCACACATATTTTCAGAATTAAGTCATCTCTGCAAGATGTTCAAGCAACCTTTGGCATGAGGCCTAAAATAATTATTCAGATATCTTTAAACTTTTGGAACCAGCAGAGTACTGTTTGAGCCTTCAAGAAGTTTGGGAGATGAACAGATTCTCAGAGTTCTAGAAAGCATAGGAGTTTTCTGTAGCCAGCATATCAGTATCTTAGCTATTACCTTGTTTGCATTACACTACTTTCTTTGTAAGAACATAGAGGAAATGCATTATCCTTTAAAAAGCTTTGTTGTCAAAAGCTGTTTTTCCCATTCACAGGTTACTACAAGGCAGAACACCCTTCATTAATGAGATAAAATTTCTGTCTGCTAATTCCAAAATGGTTTTTTATCAGTAAGAATATTAGCTCAAGTTCTTTTTGGTACCCTTAGCAGCATTTAACATAGTTTGCCATTTCAACAGTGCCCAAGAGATGCATAAAGTATTCACTCTTGCAAATGGGTACAGAATCAAATAGGAGCCTCCTGTGAAATCCTGTCCTCTGCTGAGCAGAGCAGATCACATTACAGTTGGCATGGATGAGCAGTCATTTATCCCTGGATGGAATTTGGCACTTTGTGAGATGCTATTTGGAATTAATACCTAAATCTCTTAAACCATGAGGAACTAAGCATCTAGGATTCCAAAAATTCTTCATGTGCAAGGCAGCCAATTATCAGTGTAAAATAATTTTATGTATTATTGTAAAATAGTTTTACATCGATGCAAGTAAAAAAATATCCCTTGTAGAAAACGAACAGATCTGAAACTTAGGAAAGTGTGACTTAACAATAGCGATTCTCTCCTCATCCTCCTTCGAGAAGTTTCTAAAGGTAAAATGATTTTAAATATAGTTTCTAGTAGTTTAAGCAAGAAGCACTATAGTGACCAAGAAGCACATGTGCACTCAATGTACTCAGTGCGAAAATGAAGCTGATTTGGGGAAATTGCTGTAAACAGTGTCCATTTGGTGACAGCTAAGGCCAAAATCCACAATGAGATACAGATCATGGAAAGTCTTACATCTGGAGACTTACCTGACAGAAAAATAAAATGAAATAAAATACAGGAGCGTGAATCTACAAGGATACATATAAGGCTCAATGAAAATAGTTGCAGGTA
The DNA here is from genome assembly GCA_008694505.1 of Cyanoderma ruficeps. Taxonomy (NCBI): domain Eukaryota; kingdom Metazoa; phylum Chordata; class Aves; order Passeriformes; family Timaliidae; genus Cyanoderma; species Cyanoderma ruficeps. The sequence goes on from VZDJ01000043.1 coordinate 292,217, forward strand.
AAAAAAATAAAAATACATAGTAACAAAAGGATTCTTGTTACAGAACAAATAATCCTATCTTTAATCAGTGCTTTGTTAATTTAGCAGCTGAGGGGACTGGTAAAGCTTTCCCATCCCATCCCCACCACAGGAATCCCCGAGCCAAAGGATCAGATTTTGTGTTATTGGACCTTGGTTTATGTCACCTTAATTCCTTAATTCATGCTGGGGCAGTGGCATGATCTTTCAGAGAATTTACTAACTGAATACTAGAGGCAAACACAAAATGTGACTTTAGCCACTGAAGCCAAGTAGAAATAAGTAACTTTTAATTCTCTGTAGTTAATTCCAGGGTGCTCTTGCACTGTTTGTAATGGATGTAGGGAAACTTCAAGAAGTGTTGTTATAGGAGCAAATTTATTCTGTGAAAGGCAGTCATTAATGAAAATTATAAGGTGAGATCAGTTTTGCTGAATTATTCAGGATCTGTGCAATAAAGCTCTGCATAGATGGTATAGATCCTTCTTTCTGAGTAATTTGTCCTACATGTACCTGTGCACTGAAAAATGTTTATAAATTATGTTACTGGGAATTTAAATGATAAGAACCTGCCAATAATGTGCATTTCCCCCCAGAAGTAAGAAGCAGCATGTCAAAATTAAAGAGCCATAATTAAAACATAATAAAAAATAATAAAAAAACTAAAACCTCTTAAACTTGCAGAACTGAAATTCTCCTATACTTGTGGTTACAATGTTGCATTTATAAAGCCCAGAACTAGAAACTTATAATCAAGTACACTTCCTTCTCAAGTTTTGGCAAATCTTTATATTTGTTCTCAAAGATTTTTTTTTCCTAAAATGGCTACTTGAGTGCTTGTATAGTTTGCTGGGGATCCACAGTCCCACCTAACTTAGGACCACAAATAGCTGGGCTGTGAAAGGACACTGCTATGACAGTTTTGCAATTGCAATCTTTTTCCTCTGCCAAATGAGAGGACAGTTTGATAGATATAGCTAAAGCAACACTTGAAATAAAGAGGTTTCAACTATCAACTTCAGGAGCCTGAACAAGTCTCCTTTATTCTGAATCTTCAGAAACCCCATTAAAAAAAAACCCATACAGAATTTCCACTGGAGAGATACTGTAAGGCAGTATTACACAGCTACGAAATGAAGTTTTCTTCTGGGCTTAGGAGGAAGCCTTGCCTTAATTGCATTGAAGTTGTTTTGTGGCTTACAATATTTTCCTTATGTTAGTGCTCTGTATCAGAAATCCCTTGACAGGGAATCAAAGTTCCTAACTCTGAAACAGTACAATTCTCACAAGGCTTCTTCATGAAAGTGACTTTTAAAGAAAACCCTACAGCCAAGATGCCAAACTTCAAAATCCTAATTAGTACCTTGCTGACTCATTAAACAAAACCATAAGGCTTTTATACACCCACATCCTCAAAGTATGAAAACCGGTATTTCCAATGCCTGTAACACCCTTAGAACAAACTCTGACACAACTTACCTTTGCAGCCACATAAATGAGACTATTGGTATAAAAGTAAATATAAGAGCATGTCTGGACTAGAAATCTGCTGCATGTTTATTGTATTTGCACTGTCACCCACAGCAACTCCTGTAGGAGCAGACAGATTGTCCACATTCTAAGATTTTACTGTTTTCACTGAAGGTCTCAAAAAGCACCCTATCCCGACTCATTCCAACAATCCTTCCTGTGCTGAGAGCAGGTCTTCAGGTGACATTGCATCTGAGCAGGGCAGAGGGGCAGAATCCCCCCTCCCCTGCTGCCCACACTGGGGGATCAGTCCAAGGCATGTTTGGCTTTTTGCAAAATAAATAATTTGTGTTATCTCTATAAATAGAGTGGTTTGTCAGCCTGAGTCTCAATGACATCTGTGTGATCCTTTAGACATAAACTGCTGACCAGCTCTGCGGCTGGAGTTGGATCTCCTCTCTGAGAAGGACTTCAGAAAGTCCTTCTTTACCATTCATGAAATTGCAGGTGGATGTCTCATAATGCCAAGGCTGTGGTGTTGATCCCTGAATTGGCCACTCACTTACATGCTTGACAATGCTTCTGGGTTCCTTCCAACTCAGAATTCTGTGATTTCTATGAAACTTTGTCTGAAGCTCCCAGCCTGCCTGCTACAGGCCGCTGGCTCAGCACTTGCAGTTGCAGAGAGTGTCCTGGTCTGCTGCTTCCTTGGGCTTCTCAGGATCAAAGCAGTCTGAGCTACCAGGCAAGAGATGGTGGGATGGAGGTCCACCTCCAGGGGCTGAAGGGCTGTGACCCAAAGAAACAGAGCCCAGAAGAGCCCCCCATATCTGCAGAGATCCCCCGGCTGCCTCTCGCTCTGGCTCCCCACTCACCGCTGAAGATCGGAGCCAGGTTCTCCTCACCCTGGTCCCTCAGGCACCGCGCAGCCATACCCGGGCACGGAGCTCCGTCAGCTCCCGGCGCGCTGCCCGCAGCTCCCCCAGCCCTGCCCTCGCCCCTCAGTGAGGCTGGCCCCAGTGACCACCAGTAGCCTGGGTGTGACACCAGACAACCAGGTCGCCGTCAAGCCCACTTGTGAGGGCAGGGGGGGCGGGGGGGGGGCAGGAGGAGGCCGACTCTCTGCCCGGGACGTCCCCTGCCCTTGGGGAGGAACGGGAGCCAGGCTGCCCAAAGAGAGACCCCGAGCAATGAAACTCACCACTGAACCTGAGGGCCGCCTCTCGCATGTCCCTGAGGATCCTGCAGGTGCCTGAGGCTCTGTTCAGCCTGCTCTCGTCCTCTGCCAGGTGGAGAGAGCGCAAGGGCACGGGCATGTAGAGAGCCCGCCGCTGGCCAGACCTCCCCCTGCCCCGCGTTGTCCACAGGCCTCCCTTCTGCTCGGTGCAGAGAGGGGAGAGGCGCCTCAAGAGTCCTTGGACGTTGTGTTTTTTGAGGACAGGGCCAAGGGTGTGGTTCCAGGCTGTGGCTCCGGCTGCTGCAGTGCAGATGGGACAGAGCTGCTGAGCCAGAGGGCAAGGGGCAGCCCTGGCCCAGCTTGGGCCCCGGGGCTTGATGCCTGTATAACTTAGCTCAAAATTACAAGGTGCTTATATAGCTTGAGTTATAAGGTATCAATACAACCTAAATCATTACTTTTTATGTATCAGTATCACCTGATATATCTATATAACCTGATATCAATATAGCCAAATCATGATTTTTTATATATCTATATAACCTGATACCTATATAATCAGAACTATATCTTTTTATACCTATAAAACCTTAATCATAACTTTTTATACAATGCAATGGCTAGTATATGGTTAACTACTTGCCTAATGCTGAATAGAGAAAAAAAGAAGAACACAACTCACCAGGTGGATAACTTTAGACATAGATAAGTATAGTACTAATGAAAAATTTGCAAATGCAAAACCAATTAGCCATAAAACAAAGAATTTAGGCTGGTTAAGACCAGACTGACCAAGGAACACCGTAACTGTGCATGCTCTGAAGACAAAATTGAAAAGTTCAGATGCAAAGAAGACTTTGGAAGCCTTCATCAAAGACCCCTGATGACCCTTGAATTGGGGAGGTACAAGCACAGTACAGAAGAACTATTTGTAAACATGAGATCATTCTATGTAAATTAGTTCCCACACGTATATGATGATGTTATAAACACAAAGTAACACTAACCGATATTTAACTGTATAAATATACTACAGCACTTGACAAAGGTGAGTTACTTAGGAGCAGAAATCTCCCTCATCTCCAGCACTGCAATAAACAAATACCTGCTGTACAGACACTGATCTATGGGAATTTATTTCCCGCCTGTCTTTCAGGCATCAGGCTCATCCTCACCAAGTACCTGCCAATCCTCCACAGCTGCTCAGTCTGCTTCAGGTGATTGGGCTCCTTCGACTTGAGGAGCTCTGCAGCAGCAAGGAGGGCTTCCCTGGAGACCTGCAGCACAGCAGAAGCTGGGAGACAGCAACAGGGCCCAGGGAAGGAGACGTCTGGGCTCTGTTCTTGGGGTGATCCCGCCCTTATAAATCCCCAGCCTGGGGTGTGGTCCCACCAGTGTCTGGGCACAGCTGTGGGGGACAGGGACCAAGGCTTGAAGCCCTGACCCCCGACACCAGTGAGAACAGCTGGGAAGCCTCTGGGGATGCACATGTTCAGCCTTTGTGGCCGGGGGCTGCTGCCAACCCCTACTGGAACAGGCAGGGCAGGTGTTGGAAATGCCTGTACCAGCTTCTCTGCCCCTGCTCATGCTGGTTCTACAGCCCCTTCCCACAGGCTGGGCTGGGGGAACACTGCCAGCAGTCCTTGCCCCAACACCTGGGACCCCCAGGAGGTATCAGTCCCCTCTCCTGACCCCCTCTCCCCAGGCATCCTTCTTGCCTGTGTGAAAGACACAGCTTTCATTGTGTGAGAAAGTCCAAGCCAGCACAGCTTCCCAGACAGGCACAGGCAGGGGGGGTGTTTGGAGGACTCACCCCACCTCCTGACTCCCAGCTCAGGCCAAGCCAGCACCATGGACCCAGAGCCCAGCTGCCAAGACGGCTGCCCTGACACTGCATTGCTCATCATCTCGCCTCTCTCTGACAGCATCGTGAGGCCTCTGAGCAGCAGGGAGAGCAGACCACTGCTTGGATATGTCAGGAATCTCAAGGCTTTCTACTGCTGAGTGAATTCCTTTTTCTCACTGTCAGAGGCCAGCAGCTGACAGGAAGCCAGCAGTGAGCTCCCAGCAGAGCCAGCAGGAGTGCCCGCACTGTGCAGCTTCTGGTCCCCAGCAGCAGCTGAGGACACAGGCACCTGGACTTATCCTGATGACTCACAGCCAAGGCAACGTGGCAGGTGTCCTCCTTAAGTGTGGAAGACCCCTTTGTGCCAGAGCTGGATGTGCAGCTCCTTCAGAACCTTCTCCAGAGTCTGGGGCACAGAGAACATCCACTCCCACAGTCTGAGGCACTCCCTGAAAGGGGATGTCCTGCAGCATTCCTCAGGTCTGGCAGCCAGAGAGTCTCAGGATCCCTCTGCCCACAGGGAACAAGCCCTTGGGGCTGTTGGGGCTGATAGCTGTTATGTGGTGCCACAAAGGCCAACATGCTGTGGGCCAGTTTCCTGGGGTACTAGTGAGTCAGCATTACAGGCAGGGCAAACAGGGTTTCCATAGCTGACACTGAGTTGGTATGCTCTGAGTTTTCTTGGCTGCTGTCCACAATTTGTGGACTTGGAGGGGCCACAGGTGAGGGTGGTGCAGCCACTGGAGTGCAGCTTTGTCCTCAGCTGCCCTTCCCATCCCACTCTGCTGCTGTAAGGAGGTTTCAGGTCTGCCTGGGCTTGGGAGGGAGACAGGCTGGGCTCATGGGCGCTGGGCCATGGCCCTACAGGGACCCAAGGCTTGCTAGTGAGCATGACTGGAGCTGTGCTGGGACGCCAGTGTCCCCTGCCTGGGGACAGCAGGACTGCTCCCTCCAGGGACACCCCTGCCCTTTTTATGTTGTGATGGGTGGGAGTCCCTCCATGGCTGTGACACAGGTGATGTGCAGCAGAGGGAGAAAGCCAGCCCCATGCCCAGTGGCCCCGTGCAGGCAGCAGAGTGGGGGAAGGTGTATGTGTAAAATGTCGGGGTTCCCTAAACCCTCTGGCCCCACCCCATAGCCATCTCCCATCACCTGCTGGAGAAGGATGGCTGTCCACCCCTACTATTTTTGGATGTGCAAACACAACAAAAATAGTTGTGCTTAATAATTATTTAATAGTTGATAATGACAATCTTCCAGATGTGGGTGAGTGGAAATGAGATGTTTTCACTCCAGAAATAACACTAAATTATTTTCTAGAGGAGGAGCTTTGGGAGTTAAAATCTTCCATAGCCCCAAACTTTCCAGATGCCTGTAAAAACAGAAGAGAGGGTCTCTGACTGGCAAGAGAGCAGCATATGTGAAAGACAAGCAGGCTGCTAAAATCTGGCTTTCTGAAATTCTGTGCTATACTTGTCCAGAGATGTGGATCACATCAGCTTCACAAGCACTCACCTTAACTCAGACAATCTGGGAAACTCACCATGCTTGCTGTTACCTGTCACATGCCAGATTAGACTTAGGGCAAGTGTTTAATTTTCTTTAGGATGTTTATTTTGCACTGACTCACACAACAGGTTTGCTTTTCTCCCCATCTCTAAGAGGACAAGGATCTGTTAACTAAGACTTTGAGTTGTAATTAATCTGACTATTTCATATAATTAGCCTTTGAAAACAAAGCTGACAGTTTCATAAAATTAATTACAAAGTCTCAGAAAATGGCAATAATTGATGTATTCTCTAACCATGCACTTACAATGTAAATTACAGTTCTCCTGTGACAGGACCAGCCACAGCAATGAACTCTCATGTACCAGTAGGGCTAATACCTCTGCAACTTCATGGCAAAAGCCTTTTTACCAAAACCTAGTACTTCTGTATAAGCACAAGCCATCTGTGCTAACAACAAGCAAAGTTCTTTAGCAAGGAGATTCTGTACTTACAGTCTGGTTTGTAGCCTGTTCTGCAGAAATGTAACTTTTCCAGTTTTGCATGGTCTTTTTTAAAGTGAGCCTAACCTGACCTTCATGTGGAACTGTGTAATTATGAGTTCCTGCTTCTTTTTTAGCTTCCACAGCTTCTCTCTCTCTCTCTTTTGGTGTTTTGCAATCACTGTGGGGAGTGATTTCAACCACAACTAACTGCCATATCAGTGCTTCTTCCTTGTGGGTAGCTTTGCAGTGTGGGTAGATAACTCCCTGGACTGTTCTCAGCCAAAACCAAATGCCCACCCCACATGTTTATCCTTTCAAACACATATCCCTGCATGGCTCAGCATCTCCCTAAGCAAGGCAAGCTGGAGAGTGCTGATTTAGATGATGATTTAGATGACAAAGACCAGTGCAGTGCAGTTCTTGCAATGGGTCTCTTTGCTTCTGTTCCTTCTGCTCTGCTTCCCCTGCCCTGCACTCCTCGATATTCCAGCCTGTCACAGGCACATGCTGTGTGTCCACATCCCAAATGCATTTATTTTATATATCCTATTTTGGCTTCTCCTGGAAAAAGAGATCCCACAGAACACTACACACAGTTTTCTAATAAAGTTTTCAGCATGAAAGATTCAGCAGAAATGAAAAACACGCTTTCCATTTCACCTGAAACAGCAGTTTAAAAATTGCAGACTTTTTTTAATATCAATTCTTTATTTTCATTTTATATACTCATTTAGCTCAAACAGTATTGATAGCTCTGAATCCTGGTAAGACACAGTGTTAAATTAATATTTTTAAAGTATTTTTTTAGGAAAGGCTTCAAGTTCTGCATGAGGGAACCTACAAAGTGTAGTGTGGTCATACTTAAGTTATTGCTGTACAGACCAGCAATTAGAATTTGCACAGGGACCATGCAGCAGTCACAGTTACCATTTTCACATCACTGAAGCCAAAAGCCATGGAGAAGTATTACTATTACCCCATCTGCTCATGTGAGGAGTCTCCAGATTTTGCACTCTTTCTAAACAGCTGCAGACACCCCCATGCTCTGTCCTCCTGCCATGGCTGTTACAGAAAAATAAAAAAATCCTATTCATTTTTTGTTGTTTTGCTGGGTTTCTCGAAAGCCTAGACTGAAGCAAATTCTCTTGTTGACTCTTCTTTAGCCGAAATTCCCCAGGTGGAAACAAACAGAGAGTATTTTCTCATAAGTACTCAGGTTAGGAAATATAAAGTTAAATATTTGTATATCGTTCTTCTAACTTTAGAAGAACAATATCTGAATCACTGAGGTAACCCTCAGACTACAGACACGTATGCAAAAAGTATTCGCTATTATTCTTTGTCCACTTTAAGAGTAAATATGGTATAAATACAAATCATTATATATATAAATATATAATCTATTTTAGCAATACAAAGTTGGCAACAGCAAAAATGGCTCATTTACTAGGAATTACAGGATCTATTCAAATTTTCCAAAAACTTTTCCAGATTCTAGAATTTTACTTAAATCAGTGTACAGAGAAAACCTTTGTTATTAAATGGTGCATGTTGAAAGGCTTTTGTTTAAAAATGTCTCAGTTATTGAAATGCTTCCCACATTTTGAAGAGGTGAGTACAAGAGGTGTAGTCTATTGGGTCTGTTGTGTACATGTCCTATATACACAATTTATGCTGACTGCAAAGTTAGTAAATTAAAATTAATACATTTTAGCTGCAGTGGCATTTTGAAGCCATGTGGAAAGTACTTGTGATGCATTTCAGAGGTGTGTCAGAGGTAGGGCTGAGTCACATGGGTAAACACCACATTCATTCCTTTTTTTGTTTGTTTGGGTTTCTGATCCAGGGAGAACACTGCTGGTTCTCAATCTTTGTGACTCTCTGAGCACTGGATCAGTGATGGGTTTACCCCTGGCACTCTCAGGCTCTTCTGGACACAGGAGGTTTATCCCATATTTGCCCTGCATCTGGCCAGAGATGCCCTGAGTAAAGAGGAACAATGATGATACTCTCTTTCAAAGCCTACCATCAGCTCAGGCACAGTTTGAAGACCCATCCTTTACTCACTTCCTTTTTCAGACTAATCCAGGAGGAAGAATTCAATCACACAAGCATCAGAAAGAAATCTCAGATACAAGAAAATGGCAGGGAAATCTGGAAGCAGTAATGATTACTTGTTTCTTTATGGAAGCTGGTCTTGCTGTTGAAACCAACACATGTTTATATTTTTTAAATAATGAGACGTTAATAGGTTCAACTATTATAATTTTTATGTGCATAGGAAATGCTACACTATTTTTTTTAATTAGGTGGAAGCAGCAACCTGAAAATACAGACTTGTGAAAAATAAGCATGGAATTGGCAAGATCAACATTTAGTTTTTTCACTGGGTAGTTACAATAAGCAGATTGATCTGGCTGCTTCTACTACAATATTCATTTCCATTTAATTTTATAGCATTAGTTAACCTTGTCTGCTAAATAAGCACCATTTAATTTAATCTCGTGGTAGAATGGGAAGCTAAAATGCAGTGGTTTCAACAAGAAAAAGTTAAATCCTGAGACTACTGAGGGGAAAGGAAGACCTCCTTAAAAATAGTTTGGATTTTAAATATATCCTTTTGATTTGGGAGGTGAAATGGAACACATCACACCCATACCTCTGTCGGGAGAGATAAGTGCTTTGCTTCAGGCACACCAACTGCAAGACAAATATCAGGGGTTGGGGAAGGAATGATACTACACTTTTTAATAACAAAATGAAAACTCCATCATTTAAAACCAAGCACCAAACTAAATTCTGGAAGCAGACAGAATCAAAGCCAGCATTAAACACCTGCAGAGGGCTCAGTTTGTCTAACAGTAAAACCTCCCAAACTCTTGTCTCTTTTACTGCCTGTGAACACAGATCCTTTCACACCAGTGCCAGCTGCAGTGTAAAATGACCCTGGGTTATAATCCTACTGTACTGACAATTTTATGTTCCAGCAGGTGCTATAGAATTTTTTTCCCAGCTGCTTTTACTCTTGTTGCCCAGCTTTCCTAATTTTCCAGTGGAAAAGGAGAAAAAATCTAGTAACTGGCAGGGAAGGAAAAACAAAAAAGAGATAATGGTTTGTGTCAGCAAAGACACCATGTAGGGAAAGCAGGAGCTCCCCATTCTGACTATAAATTACTTTAGTTATATACACACCTGTGATTGGAATATATTCTTTGTTCACTTTGAACGGCTGTCACCTAGCAGTGGAAATTTGCAAAAGGCTTCCTGTCTTTCCTGAAGAATGTTCAACCCGAAAGTGAGTGCCTTGCACTGGCAGCAAAACTTCAGGAGCCACACTGACATCAGCCAAGGGATATAAAATGCAAACTCCAAAGTTGGGCTGACTCAACCTGAGGAATTGCACTCTGAGTCCTGATACGAGCAAACTCACAGAATCATGGAATCAGTTAGGCTGGAAATGAGCTCTGAGGTCATCATGTCCAGCCTAGGATTGCACACCACCTTGTCACCCAGACCACAGCACTAAGTGCCACTTCTAGCCTTTCCTTAAACATCTCCAGGGATAGTAACTCCACCACCTCCCTGGACAGCTCCTTCTGCACTTTCATCCTGTCACTGGTCACCTGGGAGGTCCCTGGACACCAGACTCCCTCAAAAGCAGCCCCATATTGGGTGCTCAGGCAGCAGTAGGAGCCAAAGTCGTTTTTAAACCAGAGCGAGCAGGCTGTGGGTGAAGGAGAAGTAAATTCGGGATAGGAAACAGCTGGCACAACAAAATTCCTTATTTATGAGGGGTTTATAGCTGCAGCTTAAAAGGAGCCCAAGTGTACCCAAGCACCCGATCAACGGCCCTTGAGCTATCCCAGTCGTGGTGTGGCAGCAGGAGCAGGGCGGTGACCGTCCCTGTGCTGGCACTGCTGAGGGACCACCTCAAGCGCTGTGTCCGGTTCTCGGCCTCTCACGACAGGGAATTGAGGGGCTGGAGTACTTCCAGAGAAGGGAACGAAACTGCCGAAGGGGTTGGAGCAACAGGAGCGGCTGAGGGAGCTGGAAAACGGGCTCAGCCTGGAGAAAAGGAGAGTAAAGGGGAACCTTCTGGCTCTGCACAACTCCCTGACAGGAGAGAGCAGCCAGGGTCGAAGTGCGGGGTCGGCTCTGCTGGCAAGGGAACAAGAGGGAATGGCCTGAAGCTGTACCGCCGTGGGGGGAGTTAGGTTTGACATCAGGAGGAATTTCTTCATAGAATGGGTGGCCAGGCACTGGAACGGGCTGCCCAGGGACATACTGGAGTCACCATCCCCGGAAGTGCTTAAGGAAAGCCTGAACACGGCGCTCAGTGCCATGCTCTTGTTGACAGGGTGGTGTCCGGCTATACGCTGGGCTCGATCATCCCCGCCTGATTAATCCGGTGATTCTGCAATTTATAGCCACACAACCAAACCTGTGCATCTCCCCAGGATCGCTCGGCCAGGCGAGGGGGGGGTGCAAGGACCCGCGAGCGCAGCGGCGGCTACGCGGGGTGCCGCTCCCTTTGTCCGGGGCCATGGGCGGGAGCGGGGGGCGGGAATGAGGGGCGGAACGAGCGCGGAGCAGGGGCGCGGCCCGGGGGCGTGGCCTCAGTGGCGCGCCCGCCGGCCGTTGGCGGGTTTTGAATTTAGCCCGCGGCAGGGAGCGGCTCGCGATTGGCTGGCGCGCGCTCACGTGGGCGGGAGGGCCGCGAGCGCGGTCCGGCGCGGCCGGGTAGGCGCGCGGCCATATTGGATCGGTGCGGAGCCGGCGGAGGAGGAGGCGACGACGGTGGCGGTGGGTCCGCGAGTCCATCTGTCCGTCCGTCCGTCCCCGCCCGATCCCCGCCCCGCCGGTGTTCCCGCCGCTCGGGCTCCATGGCCGAGACCACGCCGCGGACCCGCGGCCCAGTCGTCGCTGCGATGCCGCAGAGCCCGACGCGCATCTCCCGCCTGCAGGAGAAGGAGGAGCTCCGGCAGCTGAACGACCGCCTGGCCGTGTACATCGACAAGGTGCGGAGCCTGGAGACGGAGAATAGCGCGCTGCAGCTGCAGGTGACCCAGCGGGAAGAGGTGCGGGGCCGCGAGGTCACCGGGCTGAAGGCAATCTACGAGGCGGAGCTGGCGGACGCGCGACGGGCGCTGGACGACACAGCACGGGAGCGCGCCAAGCTGCAGATCGAGCTGGGCAAGCTGCGCGCCGAGCACGAGCAGCTGCTGGGCAGGTGGGCAGCGGGGAAAGGTCCGGGCAGCATCCGTGGGATGGGGGGATGGAGATCCGCCGGGATGCGGGCGGAGCGGTGGCGGGGGCACCCGCGGTGCGCGCCCTGCGCTGCTGCCCACCCGTCTTAGAGGCGCTCCGCCGGGGGCTGCTCGGCCGGGAATGAATGAGGGAATGAATGAAGCACGGGCAGCGCTACCGCCGCTCCGCCCCGGCGGGAAGCGCCGGTCCCGAGCGCCGCCCCTGTCGAGTGCCAGTGCCCCGGTCCCCGCAGGGTCCGCGGCCGGTCCGGCGCCCCAGTGCCCGTCGTGATGGCACCCACCGGTGCAGATGGAAAAAAGGGGGAAGCTTTGGTTTGATAGGTTAGATATTAGGCAGAAATTCCTTTCTGTGCTGGTGATGAAGGCGCTAGAACAGGTTGTACAGGGAGGCTGGCGCTTAAAAAATTCGGTGAAGTGCTCTGATATCTACCTCCAGTAAGAGAAACCTTAGAGCGCCTTCCTGTAGCTAAAGGAGGCTGGAGAGACATTTTTGACAAGGGCACGGAGTGATAGAACAAGGTGGGAATGGCTTTAAACTGGAGAAGGGCAGGTTTGGGTGGGATGTTGGGAAGAAATTCTTGTCTGTGAGGGAGGTGAGGCCCTGGCACAGGTTACCAAGGGAGGTTGTGGATGCCCCATTCCTGGAAGTGTTCCGGGCCAGGCTTGATGGAGCTCTGAACGATGTACTCGTTCACTGTAGTCAGTGGCATCCCTGCCTCTGGCTAGGGACTTGGAACTAGACGGGCTTTAGAGTCCATTCTAGTCTCTTAGCATTCTGTGATTCCATGACTATTCACTGCCTCCTGCATGGACGGGGGACTGTCTTTAAGGCTCAGGCTGCCTTGGAAGGAAAAATAAGACTTTCCTGAAACAGATTAACTTCATAATATGAAAATATTCACTAGGTAATCCATGGGGCACACTTAAAACCAAACAGAACTGTAATTTCTGTGTATCTTCCTGGATGTTCAGAGGTTACAAAAGATAGAATTTGTGTCCACACATCCTCCAGATTGAGGGCTCTAGGGCACAGTGCCAAGATCCTCACCCCTGCAGCGATCTGATTTTGAGACACTAGATTTTGCTTCTTAAACCTTCGACTCAATTCAGTTGTTTGTTTGGTTCCTTGTTTTTGTTTACCTTCAATTTGTTTTCTGTGACTGCTGCTGATCTAGGCCTTCACGCTTTAGTCTTGGTATCACAAGGTATGTCAATATCGGGAGGAGAGAATACCTCCAGAGTTGTTATTGTTCCTCTGCTGCTGTGTTCTAAATGCTCTCTCAGCCCTGATTTTTCATGATGAAAGAGATACTTCATGTATAACCAGCATTGTCTGCAGACAGCTCTGATTTATTTTGGACTCTATTATTTAAAAAAGTAAAACCACGAGCTTCTAATTAGTAAGACTGGTTGTTCTTGAGGTTACCTCTTGGCTCCTTATGAAAGGTCTTAAATCAAAGTGGTCGTTGACAGTGATAGGGAAAGCCAGGTGTAGCTGCAGACAGACACCAACATTATTTGACTCCAAGGTCAAGCCAGGAATTTCCATTTCTTAGTGATTTTATTGAGGAAGACACACTCTTGTGTCAGCTTCTCACACGACTCCGTGTGTGGGATTAGGATCTAAATGTAGTCTGTAGTGGATTCCCTTTTTGTGACTGGAACCAAGGCATTAATAATGTGGACATGAACATCTACATATTCTGTCTTACATTTACCTGTGATGGGTTACTTGGCAAAAACTTGATGTTTTGGTGGGGGCAGGATGTTGATTGCCAAGAACTCCTGGATAAATTAGTAAAATAAGCACTTAATGCTGTTTGAGCCTCCTGGATTCCACTTGTTTGTGGCTCTTTGATGTTGTTTGGTGCCAAACTTCATGATGGGCGTGCAGTTTCTTAGTCATCTTTGAGTGTTGTTAAGATGGATATCTCGGGGATATCTAAGTTTATCGGTAATTCTATTTGCAAAGTCTTAAAAAGGAGCAAAGGGGTTTTTCACCTTAACTGGAGCACCACGCTCCTTCATGGCTTGTTAAAGCTTTTAAGTTACATTCTTAAAAACACTTTGCGTAATTGTGCATAGGAGTACTGTAAAGGTTTGCAAGGTAAGGTAAAAATGTGTACTCTGAACAGAATTTTCCTTACTCTCTCTGAAAGCTGAACTGCAGTGTGATGTATATGCTGGCTTTAGTTTAAATGTGAGTATGTAGTTGTTTGGATCTAACAGCCACTTGGGAAAAAAAAACCCCACAGTTTCCTAGTGTGTTTGGTTTGTGTGGTTTAGGTATTCTGGTAGCCATGTCATAACTGGAATTAGTGATGGCTTTGGTTCCCTGCAGAGCCAGTGGAGATAAATGTGAGGAGAAATGGCTGTTGAGGTCTTCTGGGTCTGTGGAGGGAACAAAGGTGATTTGCCACTTAGTTATGTGAAGCTGGGCAATATCATTCATGGTCTAGCCGGCCTTCTTGTGCTATATGAATATTATTGCATGTGTCATTCTTGTGCAACTCTGCTTTCTCTGGTTAGCATGGCATCCTTTGTAATTGCTTGAACCATTTTATTCCAGTCATCTTTCAGTCACTCTTCGAATTAGTGCATCAAACTCAAGCTTCTAGTTAATCTCCAAGTGCTGTAGGACTTCTCTTATTCTTTGTTTACAAAAATTAAAGATACAGTAAATTATTTATTGGATTTGCTGTCTTCAGTGCCATCTGTATGATGTGATGTTACCAAAAGGTTGATCTGTTCATACTTCTAATCCCTCAAGGAAAATTGCATTTGTTTCTTTAGCTGATACTCCTATATATAGCAGACTTGTTGCATGCTTTCTTTCTAGAATGCTTGCCATGCAGGGGGTTCTGCTATAGCTAAATATGAAGTTTTCCCTTGATACTTCAAATCTCTAAAGAACTAGGGGGGGAACCGTGAGATTAAAAAAAACAGCTTCCCTAATTCTGTTCTAGGGAGGGGATGGGAAAGTGATACTCATAATTGTGTAAGTTGTGATGGGCAGAATGGAGATAAGGGAAAATAAATCTGTGTATCTCAAGACTTGGGGGAAAAAAAGCCCATGTAATTTGAATTTAGGTGTATAGAATTCTTGGAGAGCTCTTGGGAGGTGGAGAAAGAGAGATCTCTCTTCCATAGTTTGAGAAAGAATTGAGAGACCATACCAATTTCATAGTATTTCCAATTTATTTTCTCATTAGTGGTTAGGCAAGACTTTACTGTATGCTTTGCCATTGGTGGTGGCTGTTGTAGAGACATGCCTCTACTTCCATCCTTTACATAAATAGTGTGGTTAATGGTGACTGCTACAGTTTTGCAATCAAGGGCTGTGGAAGGCACCAGCAGTTGCTCCAGAGAAAAAATGTCTGTGTATATTGTTTTCCAGCTGCTGGACTTGCTCATGAACAATAAAGGTGAAAGAAGGTAGTTGCCTGTAGATAGCTGGATCATGAAGACTTAAAATGTGTGATGATACAATTAGCAACGCATTATCTTGGGGTAACCACTCCTGTTATTTTTAGGTAGAGTGCATTTCCTACAAGGAAGTAGTTTTGCCTTGGCTGGGAGTTCAGATTCCTTCAAAATCTGTGTGCCTTGAGAAAAGGGTTAAACAGACAAGGCATACAAATCAGTGAAAGATGTCATCCTGGGGCACCTCATAATGCTGTAACTTAAGCAGCAGATGCCAATTGCTCCATGACATCCTGCAAGACTGGATGAAGCTTCTGGTTTTGAGGGGAAATGTCAAGGGTTCATCATTTCCCCAAGTGCACACCAGGGAGAACTGCTGAGCAAGCTGATGTGGGGAAAAAAGTGTCCTGTGTCACTGGAGCAATTGACTTAACAAGGGTGCACATTGTGAAGTTCGGCACAGCTGTGTCACCAAGTTGTGTTGAACGAGGACCTTTCAGAAACTCAGGCTGGCTGTTGTGTTGTGTGGCTCTGCTGGTGGGTCAGGTTTCAGCATAGTTTTTCACTGGTGGAAACGGTTCCAAGATTAAAAAAAAAAATTATTTCAAAGAATGTTTGTAATGGAAACTTGATTAAATGTACAGCACGTCAAAAATCCCAGGCTGGACTTGTCCACAACCTGGTTGGTCGTGTGAGGAAATTGTGTTCTTTAGGAGGCATAAGCTGGTGTTAACACTAGTTCATTTAAGAAACCCATTGTTTACATTTGTCTTTGGCAGGCTGAGGTTTCACTGTGGCAGTTTGCCAATGCTGAGGGACATCTGCTCTCCTGGAAGAGGAGACAATATGATTAAAGTAACTTGAGAGGAAATTGTGTGTTTTATTGAAGATGTTGGTAAAGGACTTAATCTTTCTTTATTATTTTCAGGTGTTTTGTAGAGTGCAGGCATTAATAGCAAGTGTAATTTGTAGCAAGGAGCTCAACTTCAGTTTTAAATATCAAAGAGATAATTTATCTATCTGGCTGACTTTGAATCTCCAGTTGGCCTTCCTTCCCATCTACACTCTGAAGTACGTTTCTGCACTGAGATTAGGCAGTAAAATAAATATCAGGAACAGCTTCCCATCAGCCTGTGGCTTGAATTACTGTGCAAGTGTGTGGCACTCTGCAGCTGGTACCCTGAGCAACTACACACAGCCATGTGGTGTTGGTGCAGGCAAAGATATGACACCTGTTCCAGGATTTTCCAGGGTGCATATGTGCTGCTAAAGAGCTGTGGTAAAACTGGAAAGGAAGCTGACTTGAATTTTTTTGAGGCATAGTTTTGTTATTGTAGGTGATCTTGAAAAGTGAGGCAAAGATTGGAGTCTGGGGAACTCCAGAGCTTTAATCTGCAATCTGTCACTCTTTTGATGTGTACCATAGAGCACCCAGAGGAGGAAGGAGTGGGTTGATTAACTTGTTGCAAAATAGCAAGCCACTGAAATGTAAGAATTTATATTTTCAAGTAAGCATGTCTTTTGTGCAGTGTAGGACATAAATATTTGGTCTCAGATATGTGGATGTGTAATGATGACATGGTAACAGACAGTGGCTTGGTATGTATTTATGTAGGTTCTGCTTAGAAGAAGGGTTATAGTCATGGGATTCACATAGATGACCATGAACTTCGAGTTGAATTTCAAGCAGGGTCCCAGCAGAGCAGTATGTGACCAGAGATGATGTGTTGATGTTGGTTTCAAATACTGCATTTAAATAAAATGGGTGACATGAGAAAATTTGAAACCCATTACATATATTTATTTACAGGAAAGACAGACTCATCCATTTACTCTTATTTTCAGTTGATCTCTATTCAAAAATTTGAATGCTCTTTGGTGCTTGTTCTTTTAAGTCACTTTCTTGCAAAATACAGCCTTAGCATTTTGTCTGGCATAGGGGAAAAACGTGGGAAACTGACTGCTAGCTAAATGAAACATAGAGATTTTGTGACTGTAGTTGGGTTTTTTTTTTATTATTTTCATATTTCTCCACAACTCGAGTAGAAAGCCAGCCCCCTGTGCAGTGAATGTAATTTTATATTAGTCTAAATATAGGTTGAATTATCAGGAATTACAAACATGTGTGTATCTATGTCATGACTTGGCTGAAAGCCAGTTCTTTTCCAGGAGGGTTTGATTAATGTTGGTAATGCTTAGTTTTGTGATCAGACTCTTAAGTAGTGGCAGAAAAGGGTGGGTGGGGTGTGGGAGGTGAGAAGAATCTGCTGTAGGGTGGTGGCATCCTGCACTTAGTCGTTTCAAAGGAACTTTTGAATTATACCTCCTGAGGTCTGGCTGCTGACTGCTTAGCTTGCATTAGGTGTGTGGTTTGTCTGGCTCCAGATGGTCAGTTCAGTTTATTGAACAGCTAGAAAATTATTTCTTTGGGTTTTTGTTTGATTGGGGTTTTGGGGTTTTTGTTGTTGTTGGGTGGGGTTTTTTGTTTGGTTTGGTTGGGGTTTTTGTATGGTTTTTCTATTAAGTTAGCAAGAAGTTTAAGGTGATTACGAGAAATTCTATGTTGTTGTTAACAATTCCATGGATAAGAAGATCCACACACTGTGAAGTCAAAAGAGAGCTTGCTTCTTTGAAAAAGATGCAAGTCAGCAATTACTTCTTCGCTTTTATTTTCCTTTCATGAATCAAACTACTTGAAAAGGGGTACAGTTCTAGGCAATTTCTGAACGCTGCAACAGGAAGGTGTTTGAGGTTTTTTCATTTCGTATTCAGATGTAGCTTTGGCTCTCTGGGGAGGAAGAAGCCAGCTATTGTCAAGAGGCTGAAGTTCTTCCCGGTGAAAATTAGTGGGTGTGAGGGTGAAGTTTGTGTTGTATGCATTAGTGTTTGTTTTTATAAATCAGAGACGCTTTTCTGATCTTTCCCTCCTTTCCTGTATTCCCTTTAGGGCTGGGATGACACTGCTGAGTTGTTAAGATTTCATCTGGCTTCTAGCGTTTGAAGTGTTGAGCTCCAGTTTCTGTTTTCTCTCTGAGAATGTGTTCAGTTGAGCTGTCTCATAATTAGACAACTCACGACACCAACAACTAATAGTGCTTAATTTTAATTCTCCACCCACCTACCAACCCCCTGCTGTGGCTTTTGTTGCATTAAATTATAGTGTGGCTTTGCAGACAATCTTGTTGCAAACAAGCCAGAAAGGGCCGATCTAGCGGGTAATATTTTACCTATTGTGGTACAGGTACTACATTGGGTTTTAATCATGTTGTTGTTGCTAGTCCATTTTATACTACCCTTTTCTTTCTGCTAATGCATGGCAAGCATGCTCTTCTCAGCTGTCTTCCAGTCTGTAAATGCATTAAAAAGGTATTTGGATTGAATGAATTTAAAATCCAAGTAGTTTTAGGGTATCCACAAGTAGTTTTAGGGTATCCACACACTTTGGATAGTGGTATATTTTGGGGAATCTCCCTGTTTCAGAGTCCAGGATAATTTGGGGCAGACTGGGGAGCAGCACGGCGTCTATAGTTCTGCAACGTCTTCATTTCAGGATCTGCCTTGGTAGGTTTGGTTTCGGCATAGGAGAAGCAGTTTCTTCATGTTTTGATTAAAGCAGTTTTTTTCTATCAGTGATCAAACCACAAATGTCTGCTGTGGGCCCTCATACTTCCTAATAGGGGATGTAGAGATTGGGTTTTTTACAGATGTACTAGGGCAACATACCTTGCCTTCCTTCTTTTTCCTCTTCTGCTGCACACCTTCCTTGCATGCTGAAGTTCCAACAGGCCTGTGTGGAAGAGGAAGGACAGGACAGAACCTCTAGGGAATAATGCAGAGTACTGGAAGCAGGAATGTCCAAACCCTAAATTCTGCGTTTTTGTTCAAGCTGTGGACCTAGCTCTGGGTCTGAGGAGTGAAATGCCACAAAGGAGTGGGGAGTGTTGAGCAGAAGGAAGCAGCTGAGTGCAGAAGAGAGAGAGAGTGTTTTCCTGTGTCTTCGGGCTCCCAGCCTGCCCTTTCTGTGCCACAGGGGCAGCAGGTGCTAATCCCACGGGATCAGGATTAGCAAGCGCTAAGTCTGTTGCATAAAGCCCGCCATGTGGTGTGGCTGTGGTGCTGAAACCTCCAGACATACATTCCATCCCTGCATCCTTCTGTGTGCACCCCACCTCTCCCAAGCATGATAAGTGCAGGTAATCTTGGAAGAGGGATCTCTTAAAGCTGAGGGTCTCTCCTTTTAAAATTGTGTTGATTTTGCATTAGGTTTCATTTTGTCAAGAAGCGTTGCTGTTGTGTCTCATAAGCTGTACAGTGATTAAAAAGAGTAGTGGATGTATTCTGAATCTATCTTTATCCAATTTTAAGTCATCTCAGCATTGTGTTATTAATTCTGCCCTTTTTATAATTTTTTTGCTCACATCAGGAAAGAAAAGCATGGCAACTGAGAAAGGATATGCCAACTGTGGTATTACTGAGCCTAAATCTGTCCATTCCTTTCAAAAGTTCATAGTTCAATTAAAACTATCTAGGACTTTTGTGTAGTACTGCCCTTCATAGACAAATGTGGATATCCCAGGCAGAAAAATTATAAACTCCAAGGCTGAAAAACTTGGTACACATTTAATGGCTGCTTGTGCCATCTAAGGACAAGAAACATTTCAATTAATGAATTTGGATTTCCTTTCTCCTGTTTTTGATAGTAGCCTATTACAATATCTTTTGTGGATAATAAACTTGTGTTTATGTGACATTACTTTTTTCCTGTTTGACTTCTCTGTTTGAATATGCTGGTTTAGGAAATGAGCACCTAGAAAATGCTTGACCGCATGTTTAGACACAGAAACTAATTTGAAAGTGATTTGAAAATCTTCTGTGCTTGCCTTCATACAGAAATCACATCAGCTCTGCACCAGTGTAATTTCTACGATGGCAGATATTGTTGTATAGGAAGGATTTGGGTCTGCTTCCTCAGGTCTGTGGAACTTTGCCATTTTTGAAGGGTGCTGCAAAGCACAATAAATTTAGCTAACACAAAATATTCTTGACAGATGTTTCTCAAGTCTGAGATTCAGATTGCTTTATTAGTCAGCAGTTGACCTTGGTGGTATTTCTAGGTTTTCTTGCAACCATTTTCTCTGGTTTGTTCCAGCTATGCAAAAAAGGAATCTGACCTCAGTGGAGCCCAGGTCAAACTTCGTGAGTTTGAAGCAGCCCTGAATTCTAAAGAAGCTGCACTGGCCACAGCCCTTGGTGATAAGAAAAGTCTGGAGGGAGAAATTGAAGATTTGAAAGATCAAATTAGAGAGGTGAGAAGAAGACGCATTTAACCATCAATTTCTGTTAGCCAGTTGAGATGGCTTTCTATATTATGAGCTGCCAATCTGATAAAATACAACCTAGTAACCAAAAAAAGGGATGAAAACCTGTCATCTGGTCACAGCTAGAACAAATAGTGATTCACTTTCAACACTAGAAGCAGTGTTGAGTAGCTACGTTACTGAGTCCAGTACTGTTGAGTTTTGTTAATAACATGAATGGTGGAAGAGAATGCTCTTAAAATTGCAGATGCTGAAATTGCAAGGGATACTTAGGGAGAAGAAAGCAGGTCAAGACTCAAAGTACACTTGACACTTTTTGGAAGTGTTTTGAGGGGGCAGACTGACTTCACAAGAACAGGTAATAACTGGCAAATAACAGTTTCTCTCTGCCCTCCTTTTGGTTCTGCCTGTGGTTCTCCATGTTCTGGTAGAGCAATGAGGAGGAAAACATCTTGTCCTAGTTTTGTTAGCCTTTTGATTTGTGATCTTGAGCAGCACCACCTCAAGAGGACAGGCAGTGGAAACCAGGAAACTGGTGTTTTGCATGTATTAACATTTTATTTGTAAGGAAAATTATTAACTAGCAATTTTAATGCTAGTTACTGATGTGAAATATATAGAACTCACTTGTATAAGCAACTATAAAAGTGTGTGTGTGTGATGTGTAATATTACTGGCATAAATACTGGGATTTGATTGTGAAGTTGAACTTTGATGTGTAGTTAGCTGTAATTCTGTGAGGCTCTGGCCATCGTGTGAGTTCTGTTGCATAATTGTGTTGATTCTTTTCTTTCTTAAAGCTCGAAGCTTCTTTAGCTGCTGCCAAGGACCAGCTTATAAATGAAACGTTGCAGAAGGTGGATCTTGAAAACCGTTGTCAGAGCCTCATTGAGGACCTGGAATTCCGTAAAAATATGTATGAGGAGGTAAATTCAGCCTCAAGAATTAATGTTTTTAAAGAGAAGAAGATGACTGGAAGGTCATTCTAGAACAGAAAAATAATTTAGGGTGGGAGGTACCTCTCTGCAAGTTGTCTGAACTCCTACTCAGAGTAGAGTTTACATCTGTTCTAGCATTAAGATTTCTAACTTCTTTTTTCTAGGAAAAATGAGTTTAACTCTGAATTCTTGTGGCAGAATAACTTCATGTATCGTGTTGTTTCATCTTAAATTCTGATCATAATATGCAATGCCCATATCTTTTTTTATTAATGAGAACACAGGTTAGTAGTTTTACACGTAATCCCATTATAAGAAATAAAGTGGAGGGAGACACGAACAGGTGCTCTAGACCCGCAGTGTTTCTAATTTCAGACCTTTCTAACAGAATGCTTTTGAATAATGGAAACAAAAGTGGATAAGCAGTTATCTTTTAGAACTTTTTCTTGCCACTCTCCCTTTCACGTGTGGCCCTTGAGGCTTTCCAGCAGGAACTTTAGGGCTGTAACTAATGTACTTGACCAGATGTACTTCTGTTCCATGTGTACTTTTTCGTGCTAGGAGTATTTTCAACTTTGTTTCATGTTGTTGGAATCCCTTTCTTTCCAGAGAAAGCACAGGCAAGCACACAAGTAAATGGGGAAAGTGGGGTGACTGTTATTTCACAGCAGTTTGATTTTGTGGAATAACAGAAGATACCTCAAGAAAGGAGGGATATATTTCTAAAAGCTAATGATGCTGAGGTGTATTTGTTGAGAGTTCAGACAACTGTCAGAAAAAAATGCTGATGGTATCCTAGCTTTTATTTTAATGAGTGGCTATTGCAAAGTAAGAGTGGGGAGACTGCTTCTACTAAAAGTTTCATGTCAAAATAATCTGATACTAGAACCTGCATTGCTCTCCACTCAGCAGGATAGTCTTCTGAAATTTTTGTCCTGTATTTACTGAGTGTTACCATGTTTTTCTGATTCTCACAGGAGATCAATGAGACAAGAAGGAAGCATGAAACTCGCCTGGTCGAGGTTGATTCTGGGCGTCAGATTGAATATGAGCACAAACTGGCCCAGGCTCTCCATGAAATCAGAGAGCAGCACGATGCACAAGTGAAGCTGTACAAAGAAGAGCTTGAAGAGACTTACCATTCCAAAGTGAGAACGTTTTCACACAACTGTTTGATGTATTTCGTTTTTGTTTTGCTTAATAGCATAATTACTGGCAGCTCAGAGGGGATTATTAGGGAGCTGGGTTTGAAATTAGCATGCGTTGGAGTGTGAATTTGCATTTTCACATCTCACTTTGGGAGCAGGTTTAATCGTCATCAAGTACAGTAACAGAAGGGAAGGAAGCACCGTGTGAAGGTGATCTAGGGGAAAATTAATTAATGCTGTGATTACTGTGAATTCAAAGAAAGTTCATGCATTGTTAAGCATGATACAGAACAATATCAATAAGGTGTCCCGTGTTTTCTATGAAAATTCATAATGGGGGTTGCTGAGAAGACAGAGTCCTCTGACCCTGTACAATACGTGGGGAAGTTTTACAATGCCCAGCAACTTCTGTTTTTCACTCATCTACGCAGAAAGCTGAAATCAGTTATACCTCGTAATTTCCTTCCTCTGCTGTTACTCAGCATTTATGTCAGGAGGCACCCTGATGTCTCAACTGAACCTGGTTTCTGTGGCTGTACTTGTTGCAGTTAGTATTTTTTAAAACCAGGGTGGGATGTTACAGCAGAAAAGTTAATGAAAACCGAATTTATTAGCATCGTTTTTGGTCTTTTCAGTCTGCTTATCTCCAGGCCTTCAATCTGGCTTGGAAAAGAATATGATCTAGCCAAAAATGCAACCTGTCATTGCTTTCTTGGTCTGTCTCATCAGGTATACTTTTCTGTATTTTTGGAAACTTAGTTAAAAAAAAAAATTAGATTGCTTTGCATTATCATCATCATCAAGTTCAGTAAGTCTATGGTGCAGCTCAAGTGTGTGTGGTAGTGTTCAGCAGGAATGATTCAGTTACTTTTATAAAACTGTTCAAGATTAAAGTGATAGAATGAAGCACTAGTGGCTTAGGGCACTGCTACCGGTACCAATTTGCTTATATTACCTGAAAGTTAACAAGTTTGCCTCTTTTTAGAGAATTTGCAATTTCAGTTTAGCTTCTTCAGTTCAAGTGTATTAAAAGAACTTTGACCAGCTTGAGAACTGAACTTAGTAGTTCAATTTCAGTGATGTCTACAAGGGAAAGTTTTAATCCTGAATATTCAGAGAATTGGAATTCCAGGCAGGACAATCCAAGATGGTAACCGAGGCACCACATTTTAGCCCTAAAGAAAAAAAAATAGATTCAGTGCATTGGAGTTGCAGAGAGGAACTCAGTGGTTTAGCGTCCAGTGTGGGGTTTTGGTGATTCATTCCCTTTTCTAGTGAAAAGTCACTTTGAAACTGATGTCTTCACTTTGGTGCCCTGCAGCTGGAGAGTGCCAGGCTGTCCTCGGAGATGAGCAGCTCTGCAGCCAACACCATCAGGGAGCAGCTGAATGAGAGCCGCATGCGCATTGACAGCCTGTCCTCCCACATCACCAGCCTTCAGAAAGAGGTAACCAGATATGCCTCCTTGGTCCTGCTATTTACAGCTGTTGATTTTTGTATTAAAGGGCTTTTCTTCCTGTTACAGTTGTTGGGTTTTGTATTAAAACTGTCTTTCCCTTAACCTGTAAGTATGTTCAGCATCACAACTGGAGTTTGTCTTCTCTCCTACCACTCTGTACTTTTTCAAATTCCTTAATGTATCCTTTTGACAAACTTTATTTTCTTTTTCCATGTGTAGTATTCTGCTCTAGAGCTTTGAAACGGGGTACAGTTTAATGGCTTTTGTGAAAATTTTTAGGGATAGATGAGGCAATTTAAACAGATGTGTATTAAATGTTCTTGACATTCTGAGCAGTTTAGTGACTGGACCAGCCTAGTGTAGAATTCCAGAATTGGAATTTGCAGTATCTTTTCATCCTAGATCCAGCTTGCTTCTAGACATCTAAAGAAACCAATACTAATGATGCAGTCTTGCCCAGATTAGGAATGTGAGACTGAGTAAAAACATCAAATAACTATACTTGAGCATCTGGAGGACAGGATCTTGAGAAGAAATTGGTTATTACTAAATCACAGAGGGCATAGAACACACCCAGAGAAGTATGACGTAATGTATGACAAATTATATATTCAATACTGGCCTATTTGTAACATTGTGTGCACTGCAGTGGGAAATCCCGAGTGAAAATGAGAAGTGTTAGGAGCTGGTTCTGCAATAAGCTTTTGTAACTCACTTGAAAATACAACAAAACTTTTAAACTTTTTTTAGGAATATAAAATACTACTACTGTTTGATCCTTTCTGTGATATATTTTGAATTTTATTCCTCCTATACAATAGACTATAATAGGACATCAAAATTCTGTGTATTTCAAGTGCAAAATATAAATGTGGGGGACATTATTTCCTAATTTTCCAAATAAATTGGCAGATACTAGTAAGAATCTTTATCGTTTTCGTTTTATCCAGTCAAACTAGTCTCTGGAAAAGATCAAGTGATATAATGAATGTGCAGGAGGTTCCACAGGAATTGGATGGAAAGTTTTGGCCATTTAGATCTTATTTCTGCCTTTAGATTACCATCATCTTCTGGGGGTTCAGTCAGCAGTTTTTTTAAGTTAATTGCCTCTGTTCTGTTACTTGAGGAGTGACAGCTTGGTTCAGAGGACTTGCTTCTGCACTGGCAGAGGTGTTTTTGGCTAACTTCAGGGAAAATCAACTTATGCCATTTTAACTGTGATTTTCCACTGAAGAAACAATTTTGCTGTGGTTTTGGGGTGGTTTTTTGTTGTTTTTTTTTTTTTTTTTNTACACTTTTGTTTTCCACTTTACTAGCACTAAGTTAAGCTTTATTTTCTTGGAAGTCTCTTATCCCTGATGCTGGTCCGGTTTGAGTTGCCAGCACTGAACTCTGTGGTAGACTCCACTGTGATCTTCCATCTGAGACAAAGCTCCATTTATTAAATTCCTTATCTGACTCTTAGCATTGACAACCAGTTTTGCTGGTCCTCTGTGTCAGACATGTAGACTCCCTTCTCTCTGTCTCTGGAATATGTGGTGACTTCCTAAATATGGATGCATGCATAGCAGACTTCGTGATTATGGGGCATTGGTTCCTGCCCTTTAATTTAAAAAAAAAATTAAATCTCAAGGTGCTATGAAACAGAACAAAACCTGCTTATAGAAAGCAAACCCTAAAGCTGCCATCATTTTGGGCTGTCTTTATAAGCATTCCATTCTGGGTGTACAGTTTTAAGATCTGCTGGCTTGATGGAATTTTTAAAGCAGGTGACAAATCAAATTTCTTCAAGGAATGCTTATCATCACACTCTGAGCAAGCCTTGGAGGTTTTAAGGGTAAGCAGGCAGGTTTTCACTGTCAGCCCCACTTCCTTTAGGGAAGCTGCCTCCCAGAATTCAGGATTAGCAGCACCCAGCCACAAAGCAGACATCTGGAAACTACTGAGCACTTAAACACCTCCAGGGGTGGTGACTCCTCCACCTGCCTCCCTGGGCAGCCCATTCCAATATCGAACCACCCTTTTGGTGAACAAATTTGTCCTAATGTCCAGCCTAAACTTCCCCTGGTGCAGCTTAAGACTGTGTTCCTGTGTCCTGGCTGGCACATGTTAAGCAGTTAAACCCTTAAGCTCAATTTTCTCTTCCCGAGTAAATTCAAGTACAGTTGCATATTTTCAGACCTCAGAAGAATGGAGCAAAGTAGTTATTTTTCCAAGGATGTTGCAAGTTCCACTGGAATTTGAGGTGTTTACATTTGTAGGTGAGGTGGAGAGCAGGAAGGTGAATACGGGTGAGTTTGAATTCAGAAACAGGGGAGGACGCAACTGCTGTGATTTGGATTCCATGTTGCCTGAACAGCAGAGCACATGGAGCCTTGAGTGGGCTTTTCTTTGCACCATCGTTGATGTTTTCAATGCTTTTTCTCCAGTCCAGAGCATGGCAGGACAGAGCACAGGAGCTGGAGAGCAGCTTGACCCAGGAACAAGATAACTGCCGCAAAATGCTGGCAGAGAAGGAGAAGGAAATTGCAGAGATAAGAAATCAGATGCAGGAGCAGCTGACTGACTACGAGCAACTCCTGGATGTTAAACTGGCACTTGACATGGAGATCAATGCATACCGGAAATTGCTGGAGGGTGAAGAGGAGAGGTAGGAAAGGACATGGCAACAAGGTGGAGTCTCTTATCTCTGTGCTTTACTTGTCTCTTTCTCTTTAAAAAAACAGTTTTTAGTGGTGTTTGCTTTCCAAGGCACTGGTTTTGCCCCCTGCTGTCTGACACAGGTCTAAGTCACCATGAGACTCAGCACACTGATTATCAGACCAGCTCTCAAGGCAACAGAAACCGTTTTTGTTTGTTTATTTGTTTTTTCTTTTTGGTTGTTTGTTGGGTTTGGGTTGTTTATTTGTTTGCGGGTTTTTTGTTTTGTTTTGGTTTTGTTTTTTTTGTTAAGATCCAGCACAGAAGAAGTAATGAATTATCATTTGTATGCCTGTCTGGTGCTGTTAATATTCTTCTTTGAAATTAATTGCAGGGTTAATTAATTGTTACCCAAATTTCTTTAAGTATAGAATAATTTTAATAAAGTCATAGCCATTATGATTGCCCCAGCTCATCAGTCAGCTGCATTTTCCAGATCTGGCCTCAGAGTTCTTCCAATACTGAGAATTTTCACCTCTGTCACAACTGTCATTTAAACCAGTTTGATTCTTCACTGTATTCTGAGCTGTTCGCTACTGATTCCTCTCAACTGTGAGGATGAAAGAGCCAAAGCTTTTATGCCACTGTGTTTTTGCATTAATTTCCCACAGTGGCTTAAGTCTCCCTAGGGTTTTTGTTTCTTTTTAGTCTTTAACAAATGCAGAGAAATGCTTTTACACTTTTAATGTAGTAGTCCATCAGTATTCTGTGCTTCAAGAATATTAATCAGCTATTTGACAACATTATTCCTCTCTTAAGTACTTAAGCCTTCACTTCTTCATGTAACATGCTTTGTTTACTATGTTGCTGTCTAAATCTAAGGGAAAAAGAGGAGACAGAAGAAAGTTTATTTAAAAAGAAAGATGGGAAAAGTAAAACCAAATCTTGGGATCATTAAGGCTGGAAAATATTCGAGTCCAGCTGTTGACCCAGTACTGCCACGGTCGGCACTGAACCATGTTCTCAAGTGCCACATCCAAGTGTGTTTCCAACGCTTCCAGTAATAGTGATTCCACCGTTTTCCCTGGGCAAAGCCTGACTGCCTTTATGGTGAAGAAATTCCTCCTGATACCCAGTGTATGCCATCCCTGGCCCAGCTTGAACTGTCTCCTCTCACTCTGTCCTGCATTCCCTGTGGGCAGAGCCTGACTCCCAGCTCACTTCACCCTCCTGCCAGGGAGTTGTGGAGAGCAAGGTGGTCCCTCCCTGAGCCTCCTTTTCTGTGATGTGATGTGATGTGATGTGTGTGTGTGTGTTTTCTCCCTTCCCCATGCCAGGCTGAAGCTGTCCCCCAGCCCCTCCTCCCGGGTGACCGTCTCACGGGCCTCCTCCAGCCGCAGTGTCCGCACGGCTGGCGGCAAAAGGAAGAGGATCGACGTGGAGGAGTCCGAAGCCAGCAGCAGTGTGACCATTTCCCACTCTGCCTCTGCCACGGGGAATGTGTCCATTGAGGAGATAGATGTGGATGGGAAGTTCATCCGCTTGAAGAACACCTCTGAGCAGGTTTGGAAGTCCCAACATGTGTCACGAGTTGAGGCACAAGGGCATCCTCAGTACCCTTGGAGGGCTTTGTCTTGATCCCAGAGCTCATGGCATTAAGAAATTGGTGTGTCTCAAAGAAAGCTTTTGCACACTGTTCTGGATTGATGGTGACTTTGCCCCAAAGATTTTCAGTGCTTTTGTTTTACTGCAAGGTAGCCTGTCCACCAAATCATTACCTCACACATCTGTGTTCTGCCTTGCAAGTAACGTACCTGTAAAACTTTACAGATGACATTGTTCCTGATAAGGAAATACTGCATAATAAGAAGAATAGGACAGGATAAGAAATACTGCAAGCAGACATCAGACTGCTTTAGAAGCCTTTTCAGCACTTTCTCTGCCTTAAAAAGGCCCCCAAAAATATAAACAGATGCAGAATAAAGGTCTAGATGAATTTTACTGCCAATGTCCTTTGTATCTGCATAGAGCTTTCCTAAATCATAGTTTTTCTTCTTCCTTGGCTGTACCCACAATTTTATGAGCCCTCCATTTCCATCCCAAAGCCAGTGTTACAGTGACTACTGAGATTTATGTGATTCCCAGAATCTGTTGGAGTTTATATTGGGAAGGTACACATATCTACACAAATGAAGAACCCTTTGATAAGTAATAATCACAACTTTTCATTACATTGCACTCACAATTATGCTGTTATATACAGTACATTTTCTTCCTGTATCTTCACTAAAAGGCAACGCATTGTGATGATTTAGGTGACAAAGACTGGCCTGGTTCCAAGTGTACCAGACCCCTCTAATCAGTGAGGATGTGGATAGGCTCCTCCATACAGTGATTATGTGGCTTGTAAATACCTGTAATTACCACATCTGGGGAGCAAGGGTTTAATGAATTCAAGAAAGCTTGACATTTCTCTTGATCTAGACACTTCAGTGTGTAGATGACTCAATTCAGCCAGGTCAAAAACTATTTCTAGTGAGTAAGAACCTGCCTTTTTTTGCTTTTTTGAGGGGTTTTTTTGAGCTTCCTCCCTGCCACATCACATACTTGTTTACCACATAGATTTTCCCCCCACCTTTTATTACTTACACGTCCATTGTTTCATAAGGAAGGAGAAGCATCAGTTTTGTTCCCAGTAACCATGGGTGGTTCATGTTTTTAGCACTTTTCTTGGGGGTCTAGATTTGAGCAACTCCTTGTAGTGCAGTGTAATAAACTGTACTTGGGGAATATTCACAAGTGTTTTGACAGTTTATATAAATAAATAGATTTTTAAAAAGTATAAAATCCTGTGTAAATATGGTATGGTTTTGCTGCAATGACAAACTGAATGTCAGCATCTGTTGAAATATATTAGATTGTTGATTTTAGATAATTTTAACTGTTCAATGATCAGAAACTATGTTGGTGGGAGAGTTTAAAAAATGCTTACTCTTGTTTTGAAACAGTAATTCTGTAAAGATGACTTGTACATGATTTGTTAATGCTTTTCAAGTAGTTGATAGGAAAAAAATATAGGGAGTATGTGGTGGCAGGTGTGCATATATAAAAATATTTTAAGAATACTAACAGCAATATTT
Organism: Cyanoderma ruficeps; assembly: GCA_008694505.1. Lineage (NCBI taxonomy): Eukaryota > Metazoa > Chordata > Aves > Passeriformes > Timaliidae > Cyanoderma > Cyanoderma ruficeps. Next base: position 322,055 of record VZDJ01000043.1, read on the forward strand.
TGTTTTCTAGGAAGCCTGCTTGCCATTCTGTGCTTCAAAAACAATAAATATTTGTAAGGGGATTTTAATATTTAATACATATTACTAATATGTAATTCTCTGAACCAAGTGATAACAAAACTGATGCAAATCATAAACATTAGTTAACATCAGAACTCAAAAGCAGGATGTATTAAGCTTTAACTTCAAATAAGAGGTAAGATAAATTTACCTAAGATTATCCTAATTTCATGCTGAAGATCAAGTGATAATAAACCCTTTCACTTTCCAATGTTTTATATGTATCACAACCTTAAAGATAAAAACACACTACATGTCAGCAGAGAATCAATGCTGTTGGAAAAATTTTTTTTTCTCTCTTTTCTTAGGATCAACCTATGGGAGGTTGGGAGATGATCCGAAAAATAGGAGACACTTCTGCAAGTTACAGATATACCTCAAGATATGTACTAAAGGCAGGCCAGACTGTTACAGTAAGTTGTCAAGTTTCAGCTGCTCACTTGAAATGGACTTCAGGCCAATTTCTGTGAGTCAGAAAGACACAGAGTTTTTTAGTTTTGTCCTTTCTGTGTACATGTTCAGGAAATAATCACCTGTGTTTGTGTTGGGCATTCATTGTGTCAGTTGCTGGGACAATTGATACAGAGAGATATTTTTCAGAACTTTACTTTCTCTATGAAGCAGTAATTTTTGCCATGTACAGATGAAACTTTTGCATCATATTATGTATTCTAAAGTCCCTGCACTAAAAACGTGTATGTTTTATTGTACAAAAGTTTGGCAGATACTTGGTTTTCTTCACTGGAAGAGATTCACATTCACTTAAATTAAATACATTAACTGAATCAGTAATTTGGAAATGTGGTAAGACTGGCAAAAAAAATGTTCCTGTGTGACTTCTGTTGTCAGATCTGGGCTGCAAATGCTGGAGTAACTGCGAGCCCTCCCACTGACCTCATCTGGAAGAACCAGAATTCCTGGGGCACTGGTGAAGATGTGAAAGTTGTGCTGAAAAATTCTCAGGGAGAGGTAAAGCACCTCAGATCTGTGTGAGCTTTTTCTGTGGTGGCATCACCTACAAAGATGCAGGTTAGGGCTCCACAAAGGAATGCACTGGTGTTTGGTAAAGTTTTCTCCTTTTGGAGAATTAGCTGCAATTTAGAAATGCCTCTTTTGAAACCTGTGATTCTTTTCCTCTGTATTGAGTCTAAATAGTAGAAAAATGACTTGTTCAGGCACCTCCCTCATGCCAGGAGCTGGACAGTGCCTTAGAACACACTTTGAAAAGAAAGTTTTGGTAAACTCTTCAGTGATTTGTCTTCTAAATTAGTTTTCCTTAAGCCTGTGTGCTTGTGAGGAGTGGGGAATCCCACAGTGAAGCAATGAGGGGTTAATTCAGGTGAGGTGTGATTTAAAGCTTGGGTTGGAACAGTTACTGTTGATATGCTGCAATTGAAAGAAAATATTTAAATATATGTGTAAAAAAGCAGATTTTGGAAGAACCTTATGAGTGTTTTGTCAGAAACCTTTTAATCAGGAAGATACTTAAAACTGAGCTGTTTATGCTCAGCAATACCTGAAAAGTATACAAACAAAATGAATGAAAGTAGTTTTCCCCAGCAGCTAGAGCTTTCATTTCTCAGAATCTTAGGCAGGTGAGCAACAGGAGATTTTTTTTGTTTAAGAGTTCAAGTCTTAAAAATGTCTTGCAGGAGGTTGCTCAGAGAAGCACTGTGTTCAAAACAACAGCACGTAAAGGAGAAGACGAGGAAGTTGAGGAAGAGGCAGCTGAAGCTCTGGATGAGGAAGACATCTACCGCCAGCAGGTATTTTCTTTTATTGTTAATAAGGTTATTTACTTTGAAAAAGAGGAGATATTAATTCTTTCAAAAAATTTTAAAAATCAAGTCTGGATGTTCTTTTATTTTTTTTTTATTCAGTAATTAATGAAAGCATGAAGCATATTAGGTAAAAATATTGCCTAATATATATCCTCTTGCAGAGAAGTACACTTTTTTCAAAGTTTAAAGATAAGGGATTTTTTTTCCCTTAAACTCTTTTCCAATAAGATTCCCCTCGCCATGCCAATAGTTTATGGTGAAGTTTTGCTTAAGCAGGTAAATTTACTGAAAGTTTTGAGTATTAAAATCTCTTTATCTCTGATAGAGAAAATCACATTAGTGTCTTCGGTTCAGATGTTTTCCCTGATAGAGACAATTTGGGATTCGAAAACTCTTTGAGAAGACATGTCATGGCATGATGAAAAATGAAGTTCTGAAGACCCAAAAAAATAAAAAAAGAAGACTGTTGGGAATGAGGGATGTTAGATTTCTTATGAAATCTCTTATGGTGCTTGTGTATGCTCTCTGATTCAAATACGGCAATTATTTGTATTTTTCTGGTACCTGTCCTCTGTTATTCCTCAATAGGAAAAGACATATGACATTCTTTTAATTCCAGGGTATAACAGGTTCTACAGCTTTGGTGACTGTTGTTTGTTTTATTAAATAATTTAAATTATTTTTAAAAAACAGGCCAATAATTTAATATATTAAAAAGTGTGTGTATATAATATATAATTAATATATAATTAATATTTTTTTATATATAAGTATTCTATTAAAAAGCATAGACTATTTTGAGTAGGAAAACATTTTGCTGCTGGCGTGGTTGGTTTTTTTGTTGTTTTGGTTTGGGGGAGGGGTTTGATGTTTCTCCTTGGGGCTGGTTTGTTAGTTTGGTTTGGTTTGTTTTAAATGGTTCTCCTTGTTCACAACAGGTAGAGCAAAGGGCATCCAACAGAAGCTGTGTGGTCATGTGAAATTCCAGCCACTCCAGGCTCCTCTAGCTGTGGTAATCCCTGCCTGCAGAAGAGCCTTCTGAGAAGCACAACGTTCTTTTCTTGTCTGTGAATTTTTAAAGCTGCGAGTCTGATGGCCTTAAATTTCCTTCGCCACTGAAAAAAAAAAGGAAGGTTTGTCCCAAGCATCTCGACTTCCTTGCAGGACGTGAGCTGGTGACTCCTGACAAGGAGAATTGCGAGTTGATGCTCCTGTCTCTCTCAGATTTATATGCCAGTCTCTCTTCATTGAAACCTTGCTGGAGTAGGAATATTCCAGTGTGTTTTGGGGATCGATTTTATTTAGATTATACCACTCTAGACTAGTTGCTACGACCTCTTTGTATTTTAGGTGCTGTTGGGGATTGGCTTAGAGTTCTTAATTCTGGAAGAGGATTCGTGTTACACTTTGTAGTTGTGTTAAAATAGTGTTATCAGTTTAAATTTTCTTACGTGTTTTTTTCTAACAAATTAGAAAGATGTTTTAATATGGATTGCCTTACTTGTTTACAATTTTAGTAACAAAAAAATCTCTAGAGGTCTAGTCTACATTTGTATGGGAAACAGTTGTAATTTTGCCAATGTTGAAACTTTTTCTGTCCTTTTCACATTATTCTGATGTCTGGGAAACATTGTAATAAAGTATCTCTGTCCTACAGAGTAAAGTTTTTGGAAATTGTTTTTTCTTAGAACTGAGTTAAAAGTTGAATGAGCATTGAATCCTTGAAATTGATGGGCTTTGAAACTGAAGAAATATTCTTTAAATGGAACAGTGGCATTTGAGATGCAGATTTTTTCTGAATAATGACTGATATTATTTCACATTTGGAAAATTAATTTTTTAGAGCTTTATTCACACTCTGTTGCATTTGTGCTCATCTTTGCTCATGGTTCTGTTCTTACTGGACTGGCTTTTAATGCATCATGCAAGTACCAGTCTAAGCAGTTTGAGCAAACACAGTAACATAAAGATAAATTTAGAAATGCTGTAAAATAGTTGTCTTTGACATAGCCTGAGTATATTGTTTTAAATGCATGGCCAGAATTTTGGAAGTTGATTAGAATTCTTTTTAATTGGCTAGACTATTTTTTTTTCCTTGGCAAAATTAAGACTTTTTTACATGTCTTTCATCTTGGATGAGCCCTTTTCTGTGACCAATGTAGTGGCATTTCAACCACGTGCCAGCAGAAGGTAGAAAGGGCGGGGTTGATGGATAACTCTTAAGTTATGGTAGGAACCTTCCTGCATGATCAGATTCTGGGTTATAGCTTTTGTTGAGCCTATTCTTTGATGACAATGGGAGAAATATGAATTTTAGAATGTTTTTTCTATATTCTTTGCTGTGGCAGGAATTCCTGTAAATTAGCAGAAGGGAGTGTTGGTAAACACAACTGTGAAACATCCTGCCACAAGGTGGAGGTCTTGTTTTGCATGTCTTTTCTAATACTTGTTCAACAACAAACCAACACTTCCTGCACTTATCTGCAAGTTCCTTAACTTGATTATCATTGGTACTGGCATTAAATACAAATTGCATCCTCCTGCAGGTGAAAACTCCTTAGCAATTTAGTGCTTGTAGCTGGATAAACACTTTACCAGAAATGTTTCTGCTCAAATACACTCATTCCTGTGAAAAATAGATGAATTTAGGAAACAAGTGGTTTGACCTGGGCAGCAAACCTGTGAACTGCATTCTTTGTTTACAGAGTTCATTATTAAAAAAACAGTGTAATCAAAACTGGTGCTTAGTTTGTGGTGTTGGCGACAGCAGTTTTCTGCTAAAAATTGGGTTTTGCTTTGGATTTCCTTGTCCGTGATTTACATATGTACATCACATTTTTCCAAGCAGACAGCAAAATAAGGACAGGGAAATTAATATGTAAATTCTGTTCAACGGAGGCTAATTATTAATTTTCTTCTATAAATTATGCAATTTCAAATGCTGGTCTTAGTTTAATTTTTTTCCATGAAAAGTCGTCATATCAGTGTATCATTTTGATACTAAATTGGGGGTTTCTGGATTGAAAAGGATGGCTTTTATCTGTGAAACACTGCATTTCATATTCATACTGCACTTTAAGCAGTATCTGTACTTTAAATTAAAAAATGCTGCTGCTTTTACAGAAATGGACATGTGATAACTATAAGGATTTTTCTCCAGGCAAAGAAATCAGGTAGTTGATGGAGCATGGAAGCTCTTAAAACCCCTGTCTCAAAGAGGACAACTGGTGACTTTTAGAAAGGAAGTGGAGGCTGTGTGTGAGGGATGTGAATGCTTATTTAGCCTTTCCTGGTATATGGTTGACATCAACGAAATGCTGGGAGACTTAATTAATTATAATACTCAATTAGCTCCATCACAGGATTATGGCAGAAATTAGCTATTTTATTTCAGGTTTTGCTTGGTGTGCATTTATGCTCAGAGCCTTTTGCTGATCTCCTGGTTTCTTTTTAGCAGGTTTCCATAAATACAGGATTTCTGTGTGATAAAAACACAGTGTGATTAACCCTGAAGAAAAGCTGCATTTGGGGCATCAATAGAGGAAGGCACATTTCAGCTTAAGCTGATTGATTGATAGAATTTTCCTACAATTAAAAATTAACTCTTGGATGTGAGCTTTCCTAGCTGTTCTGCACTTTCAGAACAAAAAAAATAGTTTTATGGCAAGGAAGTCTTACTTTCTGCATAATAATAGAAGCCATGGAATGAAGCTGTGACATTGGTTTCCCCTGCAACTGCAACATCTTGTTTTTGAGGGTGGTGTGTTTTGTTGTTGCTCCTAAGGGCATGTTGCACATAGAATATCAACATTTATTCTCTATTTTGACAGGCTTTTTTTGGAAAGTATTTGGTATACTTAGAATAAAGAAAATTCCCATCAGTTCTGTAACCTTTAAATAACACTAAAGGGAGGACAAGTGTTTTGTAGCTTTGGCAAAAGCGGGTGTGGAGTGGCTGTCAGCAGATTTAAGACCTGAAAGCAGGTTAAGGACTGAAAGATGTAACCCTTGATTTTTTGAAAAAGCTATCCCATGGAAATGCATGTGAAACTACGTTTGAAATGTGGAATAACACAAGTGGATTAGTGAGGTATCATCATCAGTGCATACTGTGTTGGGATGAGCTGTGATTATTATTTATCTTTATTGATCTGGAGTGTAACCTCAGTAGATTTGCAGATAACACTAAAAATGGAGTGTGGATCTGCTGGAGGGCAGGAGGGCTCTGCAGAGGGTCTGGACAGGCTGGATCCATGGCATGAGGCCACTGGGGTGAGGTACAACCAGGGGAAGTGCTGGGTCCTGCCCTTGGGTCACAACAACCCCTCTACAGCTCCAGGCAAGGTTTAAACTGGGTATTAGGAAAAGTTTCTTCACTGAAGGAGTGGAATTACATCCCTGGGACTGTTCAAGAAACTTGTGGATATGGCACCTGGGGATATGGTTTGTGGTCAACATGGTCGTGCTGGGTCAGTGCTTGGACGCATTGCATCTTTTCCAACCTTAAAAATTGTGTGATTCTATGAGTGTGCATTGTAGTTTTTAAAGATCCTGTTGAATACTCAATAATTGGCAGTAAAGAGGCAGGGCTCAGTTCTGCTTGCAAGGAAAATGCTTCTTTAATTAACCAGTTCTGTGTTAAATGAAGCGCCATCTCCCAGAAAGTAACAAGTAAAGGTATTTAATTATTAACAGGTTTGTGGTTTTTTTTCAAAGAGGGAGCTTCTTTAGCTCTCTTAGTGCATTAGTCTGTCCCAGTATCTGTTCTCATACCTCCTTCTGATACACCCATTGCATCAAAGGCCAGTCCCATTTATTGGCTGGCTCCGGGTCCCTTTATGCAGAGTTGTCACGTTGCCCTGTGTGCAATTTTGTATTGGTGCAAAGCTGGTTTAAATAAATAAAATGTAAATGACATTGTGAGATCTCAGGCTGGCAGAACTGTTCAGTTGAGTAATGAAAAAAACCCCTTAACACCAAAACCTGAAATATCTTTTATTACTTCTTCTGTTGTGACTTCTTTCCAGCTGAACAGAAAGCTGGGGTATTTCTAAATCTTTAAGTAATGTGATAGGCAAGTCCTGCAGGGAAAAGACTATGTAAAAAAAGTAAAACATCCTCATTTTGCATTACACTCATCTCACTGAATCAGAACAGGCTGCTTTTATCCTTTGCAACTTGAAATACTGGCTCAAATACTGTTGAATACTGTTCCTTTTATGTAACTTCTTATCTGGAAAAGGAATGTAAATGACAAGGTCAGCTGCATGAGAAGAAAGCATAAAGTTGCTGAAAGGGAAGTTGAGTGACATTTAAAAAATAAAAAGGTGGTCGCTCATCCTGTCATTAATTATGTTCTTAAATTAATTTTGTTTTTTAAGGAGAGCATAACAAAGGTGTCACCGTATTGCCAGGAGCTTTGCTGGCTGTGGTTAATTTTGTCTTTCACTTTTGTTCAGACGGGAATGGGTATTGCTGCTGTTGTACAATATTTGATGTAATGATCCAGTTTTTTATGGAAATTAGGTCTTGGTGTGGCATCTACAGCATCAACTCATGGAAGAAAAATCAACTCCCATCTGGCAGATCCTCCTGTCTGGAAATCTTTAGAGCAGAAATGGGATTAAGAAGTCATATCTCTCACCTCCCAGTTCTTGTGTTTTAGGAAAAACAAGGAATAATACAAGTATGCTTCTTTTTCATGGATTTAATGCAACTGTAAGTGTGTCTAACTGAATCTTTCCTGACACTTTTTTTCTCCTCAAGAAAATCCATAGGATACTACTGCTGGTGACTGCATCAAGCACAGAAACTGGTTTAGTCATGTATGTGCTAAACTGGCCCATACTTTTTCTCTCTGTCTGCTTCAGTATGCCTTCTTCAGGTAAATAAAGATGTATTTACAAGTACATTAAAAAAAACAAAAACTGAAATAAACAGATGAGGTAGGCCAGGCCACTGTGCTGATCTCTGTACATAGACCTTGAAGCTTCACTTGAATAAGTATTTCCATGAATGTTTTCCCACTTAATTCGGTATCACTCTGATTTTTGGTTTCATGAGGCAAAGCCAACAATAGAACTTACTAAGAATAACAATTCTTTCAAAGAATTCGAGAGCAGTAAAAAAGTTCTTCGAAGAAAATTTACCTAAAGTATATGTTTAGGTATTAAAACACTGACAGCATCCTGATGCAGCCAGATTTGCTTTATTTCTTTGCTCCTGGCCGGCAGATTTTTTTTTCTTATCTGGAATTCTGCTTAAGTGCATGTTCAGTCTGCATTCCAAATAGTTATTTATCTTTGGCAAGAGGTATATATATATAAAAAAAGAGAAATAAAACACTACAGCTTTTAGGCTACCGCAAAGATTGTGTTATCTTCAGAGCCTTATATAGTTTTCTCTGGAAGGGAAGCAGTTATACAGAGCCAAAGATGAGCAACCCCAGCCTTGTCAGATTGATGACTTCAGATCTGCAGGTTCATGATTTTCCTACACACCTTGGCTTATTGTGTAAGTACCTTTCTGTTGGAATGAGGCTTTTATTGCTTTATATCCCCATGATTCTCCTATCCCCGTGACTGACAGTTACAAAGAACATTGTTAAATAACATGCTTACAGCTAGACTGGTCCACAAATAGGATAAAAAAATTTAACAGATTTGCCTTTGTGTATTAAGCTTTCCCCCCCCCACCCCCACAGAGCACACACAAAACATCAAATAACTTGTCTGATGGTAAATACCCATAATACCTTGAACTTTATGAATAACAAATTATTAGCCTTCCTGCTATGTCTTCCTTTTGATTTTCAGTTCCTGCAGTGTTTGGAAAACAAAGCACATGGTGGTATTGTCATCCATGCTCAATTCTAAAAAATTTTATCTGTTCAGCAGGGCTCTGTATCGATTCCTAATTCTAGCAGCATTTGGTAATAAGATTTTGTGTAGTTATTTAAAATAAGTCTGTCTCCATAAGTGTTTCTCTTCTGGGAGTGAAGAATGGCTGAATGAATTGGGCATAAAGCCAAGGGGAAGCAGATAAAGTCACCCAGGAATAAGTTCTGATCTTTACACTCCAAATTCAATTTGGTCACCATAGAACACTGTGTATTATATATTTTTCAAAATTTTTTTTGTCTCGGTGCTACCAGGAGAGGTCAGGGTTTGCACACACTCTGCTAAATCCTACCTATCAGGCTGGAGTTTCTGCTGCTTTAAAATAATGCTGTTCTTCATGCAAGATGAGTCCCTGTTTCCTAAAACTTATCTGATGATCTCATTCATTATGTATGCTGAGCTTTTCCTATACAAAAGTAAGCTGTAGAGTTAAATTCAGCCTGGTGTAAAGGCAGGATAAATTGGCTAAGTTTGAGTTCACACCAGCAGAATGTGCACTTCCCTGAGGAATGTGGTGTATCTTCATGGAAAAGTACAATTGTTTTTTTCCTGAGTGCTATGTACTATAATACTTTTGATAGGAAGTTTATTGCAATTTGTCTAATTTTTCTCTTGTGCATGCTAGACTCATAACAAGAATCTTCCAGTCAGACCTTTCCTGCCAAATAGGAAATGGGTAATACAATTTTCTAATCACTTCGTAGCATTTTAAAAATGTGCCAATTTGTAGAGCTCATTACACACGAATTTTAATAATCAAAACATTGGTATAATGGACTCGCAGATAAAATCAAATGAGGAAATACCATTGCTGTGCTTTAGGAAGCAGAAAGAAATATCGGTTACTGTCCAGCTGCCTAAGGAAACAGTACTGTAGGAACAAGAAATCAGGAAAGCAAAGCACTTTTTAAACCTGTTTTGCATTGTTAATTACCATAGTTTAATACTTTAAACAATAACAAAAGTTTGCATCACTCGATGATGCAACAATTAACATATATGCAGAATCCACAGAGCTCCTGCTAACTAAACACATTTGGCAGCTTAGCAAATGCCACAAATGATTGCAGCATCCATGACTTGAATTCTGACCGTGATTTATCCCTTCGCAGTCAGTCTGTAAAATCAAATTGCACATTCCTGTGTGCTGGATGCTGCCTGACCCCGATGAATCTGAGAAAAAAAACATCTTTAGTATACAGCTCCACCCCCAATCACACGATTGTCTCCTTGGAGCTTCTTTTGAGGGGCTGTAGGCCCAGTAGGGCCTGCTGGGTGGAGGGTACATTGGCAGATTTTGGGACGAGGAGGATCACCCTCTGATTGTTCCGACGCCACTCGTGGTACAGCCGGCAGTGGTACCTGAAGGACACCTAGGGACAGAAGGGACATGAGCTGCCTTCAATCATTGCCACCCTGCAAGGAGTCAGCTGGAGCTCCAAATACTTTCCAGTGGGAAAAAATGGCTGAAAACTACTGAAAAAAGAGACCCACTATGCCCCAAGGTGGCACAGTAGAGGGCAGAAGAAGTCTGTGCCTATTTTACCTCTCATTCCCTGTTTTCACACCCTGAAAAATCAGACATCCTGCCTCTACCTTTCACAAGAGCTGCTGGCACGCATGGAATGAGAATTTGGGATATCCTGTCTTGCTTCAGGTTGCTAAACTGACAGTATAATTGCAGGCAGATGAACTACTTTACTGCTGAATGCACCAAGCTGGGATTGCACAGAGGCAATGAGCTAACGACGTGTCTCAGTTTAGATTGTCTGAATTTTTTTTGTTGTTGCTATCAGGTAATTTCAACTTTATTGTGGAACAGAAATGTGTGCTGTGGAGATTGCGAGATAGCTCAGCCCCATGCTTTTAAAAAATAGTTTTCAACTTGTTTTAGTGGCAGCCAAGCATTGTTGGAGGTGTAGGTGTGTAAGAGGATGTATATGTATAGTTTAAAAACAAAACCAACAAAAACTATCAACAAACTAAATTTTGAGAGAAATGTGCCAAGTGATGATTGTTTTGTTCTTGAGCTGTGGGAAGGATTTGACCCATGCACTGTATCTTTTCCTTACTGCAAAAAGGGTACTTTTAGCTAATGAAATGTACCTTTCAGTGATATCCTACAAGGGCTAAAAAATACTTCCTTTTTTTTTTAATTAAATCTTTTTACAGCTGTCTGAGGGAAACCTATAAAGTTTTGGTTTACTAAGCAGTTTTGCAAAGACAGCTCTTCAGATTGATTCCCCCAACTTTCAACCTCCTCTCCTTCCCATGAAGGAAAGCATCCTGTATCTCCTATTTCTGTGGAGCAGTGTGTATGAAGGAATGTGAGAAATCCATTCTCAAAAGATACTGCAGGAGGAGCAGAAATCCGTTAGAGTAGTGAGGAGGGTAAAAACGCTCCAACATCTGCAAAGGGGAATGCCCTGTAAAATGCAGTGATAACTTCAGGAGAGTGGAGTTCAGGTTGGGTTTTCAAGCAGCAGAACATGAGGTTCTTTGAGTAACAGCTGCATTGTTAAACCAGGTATGTATCTTATACAAGAGAAAGAAAAGTGTGGTGCTGAATTCTTTGTTTAAGCACCAATCTCCTTTTTGTATCTGGATCTTTCTTCTTGGGAGGACCTTTTTAAAGTACACAGTAAAAAGCAACAGTGTTATGGATAACGTGTCTGTTTCAGAGGAAGGGATAAAACAGCTTCTGGGATGCTAAAAATAGCATCCCTCCTGTTCGCTGCTCACTGGGATAACTGTAGTGTATAAATAATCTGTATGCCAGCTTTTGCCTCCAGAGAAGGAAAACTGATTTACTGGAAGTAAAACAAAGTTTTAGTTCTCTTAATTTCCCCAGGATCTAAAGGAAAATTGTATCATCTTGTGTGTAATTTTCCCCACAGCACTGAACCTATTCCATGCACAGCCATAGCTATGTAACAAGATTCTCCCACTTCCAAAAGTTACAAGACATGTGCTGCTGAAGAATTTGATAAAATTAACACTTCTGTGTGTAGGACCATTCCTTCCTGCACGACGAGGTCAGCCTAGATTCCTCCACAAAGCAAACCCAGGCTGGGGCTTCCCTACACCACTGAAGGAAGGGTTATTTTGCCTCCCAGCTTCAATCATTTGGTGATTCAGTCCCCTAAAGGCCTTCCTGCCTTGCCCTTCTCAGGTGAACACAGTGCTTCCTTAGCCCATCCATCTCCTACTGCCCTAAATAACAATTTAGAGTGGAATTACAGCTGTCCACAACTGAGTGAACATCAAATATACTGAATTTCAATTAAATCAACCAAGGTATGCATTTGCATCAGGCTCACTATCACTATCATGTTCTCCAAGAGCCAGTAGCACATTTCTCTGTGCATTTGAAGGGGTAAAAATAATAAAGTGAATAGAAGGGATTTTTGCCTCTTACTCTGCAAATGCAATACCCAGGGATAGGGACCAAAGCTGAGATGCTGCAGTAATCTTAATAAGCAAGGCTGGATAAGTCCATATGTCATAGCTAGTTAAATTCACCTGAAAAAAACCGCCTTTTGCCACTTCCAACAATTTTGGTGATGGCAAATTAAGTGTGTTAGGTAAATTGTTCAGCATTTTGGTTTCTAAGACAGCCATACACAAAGGAAATTTGAACAATATTTGCTTGCATACCTGCCAGGCACATCAATGCCCAGCACTGCAGGAAAAGAATTGTGGCCTCACTGCTGGAGTAGATGGCCTGTCAGTACAGGAGAGTGCTGCTGCTTCACAGAAAAGCAAAGACAACAAAAAGATGAACGGCACAAGGCTGAGGCAAAACTCTGAGCTTTCCCTCTTGTCAGTGGGTGAGACAGGGTTCACAAATGTGTAAATGAGATGTTCCCTTTCATAGATCTCTTGGAGATATTTGTGAGGAAGTATGGGATTTTTGTGTACCCCTCACACCCCCTTTTCCTCAGGGCTCAGCGCAGGGGGTTTCTTGCTCTACCAATGCATTTTTTTTTAAAGTGCCACCTCTTCAGCAACTTACATGGGTCCAAATCTGCTGGAAGGGGTCTGGGCTATAGCATGGCCATACTCAGTGAGGGGCAGAGCTGTGTGCTGGCCCTGTGGGATGTGGCCATGCCAGCACCACCAGGGTGGGCACAGAGGGGGAGCACTCACAGCAATCCACTCAGTGCTTGGCTGTGCTGCTGGGACAGGAAAAGCCCAACCTGCCCATCCCACTCCACAAAAAGAGGTGTGAAATGTCAAACACAGCATTAACCTGGGCTTTTCAGTGAACTGCTACACTATGAGCAGATTAACACCCATTTTGGCAGCTGCCCCTGTGTTCCTCTCATTTCTGTTGGGCCAATTGCCTGCCAGTGCCCTGGGGCCAGTAAATTATCTCAGTTCAACAACTTGACACAGAACAAGTGGCTCTCAGGATGAATTGGCATGTGAGTGATTCGTGTGGGGTGCAGGATGCAATTTAACCTACACTGCAAAGGCAGTTCTGTTTTTACAGACCTGGGCACCTGCGTGTTCTTCTGTGGACTTCCCCCACATCCAGTACTGTTGAATTGTAAAATTGGCAAGATGTTGCATAAGAATAAAATCTGAATCCTTTGTGGCAGCCAATTTGTTCACCTAAATCTTTTTTGTATGTGTGCACCCTTTGCACAACACATGGGATGAAACTCCCCCCTGTAGCATCTGTCTTGAACTCTTCCATGCTACTTCCCTGTCTTCCTCCTGCTGTCACCACTGGTGTTTGGGATTTGAGAAGCCTTACCCTGAAGCAAACTGTCTTTCTGGTGTTCCAGGGAATTTGAATGGTGTGGAAACAAGAGGTTTTTTGCAGGTGTAGTTTGCACTTATCAGCACAGGAGGCAAGCAGAAGCAATGCTGCATGCAATGGTCTAGAGCGCTCTGTGCAATTTATTTTCCTGTTTCCTCGTTCCCTTTTTCCTGTGAGTTAAATAAACACCCTGATACTTACTAGGGTCCAAAAGAGGTAAATAGTGAAGAGTGCCACAGTGAGTGCAATGAGGCCAACAGCTTCCAGCCTACTGCTAAAGTGCAGGTGGTCCATGGCTCCTCGCAGGCACAGCCAGCCAGAGACAGTCGCCAGTGGGGTGATGAACAAGAAGCACACCACATCCCCAAAGAGAGTCCTCTTCTCATGCTGGGGGTCCGGGTTCCTCAGCCACTGCAGGCAGAACAGACAAGGCAAGTGTCAGCACAGGGAGAATGTTTTACCCTCAACTCAAAGCACAAACCCACCCCTTTGAGCCCTGAACATGGAGCACGTGCAGGACATGGCTTTCGGGGTCCCTAGGGATGCCTCTCATGTATGTAGATTTTTAATATATAGCTGTATAGTTCCTAGTACTTTTCTTGCCCTGTCTCACATTTCAGAATAATAAGCCAACCATTTCTAACACGCTCTTGACGTTCTGTTTAGTCTCATTCTCAAAAAGAGAACTTCTAACCAGTGTACCTTGTTTTTCACCAGAATTTGAGAGGTGTAACAAAATATAGGGCAAATCACCCCCTGGACCAAATTCAAGGGACAGACTCCAGGGCAACTGGTCTCTTATTGGAGGTACCTGCTAGATACACTGATTAATTATAGATATACTAATTATTTAACCATATTAAAATTGTAGAAATCCTGTATCACTCATCTGCATGCCTATACTTTGTGCACCGGAAAGCTTTCGTTAAAGAACTGCTTTTTACCTTACCACTCAATATTGTTTACAAGGTTTTTCTTTTTTTTTTTTTTTACTTCCTGCTGGTGTCCACCTCTTTCTGTACCCACCATATTCGTTATTCAGCTGTGGTAAAGGCTGCATTGAGAAGTGTTTTACATAGTGCAGTCCCTAGCATTTGCCACTGGCTTCTTTGAAAAACTCCCTTCTTAATGTGTAAACAAGTGTGCAGAAAATGTTTTAACATTTTCCATGCTATTTTTGGAATTTTTTTTTGCAAAATGCTCATAACATTTGCAAATCCATTTTCAATTTGTTTTCAGATACTCACATTTAAGCAGAGTTCAACGCACATAAGGTTATTTTTATTAAGAGGGTATTAATCTTGAGAAACAGAGTGCCTGAAAGTTGGCTGCTGAAGAAAAGGTTAGGATTGAAGAGTTACCAAGCTCACACACACACATTTCTATAAACAGGATTTGATATAGCAGAGGTGAAAGAAGTGCCTACAACAGTACCTTGAAGCCTTTTAATTAAAACCAAACCAAAACAAAACACAAACAAAAACAAAAAACCCACCAAAACAAACAAAAAACCAAAACAAAACCAAAAACCACATCACACCTCGTCACACAAGTCAATATTTGAACAGTACAACTACCCAGCTTTGTAATTTTTGCCAGTGAGCTGTGGTTTGGTCAAACCTGCTCTGCAGCATCCTTTTATGGGTTTTTGGGGCTAGCAGAACCAGATGAAGCTCATGAATCCCTAAACACTTTGGTCCTATTATTTCTCCAAGTTGTTACACATAGCAGTAGAGGTCCTGTCTCATGTACAACTCAGGAATTTAGAACACAAAAAATACATTAATAAACTTTGTTTTTGCAGGATGTAGGCTTTTAACTTGCTTGAATACTTCTGAAATACTAAGGAATTGCAAAGTTCTTTAAACCAGGCATGTATTACTATGAGCAAGAAGTTGTAAGGGAAGGTGCCAGTTAAATAGGAAGGTTCAATACTGGTTTTTTCCTCTCCTTTACCAGGAAAAATAGTAACCAACTGTGGTCAGTTTACTCCAACAAGCAGCTAAGCCCCCACACAGCCGTTTCCTCACCCCTACACCCCATCATTATGAGGGGGAGAACAGCAAGAGGTTTCAAGCAGAGTTTTCTTCAGCAGAGCTTGTGCAAAATAAGGGGGCATACATTTACATTTGAACTTCTATTTAATTTACTGTAGCTTTAAAGAGAATGTCAAAAAGTGAGTAGAAGTCTCACACTACTTTCCTTGGAGCTTTCAATCCATTTACTTAAAAACACCCCCAAGGGTTTATGCACAACAGCTTCAGGTTATACCTGGTTGCATCTGAACAGGAGTGATGGCAACCTTCCCCTTGTTCCATTTCCAGGAGTCCCTGCAATGTGAAACCACCAAGAAAACGAGAGGAACTGAAAGCACCTGATGGAGATAGTGCTTTCAAAGGTTTTAAAGACTGCAAAAAACGTTTTGTGAAAAGTACTTGTTTGAAAGGTGACCTGGAAGAGAAATGCCGAGCATTTGTATGTTTCTCCTGGACCTCAAGAGGAATTGCAGGTATTCACCAGTTTCCCATGACAGACTTCAAAATTTTGGCACCTACGCAGCTCTGGTAGTGCAAGAAATAGTTCCTAGTTCTGAGCAAGGAGGTACACGTGTCAAGGCAGGGGAGGGAGCACACATATCAAGGCATGTGCTGTTATCCCCACCCTGTGACTGTCACTAGACACAGTGCAGTGCACCTGAATTAAGACAGCACTTTTCACTGTGCCATCAAGCCTGATTGAAAGTTTGAGCAGATTAAAATGGTGAGGAGCTGCTTCACAGGCTGATGGCCCCCTGCTCCTTATGCCCTGTGGCATACAGAGTCAAACCCAAGCAATTCAAATATTAGATGAAGCTATGGCAGGCAAGAGTAGTATTAAATAATAAATGAAGACATCACAATTCTACAGTCTGACCTTAAAAAGCCAGAATGATTTTATTTCAGTTAGATCTGAAATATGAGTCAAAAGCAAAGATTAAGTAATTTCAGTGGTTTTACAGATTTCAGCCACAGCACTTATTTTTCTCATGGAGTCGTGCACACCTGCCTCTAAATCTGCTTCTGTTTCTAGGTTTCAGTCATTTGTTTGAGGAATGGAATAGGCACTGTCTAGTTACTTTATAGTTAAAACGCTAAGTCAGCAAATCCTTTTGTGCAACTCATACCCACACAGGGATCCTAACTAAGCCCTGAGCTGATTAATTACTGTGGTGGTATGGTATGGACTACCCTGCTGGCCAAGAACGAGATGTAAGGCCAGATGAAGCTGTCAGATCTGCACTGTGACACTGAAATCTGTCCTATTAAAATGTGTCAATGTGCCCAATTATTTCTGCAATAAATCAAGACTCTCAGAGTGATAATTTCCATTTGGGGGGGGGGGG
>VZDJ01000043.1:360965-380854 GCA_008694505.1 Cyanoderma ruficeps
ATATCTATATCTATATCTATCTTTGTATGGGTTTATGGGTATCAGACTAAAAGTAAAGGTGTAGCAGGTATTTTCTTTATGCAGTAAGTGTAAAAACAATTACAAACCAACCAATAAACTCAAGCAAATTATCTTGCTTGTTGAGGGCATGTTGAAGCTAAGCAGAAGATTCATGTGCAGAAGACATCCTATGCCCCATAATAATTTATAGGGTGCTATACTCTGATTTAAGAGATTTATAACTTCCGTACCAAAACAACCCACAAGGCTCAACAAGTGACAGTGAGCAAGGCACTGCCACTCCAACTGAGTTGCACTCAAATAAGGTGTTAAAAACCAGTATTACTGCCCTGAAATGGAATTTAAAGACTAAGCCATCTGCATACCTGGAATACAACTGGAATCCTTGCTGCACTCTTTCTGCCTGTGCATGAGTTCACCCAGTTCTTAGACCCACAAAGCATCATCAGGGTGATGAGCTAAATTATCACAGCAGAGCTTTTTTAAAGCAGTGCTGTTCTCCTGCTGAAGCTGTGAGTGGCTGAGATTTGCACAAGACAAAATGAACTTTACACTTCAAGCAGTGGGTTGCAAATGTTGAACAAATACTCGTGGAGTTGCTCCCTTTTCCTTTTTTTTTCAGCATTTCTGCTAAGAATAGCACTTATTCCACCTCTCATGGTTTCAAATGTGGAAATACATTCACCTTTCTTATTCCATGTTCCCACGAGTTCACCCTATCAGCTTCAAGAAATGTGACGCAAGCTTGCATCAATCAGCTTCAAGACTTAAAAATACATATGAAAAACCACTAGCATCCCATCTGGAGACATTTTCTCAAGAAACATTGCATTATTTTAAAAAGACAGCCAAAATACTAATACTAATATTAATAATAACACCAACAACAAATCAAACCAAAAACAAAAGAAAACCCCATAGCAACAGAAAAATCCCAAATAAATACCTACACAGAAAAATAAGAATTTTAAAAAAACCCCAAAAATCCCAAACAAAGAAACAAAAACCTCAACACCAACAAAAACCCTAAGCAACCAAAAAAGCCACCCTCCAGTTTTCAGAAGTTTTCAGAAATGCGTTTTTATTTCCTATTTATTAATGTATTTATTAGATAAATAATATTTATTTATTAATTTCACATAGCTTTGTGCAGTTTACTCCAGAATTTTGGACCCCAGTGACATATGGACAGTTTTTCACTTTGGACACGTCAGCAGATCTGGAGCACAGATAGAATTCTCTGTTTTACTGAAGCCGGAAGAATGGTGCAAACTATGAAGGAGCATATCCCATCTTCTTTTCTGCTATCAGTCCTGGCTGGCTACTCAGAATGTAAATTGTTGCATTCCAAGACATAAATTAATGCTTTCAAAAACTGTTAGCAATGCAGTTGTCAGAGGCTGTGTGAAAAAGGTGTTCTCCACTGGTTCAAATGTAACAAGACCATGCACTACCTTTGTTTCTAGAAATGGGGGACAGGAAATCACCTTTCCCTCACTGAGATTCAGACAATAATTTTATGCCACCCTTTAGGATGCCCCAGAAACCAAAGCAGCTGTTGCACTCACCAGATCATACACAGTTGCTGTGTGATCCCTGTTTCCCCTTCCCACCAAAAAATGCAGAAGAAGAACTAAAATTCTCAAATCCAGAGCACTCTGAAACCTCCTAGATTTTTACCTACTAAGAAACAATGCAGGATACTGTGAAAGTGGAATAGACAAAACACTTTTTAAAATGTAATAACCCCTGGGGCACCTGAAAATCCTATTTTATGGACAAACATTGAGTTTTATGTGCATCCTTTCTTGGGGAAAGGATATTCCATATCTGGAATAGTTTGAAATGTTTCTTGACTCTTCCCTCCACAATCCACCACAAACAGCTTTATGGGTGCCCTCCTGGTTTCAAATACACAAATAATGAGTAAAGAAATTGGTGGAGTAACTGGCAGTTGCAGCTGAAGCTGTGAATGCTGCAGCACCACAAGACCCCCAAGTCCCCCAGAGTAAAAAATTAATTTCTCTAAACAGAGAATATCAATTTCTAGCAATATATCTGTATAATGAGCTGTTCTGATGCACTAGAGTAATTGTGAGTAATCTTACCAAACCACCTGCAGTTTTCTTAGCAGAGCTCTCAGGAATTCATCAAGGTTACTGAGAACAGGATCAAGAACAGGAACAGAGAGGCTGAGAAAACTGTCTACAAAAAGAGTAAACCCTAGATAGGGGAAGCACAAGGTGAGGATGGATGCTTGACCAACTGGATGTCCTGGAGGATGTGTGCCTGCCCCATGAAGAAGCAGCTTAGCCAACCCAGAGATGCCCACGTGGACAGTAGACCTAGAATCTATATCTGCCATGTAATGTAAACAATAAACAGCTTCTGTGGAATCACATTGGTTCTGTTATTCAGCAGCCCATCTCCCCCCTGCATGAATTCCTATATTTGATAATGACATGTGGCTCAGCACAAGGAGAGAACAAAATGTTGCCTGACCTGTTCATTTTGGAGCACTAAAGCCATCAGTGAGAGAGGCAGCAGGAGGACACGGCAGTTCTGGGACACAGTGACAGCAGAAGGCTGGAGAAAATTTTTTTTGGTCAACAGCATCCAGTTTGCTACTTTACACCACCACCTTTTAAGGAGCTATGGGAGACCACTGAAAGGTGCAAGAGGAAGATGTGGCAATTGTTTACCAGCTGAGGAGGACAGATATCACATTAAAGCATTTCGACATATAGAAAGTAGCACAGTATCAAACCCAGATGACATTAGGCAATTTTACTCTATTTCAGCCCACATTTTACTAATTTTTCATGCTATAAAATAGCATTTCCCATTCATCTGGTCTGACTGCAGAGAGCTCCAAGGGATTTTAAAAACTACCACACAGTAGGCTGCATTCAAAGTGCAATTATAAAAAAACACATCAGAAAACTGAGTGCTTGTCTGAAACAGCAGCACAAAGCAGTCCAGCATAAATAGTCTTTAAGAGTCTGACCATGCATTTAAAACTTCACTGCCCACTCATAAATCATTGTTATTTTGTTATGTACTGAACCTTGAACCACTTTCCATGAGAGCAATAGACTCCCTTTTTTGCACTGTGAACTCTAATAAATTGCTTTATATGCCTGCACAGCCACTAACTTGAGTCATTTGCTTAGATTTGTATCCTTTTGTTGGTTGTTGAAATGAAAGTTTTCAGATGATAATAAATACCTTAAGTACTTGTGGTGGTGGAATTTTAGCCTTGTGTTGTTAAGAAAAAAACCCCAAAAGATACAAATTCAGCTTACAACTGGTCTGGAAATTAATTTTTTTTTTTTTTTTGTCTAAGGTATAATGAAATATGTATATTTTCTTTCCTGTTATTAGTTTCTTTCTAGCAGAAATTTCTTTCCTTACAGGTTACAAAGGCACTTACTCTAACATGTTCCTAAATTTCCTTTTTTCATTGCCACATCTGCTTCAGACCCCCATTCCCATATTTCCCCACTCCTGTCCACAAACTTCCTGCTTATTCCCCAGAACATGGCTTAATCCACAACTGTTTTCACACTTAGGCACCAAAAAACAGTATAAGAATTAGTATCTGCTTATATACTCATAACTTGTAGGTTAAAAGGCCCAGAAGTTTGGGCATTTTGCACTAGAAAGTTCTGGATCCTCTTTCTTCTTCTGAATTAGGTCACTTCATGCAAATGAATCAAGCACTTCTAGGTCTAAAACATGAAAGATGAAATTTTATTTGCTCTTAACACCTGACAAAGGACAAAGAACTCCATGTCAGTCCTTAAAGCCAAGGTTCCTTTCTAAAAATCATTAAGTACTTTGTCCTGGAGAGTGACAGTATTTTTTTGCACACTGTGTTTTACTGACAAGGCACTTCCTTCATCATGGGAACTGTAAAACTTTCAGCAGTTGCCTTCTCTGCAAGTACCTCGGATTTCATCAGACCTGTCTTTTTGCAATTTCCAACAGCAGCAGCTTTGACTGCATCAGCTAGTGCCTCTGGACTCTCACCTCTGTTCCATTTAGGTGCTTCGTTTCTGCTGCTTGTTTTGTCAGAAAAAGCAAAACTGAGAGTGCAGGATGTTCATTGCACCCTCTGAGACTCACACCACACCTGCACACAGCAGAATGGACCCAAGAAATGGAACAGAAGTTACACCAGACCTTGATGTTTTCAACTATTCTTTCTGCAGATGGGGAGAATAAAGATAATGTGAGGATCAACGTTTCTGTTCAATATAAAGACTTAAAGTCTTTCTTAAATACAAGCTCTTAGGATGGCAAATTCAGTGAGATCTGATCTAAATGTGCTGCATTTAGATTGTTACTACTGTTACTATTGACTTTCTCCACATTTAGGCTGAACTCAGAGCTACTGTCCCACAATTGTAGGATGAAGCTCAGGGGAAAATGCTAAAAGGTAAATATTTATATACTCCCAAGGCCATGTTTGCACATTCAAAAATAGCTCTCCCCACTTCAACTGCAGGCTAAAAGGAGGGCTGCCAACATCATACAGATCATTGCTCTGCCCCACGTAATAAATCCCTAATTTGGCTTCTTTTTTTTGCTCACACAGGTAAACATCAGCTGAATCCAACTGATTCCTCCTGGCCAGGTAAGGCCAAGCCAATAATTACTTAAACTGTAAATTATGTAAATAGTTAATACCTGAGGCTTAAATTTCATACCTGGGGTTTGGTAAGAACCTCTTGTTCATGTAAATCTTGTGTAAATCTTTCACAAATGGGATCAGTTCTTAACTCGTGGTTTTACCTGGCTCACAGTGGCCAAATCCACACAGATTTTGAGGCTGTGACCAATGTCTCTGCACAAGAGTTTGAGCAACAGAGAACACAGAGAGTGCTGGCAGGTGATGGAGGCAAGAGCCTGAAAACTGCGGGGCAAAAAGAGCTACCAAAAAGCAAAATGTTTTTAACTACTAATGAGGGATACTTGTAGAAATCTGATTGTGGTATTTCTACAGACATCTTAACAAAAATTCTAATTCTCCAGTTCATTGTTGCTAAGTTAATTTGCCTATTTTTAGTACATTTGATTCTTCCAGTTCCTGAAGTCAATACTGCACATGAATATAATCCTATTACAATTATTGCATTTATACTTCTCACTATTGATGGGAAAACAGTCCAATGTATGAAACTTAGAAAAGATACTAAACCCACTTTCAAATTAAAATAAGTAGAAAATTGACATTTCTCTTTTAAATATCTTTATATTTTAATTCCAGAGTATAGCAATATTGGCTGCATCAGTCTTGCATTTGAGAAAAGCTTCATTAGAAGCTCAATGAGCACAACTTGTCTTTACAACTCCAGTTTCGAAATAAAGATTATTATCATCCCTGCATACCTCTGTTTTGATGCATTTTAATTCAACCTGAAATCATTCAGGTACCTTCATATTAATTTTTTTTCTTCCTTAATCTTCATCTGCATAAAAAATTAATACTAACATTTATTTCCTGCACAGATGACTTCTCTCCTTTCCCTGTGATGCATTCCAAACATCTCACAGTCTGCAATGTACCTGGATTACTAAAAATGTTGTCTTGTGCTCTGCATTGAAGCTTACATGCACTAAGTACAATTAGAAGACCTTCTTCTTCTCCTCTAGGTACTGTGTTTGTCACTTCTACAGCAAGAGTGAAAACGTCACGGGGTAGATTCAATTCTCATATTTTATGCAGCAACGAATCTCCTGAATGACAGTCTGCAGATACATGAAATTTGGATTGTGTGTGATGCTTTGGAAGCACGTCCCAAACTAATATATTTACATGTGGAATATGTGTTTCCACTTGTTCTAAGACTGTTAGATCATCCCACGTGTTTCTGGAGGTACCATCTAAGAAACCACTTTCCTTCCCTGAAGAGAATTTACTTTGCATTATTTTATCTTGTTGTGTTTCAGTTGGCAGCAGCTGTGTGTTTGATGTTTAATAAGGGGGGAATTAGTCTTCCAAATATCTTATTTGAAAAATAGGAAAACACTTTAAAAAGCAAAATGCCTCCAAATGCAGGTCTATTCCTCTCCCTTTTCCCTTTTTACCTTTCAGTCAAACGCAGCTAAAAATATTCTTGTTGCATTTTCCTTCACATGGGAAGATAAACCCTTCCTGTTCCCTATCAGTCTATTTCTCTCAGCAGGAGCAAAGTGTGGGCTCCATGGGTTTCTATAATATTTACATAAAGATTTCCCTCTGAACTTGAATTTGAGGGAGAGGCAGAGTTTTTCATCAAACTCCATGACTTGCACTCTAGTCCAGAATGAGACAAACACATGCGAATATTGTGAATTAATTAACATCAGTGATAATTCCCTACACTAGCTACTTTTACATGGGGATGTGATGTGTTATATAAAACTATATGCTGTGGGGACTGAACAGATCCATTTTTTTCCCCAGTAACAAGCGCACCAAGAATGCTTTTAGTCATTGCCACATGAAGTTGGCATTGGTCAAACAAATCAGATCTGACACGCACACCTGGAAAGGAAAGGTTAGTGCTGCAAAATAAAGCACATAAAATTCAATTTCTCTTCAGTAATCTTGAAGAAAATTACTGAAATGCTGTACTAGTGAATCAAAACTACAAGAGAGAACTGAATCAAAATGGCGGAGGTAAAATTTGACTGGACAACATTATTGTCCTTATCAAATGGAAGATAAATACCAACAAGAAAACTAACAAGAGTTAAAAGTCAACTAGGTATTAGCCTTATTTCTATGAGAATTAAAGCCAGTCTGCCTAAAGGAAGTCTGCAATAGATTTGACCTGATTTCAGCTGGGATTTTACTCTGTGTGTTATTGTGACTTCTGCACTGAAATCAACCATTACATGCAGATTTTCTTGCATACCCAAGACAAGTTTGGAATAGGACTATTAGAATTTTGCAGAATAGCAGTGAGCCAGACTAATGCTAAAAAAAAAAATATATAGTACTGTGTAATTGGACCTGCAAGAATATTTCATAGATTTTTATAGTGCCATTTACCAAAGTCTGCTATTCATTTTCACTGCCAGAGAATTACTAATCCTTTTTAAGAGGCTGAGAATTTGTAATCCAGAAACATGAAACCACATCCATTGGGCTACAATATTATTGCTGCTTGGTGGAGCTTTGTGTATCAGAATCAGAGGATGGTTTGGGCTGCAAGGGACCATCCCAAGCTCATCCAGTGCCACCCCCTGCCATGGGCAGGGACAGGTTCCACTGTCCCAGGCTGCTCCAAGCCCCATCCATCCCAGCCTTGAACACTTCCAGGGATCCAGGGGCAGCCACAGCTTCTCTGGGCCCCCTGTTCAAGGGTCTCCCCACTCTCACAGGGAAGAATTTCTCCCTAATATCTGATCTAAATGTACTCTCTGTTAGTTTGAAGCCAATAACCCTTTTCCTGTCACTCCAGACCCTTATTAACAGTCTCTCTCCATCTTTCCCGTAGCCTCCCTTCTGCATCAAAAAGGTCACAACTAGGTCACCTGAAACCTTCCCTTCCCCAGGCAGATACCTGGAGTTGTCCCAAACACCCAGGCCAAGTCCCACTAGGTCTGAGAACATGATGATTGTGATATTCCTTCACACTTTAAAAGCAGAATGTCTCATCAGAATGTCACTTATGTCTCATCAAAACATTTGCACATCTTTGTACCCTCCGCACATCGTAAGACATCACTGATGGCACAAAAACCATCCAGAAATGTGGAAATGCTCAGACTTGGATGAGCATGTTGGCTCTGCTGCAGAAGAATCTGTGTGAAGTTAGTTGTTGCCAAAGGGCAAAGTAACTAAAGAGCTCCAAGTTTTACCCTGGGGGTTGCAAAATTCTGGCGTTTCTGGAGATGTTGTGAACAGCCAGAAGTAAAAAGTAAGATAAAATACTTATTTGCTTTTAGCAATTTTTACCAGCCTACTTCACCCTCCAAAAAATTATTCTTTCTTAATAAACAAGCAACTAAAAGATTCTGCTCCAAGACTCGCCCTCCTGCCACTACCTGCTGCTGAAGCAGGTAAAAAGGAAAACCCTCCTGGAAGTTTAGGATGTAGGTTTTCCACAAACTCTTGATTGATTTCAGCCTTCCACAATGCAGGATTTTGTGGGTCTTTGTCCCATCTACTACTCTAAACACCAGAGTTTAGGGTCAGCCAGCCTTACCTTATTGTAGGGCTGTGGAAATTTCTAGAATCTATTCACTCACTGTCAACTTGACACTTAGGGTGCAATGAGTACAACAGCAATTTAGGAGAGTTTAGTTAGAAACAATTACCAAGGAAACCTAAAAATGGAAACCTTAACAGTCCTAAAAAACAGCCCTAGTTATGTACTACAGCTCCATCTCTTAGTCAAGAGCAATTTATATCTACACAGCCCATGAAACATAAAGTTTGAGGATCCTGGCTTCAAAGGTACTCTGCTATTTAATAGAATAAACCAGCACACCACATTTTCCACAAAGAGGCCTTTCCCTGGCTTAGGACTGACCTTTCAAAGTACACTTCCCAATAATCCAAACACAGGATCGAATGCTTAGCTCCCAATTCTGCCTGCCTGTTTAGCACCTGATGTAGCACAGAACTCTACTCTGTTTGACAGAGAACGGATGACACTCCCCCTCCCTGGGGGCCTCCACACAGAGATGTCTCACACACAGTGGTAAATTGAGTATACAGATGATTCTGCTAGTTCTGCCAACCAGAAAGAAAGCAGAAAAATTATTTTTAGCATGGCACTTCATTACCAGTTTAATGGCATCCCAAGGTTTAGCAGCCTGTCAGGTCAAAAAGAAATTACACCTTGTTAGAGAAAAGCACTGAAACAAATTTCCTCATTAAGTACCATGTCTCCTAGCCTTTGCCTGTTGCTAGAAACATCATTTTTCACCCTGTAAATTGGATAAGTAAGATGCAATCTTTTTTTGTTTGTTTGTTTTATGGTGGGCTATCTCCATCACTTTTACCTTCCTTGCCATTGACTAGTTAGATTTTAAGTGGGTGTTTCTGGGTCTTTAAATAAAAAGTATTAAAAGACCTCCACAAATATTTTGTAATAGCATTGATACTCAAGTTGAAAAACTGATCACTTTATGTACAAACATCTTAATAAACTAGTGAATATTAATGAATTTCTGTATCATCATTTTGAGACTGCTGCATTTGCCAAAGGTTAATTACATTTCCTATGCCATCTGGGCATTGTTCTCAGCTAGTCACAGTACTCCTTAACTTTGTTCAATTTTTCCATCAAATGAATCCCTGGTGTTTTTCTAAGGAAGCTGACATCCTCCAACACCTCTCCTTCCTTTCTAACTCCTGGTTTATCTCCTACCACAGCTGTGGAAGCAGAATGAATCCCTGATATCCCATTATTCTATAAAATATATCTTAATACCCTTGGCATACTTACTTGTCTATTTAACATCCTCCAGACATACAATGTATTTGTAGTCCTAATGAAGAACAGTCAGTTAAAAGAGTGACAAAAATTAGTTTAAAGTAAGCCAAAACCTTGTTCAAACCCCTTCTCAGTGCAGCTCGTCTCCAAAGCTGAACAGACCCATAAAATAGCTGCAATAATTAAAGCACATATTTGCTTCCAATATTTGTGAGATCTGTCCTTTCTGACAGTCAGTGTCTGTTTCAAGCACATTACTTTCCTGGCTGCTGATACAGACAGAGGATGAATTAATTACGGGTAGGAATTTGTGGCCAAGTATTCCCAGAAACTCGGACTATCTGTCTCATTGCACAGAGCCATCAGCTCTCAAGCAGGACTGAAATAAGCAAGACAGAAACAGGAAATCCACTGTCTCAGCCCCAAAATACTGAACAACCTCAGCCCAGGCAAGAGCACACTTATTTTTTGTCAAAAGCAAAACAACACAAGCCTAATGATCAACAAAGGCAATTAATTGCAGCAGGCCAGCACTGGTGAGGGAGTCTAGGTGGTAGAAAATTTCACTTGGATTTTGGGAGTGGTTTTTTGTGTGTGCAAATGGGAGGTGGCAATTGATTCATTGCCTTTTCAGTCTTCACGGAGGAGAGGAAAAAAGACATACCGGCACACCCCTGAGGAGGTTGTGCTCCTAACAAGGTGTGAACAGGCAAATGGTGAAGGTCTGGCAGTCACAACCCAAGTGAGTTGGGATGGAAGTGCCCTTGTGTCACCTGGCTTTAACACAGATATATACAAAGCAGGGAAAACTGAGCCATAGTCAATCTCTTTTTTTTCATTTTTCCATTTGATATTTGATTACTTAATTTTATTTAGCTGATAGAAGCTTCTAAAGCAAACTGTCTGGAATCTGTTTGAGTGGGTTGAGAGCCAGTAAGCACAAGCAACCAGTACATGTATAAAATATTTCAAAGAACTGAGAGTTGTCTCCAATTTCTAAACCTTAGTGGCAGCAGAGCCTGATTACAGCAGCAATGTCAAGTGAAGTACTTCCAGTTGTTCTTCTCAGTTGCAGTTTTTTCAGTCATCATAAACCCTGTTCGTATTGGCAGTCAAACAGCACACAACTGAATAGCAGACAGTCAAACAACAACTAGAAATTAACTGTGTTGTGTGCCACAACTGAAAGCCCACACCAGCCTCGAAGCTGTCAATTACTTCCAGCCCAAGAGTGTCCTTAAAAGCACGATTGTCACAGAATTCTGCAGTCACAAAAAGTAAGCGACCAACCATTGCTGCACAATGAAATCAGCTTACAGGCAAAGAGCTGGGTTTAAGGGCTCTATTATGGATGAGTTCCTCTTGTGCTGTTGAAAATACTTTGATCTCTCCTGGGTTTCAGAACATGTCTAAATTTAAAATAGCTGCGGCAAGGGAAACTATCTTTTTATGCTGCAATTGAGCTGCATGGATTGGAAGGTTGCAAGCACAAGTAGAAGGAGGGCAGGAATGGGGAGATTAGCTCCCACCTTCATCTTCCTGCCTGTCTTGGCACAGGTGCATGCACTAAGTCAGAGAAACTACAACTTCAGCAGGTGTGAAAAAGTGGATCTGCAGTTTGCTAGGAGGAGAAAAGAGAGGTGGGGTTCAACTTCCAGCTTCTGATTGCCTTCAGGGGCTAGTCCTAGAAACAAAGCTTATTCTGTGTGTTATTGCTATTCCCATTGACACTGAATTAATAACTCCACCCTCTGCTGCACCAGCCCCCTCAGACATGACTTGGCACAGTTCACCTTAGAAAGAGGCAGCCTGAGGATCTCTGTAACATAAAGTTCGTGAGGTCTCCAGTGGCATTCACAGAAGGTATTTTATTCTTTCATAGAGACCTTAAAGACTAAATTGTGGTTCAAACAGCCCAGATGATGAAGGTGTAAACCTGTCCTCATGTGAAGATACCTAAGGCTTAAACAAGGCTTTTATATTCCAGCTACAGCTGTGAAATGCTACATGGTTTTATTCCCAAGTGTTTTAGAGATAAATGCATTTGATGCTTCTCATAAACAGCCTAGAGAAGATAAGCAAAGAACCAACACTGACCTTGTGTCAGATTTACAATTTTTATTTTTTAAGCCCTTGGAAAACCAATTACCAAAACCATAAGCTAGTTTGGAGAAAACTAATCTCCCCAGTGCTCAGCCCAGTGAGGCTTGTAAAGCAGCCAGCTGACACAGAGGTAGGAAGAACCATGTGGATAAGAAAGGATTGCAGACTATTGTAGCTGTGACCCTGCCTCATGCTTCTCATGCTCTCTCTCTTTGAGGAAAACGACTGATTACAATGAGAACGGGGACAGCAGAGCTCAGACTTGATGACCCAAAAAAACCCAAAAAAGGTGAAGATCTACTGCGCTTTACCTGCAACCGAAACACCTTGAATTGTTCCTTCTTCCATCATGTCACTGATGGTGGCTTAATGGAAGGGTTAAGCACCAGTAAAGGAACACTAGGCTATGGGTCAGCACCTCACACTGGGCATACCTCAAACCAGTAACCATCATTCTGAGTGTGCAGTTTTAAATCTTTCTGAATTGCACATCAACCTGTAGGAATTCCAGGTCTACTAAAATGGCGAAATGCAGAAAGAGCTGAACAACTGCAGCTCTGCAGCAGCATCAACCTCCTGACCTGATTCCCTGCAGTGACCAGGATGATCCTGAGCTGTTTACTCTGATGTTGAACAGGTGAAAGATGAAGCTAATTTGGAACAGGGGCTTCAGAGAGAAGCAAAAGGAATGATGGA
Organism: Cyanoderma ruficeps; assembly: GCA_008694505.1. NCBI lineage: Eukaryota > Metazoa > Chordata > Aves > Passeriformes > Timaliidae > Cyanoderma > Cyanoderma ruficeps. The sequence continues at coordinate 373,223 of VZDJ01000043.1, forward strand.
GATGGTCCCAGTGGAGACTTGGCAGCCACTGCATGGTACCATGACCTGACCATTGGATAAAAGTTAAAATGTTGGATGAAATCCCATTGCAGGAGAGAAATATGGCAAATTTCTTTCAGCACTAACTTTTTATAAAATACCAGTTCTAAAAAGCTTCAGACTGCCTGGGTTGTAACAGCTTCACAACAGTATTTATTCACTGTGTTTACTGTTACCTCCTAATAAATATCACAGTCAATAAAAGCTTTATGCCCATTGCCTGTATCCTTTGGTTAACCTACTGCAAAATTTGCCTGTTCATCATGACTGTCATCATCAAGCCAGAAAGAAAATGAGTTTTCTTTTGCTAGTGCCTTTTTTTTTTTTTGCCCTGTGTATTTTAACACAGAGATGCATTTTCAAATTTTATGTGTTAATTTTTTAATACTTGCTTAGTGGTCTTGCAACACTTGCTGTGAAGTTTAGGCATCTTACTATAAATGTGACAGAATAATAAAAAAGCCAAGCATTGGTCATCTCTGTCTAGCAGAGTTCTACTCTAAAATTCCAGTGGGCACCTCCACTGCTGCTTTATACCAAGAAGAAAAGCAGGGCTTTTACCTTTTTAAATTATTTCTTTTAAAAAGACACCCAAAATTTGAGCAGCAGTTTATCAAGGTCCTCTGGAAAGCTTCATGAACCACAAATTTATTTCATGGCTATGGCTATTTTCCCACATTCTAGCAATCCCAAGTCTTGCAGAGACTGCCCCGAGGGCATGGTATGTTTCCACATCTCCCACAGAACAGTCAACATGGAAAAAATCAGTAAAACTGAATGGAAATAAAAGAGTTTGTCAGAGTCAGCGTGCTCTACCCAGCCAGTGTGCTTCTCTACACAAAGCCATAACAGTTAGACACGGAAATTTTGTCCTCAAAATTTAGCAGTTTTGTGTTACAAGTAGAACCTGATTCATTCAATATTTAAAAAAAAAAAAGTAAAAGAGGTTAAAAAAAAAAAAAAATCTGCTCACTCCGCTTCCATAACTTAGTCCAGGGGAGGTTTAGGTGGGACATGAGGAGGAATTCCTTCACACAAGGGGAGAGTGGTCATTGAAGGGCCCAGGGAGGTGGTGGAGTCACTGTCCGTGAAGGGGTTTAAGGAATGACTGGCACTAACTGCTCTGCTCTGGTTGACAGGTTGGACTCAGACCTCTTTTCCAACCTAATTAATCCTGTGGTTCTGTGTGTTTCCACAAAATAAAACTCAGGAAAGACCTGCACCAATCAAAGAAAAAGCATCTAAGATCTGTCTTGAGCATTTATAGTTTTGGTTTTTTTTTTTTACAGGGTGCTAGACTAAATATTTTGTCTCTGCCTTAGAAGTGCCAGCAATGATTCATCCTTACAAAATACTGTTGAATAATTAAAAGTAGATGATATCTTCCTTCTCGCTTAATAACATTTCTTTTCCTACTCCTAATTTTTTTCCTTTGAAACACATGTCTACNAAAACCCCAAAAAACCAACAAAAAACCCAACTCTATTCTGAGAAAGACTGAGGGGGCACCTCAGCCATTCATCATTATTATCACAGAGCTCCTTGGCCATGTAACCACAGAGAAACATTTACAGCGGTAAGAGGTTGGGTCCCTCCCATAAAATTTAACATTTACTCATCAACTGGCACAATCCCTAAATCATTTCAGGAGCCTGGAGATCAGCACACATTGTCCAAGCTGTCCCTACTGATTATCCCACTGTTTATTGGGCTGCTGAGTGCAATGACCTGCAGGTGGGACTTCACGAGAGCCAGGGGATTTTCTCACTGACCCCCAGGACCTCTCTTTACAGCACATTCACCTCCACTGCCTTATATCTCACTTGGTGGAACTTCACATTGTGCTTCAGCTAAAGGAGTAGCAGAGCAAGAAAGGCAGTTTTCTCAAACCAAACTGAGTTCATGCTTCACTTTCAGTACTTCTTAAAAGCACTTACAAGTGAAATTGTGAGGAAAAACATGATGCAAGACTATGACTTTTGGTCACATTAAAGTGATGCCTATGTTAATGCAATTTATTTTTTAGAAGGTAGGTTTTTCTGGAAAACTTGGGATAATCTGGAAAGGTGGAGTTGTGACTGTTGCACCAAGTTTCTAATCAATTTCAATTTTAGAAGACTACTGGAATCACTTCATGCTAGATATTATGAAATCATAAAGTATTTTGAGCATGCATGCCTGTCTAAATGCTTAAAAAGCAGACAAAGGAGTTAACCTAGGCTATAACTGATCACGTGTTTTCCTTTTATATCTGATATAGAGTAATAGGATTTATTCCACTGTTGGTAACAATTGCATCTTAGTGATCATCTTATTAAGAAGAATTATATATTTTCAAGGACTTTATCTCTTCCTATTTTGGGGTACAAGGGCAGGTATGGGAGTTTAGTATAAACCTGACTTCTTAAACAAGAAGTTTAGTAGAGTTTAGGGTCTGTTGAGAGTAAAATGTACATTGGCTGTGGGTAAAGTCTGGTATTGTATATACAATCTTAATATTAGTACTGTAATACTAAATTCAGTATTTTTACAGTGTCTACCAATATTTTATTCTTAAACTTGTGTCTGCTGTAATCCAATGCTTTTCTCTTTCTGCCAAGCACAAATTTATAATGTATTTTGCTTTATTTTATTCTCTTGAAAAACAAAAATTAAATCTCTGTGTTCTCTGGAACGTTTGACCCAATTGCATATATAAGTATTTACTAATTTTCTGCAAGGGCTGAAGTTAACAAAAAGAATTCTATTTTTAATTTTAGGCTTTAAATTTTTAAGTAATTGCATCCCTAGTCACCATATAAGAAAATATAGGCATATATATATATATAGGCATATACAAGAAAACGAGATAGAAAACAACAGAGTTGCTTTCTTCCAAAATTTATTTGTCACCTAATGGGGCCCAGCAGCTTGGTCCTGTCACGTTCTATTGGACTGACCCAAGAGTAGCATTAGACTCACGACTCTTGAAAAACAAAGACAGCTGTTTTTTAAAGCTCCACACTGAGGGAAAAAACCTCAGATTTTTGTACAGTTTGAGACAGGAACAAAGCCCAGCAGCAGACTGTGAGTCAAGCTCATCATGAGGGAGGTTAGCCAGATGCAAATAATATAATACAACATAAGCAGAGGAAAGAAGAAAAGGACCTCATCCTGTCCTGCTGACTTCCTTAGCACAGATTCCACCAGGAGCCTTCCACCTACTTCCAGCAACTTTCAGGGGCTGTGATCCACCCCTAAGATGACCTGAATCCACTGATTTTTAGGACAAGTTTGCCACTGAATTCAGTAGGGTCAAGATTTCCTTGCTGTTGCATTGGCCATCATCATCCTATTGCTTAAAAAAGGTCCATCTCAGTAGGTTCTTGGCAAGATCAAATATTTTTCATGTTTACAGAACAGATTGGAAACCCCGTTTACAAAATTGCTAATTAGAAATGCTAACCATTCTAAAAAACAGAATATACACAATTAAACTCAGCTCCTTTGCATCAGCTGACAAAATTATTATTATTTCTCCCTGATTCTTCACTTGATATTCAGCTATTTTGTGTCTAATAGCAGGTGGCTAATTTTACTTTCATCCGAAAACCCAAATCAGCCAGGAATGCCTCATACCAGTGCCAAGGCAGGCTGAGAAGCCTTTCCAACAGTTCAGGTGAGGTCACACGATGTGAAAATTAAAGTTGTGCTGTACCTACACCACAGGTTAGTTGCCACAGCACTACAGCAGGACAGAAATTTCAAGCAAAGAGTATTTAGCTCATCATTCAGTCATGTATAACCATCCACACATGCAGCTGCTCACTGCTCCAAAATTCATCCAGTCAATCATGACGCCACAGACACAAGGGACAATATTTCAAGGCTCTGGGAATTAATGTTTTGTAGCTTAATGTGTCATTAGACTAGCAGATGGAAAACAGGCTTCTACAAGATGCATTACTCTGGCAAGCCTAAAGTGACTTAAGCATAAAGCTGTGGAAGCAGATCTCTGGCTCAGCTGACCAACCTTTTTCTATTAAAGCTTTAATGCAAGAAAAGCTGGCATGCAGTTTCATTGTATCTGGGTTTGGTTGAGAATTACAGTGCAGCTCCAGAATAGCATCAGCATCTATGGGCAGTGTAGTTTTTCGAACCACAGCTTAGGTAAAAGGCAGAGATGACTTTAAACTTTTCAGTGCCTCTCTCTATGAATATTTTGCTTTACCAAAATTCAATTCTGCAGAAGCAGAAGGGCATTCAGTTGTGTGAGGCAAAAAAAAAAAAGGCACCAGGTACTCACAGCCCATTTGATTATTCCTAGCCCTGATAAACAGCTTCTCTAAACTCATGGCAGTAAAACCAAAAGTTTATTTGTTTAGCCCTCCTGACAATAAAGGAGGGAGATCTTGTTGGCTAAATACAGCCAAGCTGCTTGAGAAACTCCTGTGGACAAGGGTTGCCTTTCAAGGGCTGCTTCTCCCACCAAATGAATTGCAAGCACTCACACAGAGCTTTCAGTGGTTCAGTCCCACAACATGTGTTTAATTATTTAACAAAACTGAGTACAATGCATGTGTGAGGCTTTTATGACCATCCCAAACATATTCGGCAGCACTGAGTGGGTATCTTTTTCCATGAATTCATGGTAACACTGCAAAAACACTAACACTTTGTTTAGTTTTCTGCAACTTTGAAGATACCTCTCATGCCCCCAATACTGTTTTCTTGAGATTATAGGGCCAAATAAAGAGTTCTAGTTCTGTCATGATCACATATATAACTGTTTACTGTACAAAATTCAAACCCATGTTCGCTGAACTTTTCTCTCCCCTTTTCCTGGGAGAAAAGCTTCAGGAACCTTTAAAACACAATAATTAGATGATATATCCAAATGTACTTCAGATCATCCATCCTTATGATTTTTGTCTCTGGTATTCAACTTTCAGTTTCAATATCACATTTCAAATATTGCACAGTTTTCACTAACTGTGATTTCTGCCTTTTAAAGCTACTATATTTATTTTCATGTTATTTTCTCACATTTAGCATGAAAACTTCACAAGAAGATTTAAAAACTTAGCGTGCCTAAAAAAAGAGCATTTTCCACACCCAGAAACATATTCCTGTTCTCTCCCACGTATCTTAATAGACTGCGTGAAAGTAATTGTCTTTTATATAGGGAAGTGTTAAAAGAACAAAAATACAAATCCTGTGTACAAATCCTTTCCTCTCCAAACCAATCACAAACATCAACATCTGAAAACGAATGTGTGCAAAGCAAAATGAAGAAGCCGGCTTCACTCTGGATATATTTTCCTTCCTTTCCTCCAAACCCAGAATGACAATTCCTGTGCTCTAGCTCCCTGTGCACCTTTGGATAGAAGTTCTAAAGCAAACCAATGTTTCCCTGAAAAGTTGTGGTTTAATTTCTCCACGCTGCTTTGAGAATTAAGTACTTTAAAAACTTGGGGAAATGTACCCATGAAACCTCTGCAATGCCTAATTTTGCATGTGAACTCTGCATTAATCAAACTTATTCCCACAGGGGTATTCATCTGGAGAAAAACTAATTCATTGTGAAATGCATCACTCTTCTAAATAACTGGGGATTTTGAAAGAGCTGACTGCTCAATAACCTTTTGCTACCACTTCTGGCTCACAGATGTGTTAACAGCTCAATGGTTAAAAAGTGACCATGGAAGGACAGAACTGACAGAGCTGAGCACTCCCATCCTCTTATTACAACCCACACATATGGCAAAAGGAGCACAAGTTGGCTGCAATCTTGTTGTATTTCATTAAACTTTAAAATTTTGTTTTCCTTTTCCATCCTGACAGACTTCTCATCCTTTCAGCAGAGCCACAACCACCTGGGCATCTACAGCTGCATCCCACTGTATTCCTGAGGTCCTCTCTTGCACACACAGAGCCCTAACTCGTTCTTAGCCATTATTGCTGAAATGTTTCTTTCAGCTAAAAGGATCAGACACGTGACTCCATTAAGAAAACTGCATGGCCAGAAAGGGGGCTATAAAAAGGCCAAAGGCAAATGCAACATTCTTTGTCCTAGAGAGTAAGTGCATCTCTGATAGCACTGTCTGCAGAGATGGGTTATTTTCCTTCCTACCAAGAAAGAGAACAATGAAGGGAAAAAAAAAATAAATAAAGCCCTTACACCACTGGGTGTTTTGCACAGTCACCCCACACCCAAAATATGACACGTGAACTGTGCATGTCACACCACCCCAACAGAACAAGCCATGCTACACAGTCCAAGAGCAAATTGAAACTGGTCCTCTCTGCTTTCTCTCAGCCCCTTCACAGTGGTTTCTTTTTCTTTTCTTTTACCTGTCTATAATTCACCCCCAAAGCCTCACAACCTGTGATAGCCTCCTGTTTATTGAGCAGCAAACAAGAGGATCTCTCATGTCATGTACATGCCACACAAAGGGCCGCATGTCAGCTTCCAGAACTGGAAAGAAACAATACAAAACTAAAAGAAACGTGAAGTTATTTAGCTCTTTTTTATTATTATTCTTTTAACTGAGGCATCAGAAGATGCATTCCAGCAAACAGAGAGACTTCCTGCAGCATGGAGCTCACCTGTATTTGCATGACAGCATAACATCTAACAGAAGAAAATTATGGTTTTAAACACACAAGATATGATGAATGGTGAGAGCAACTATGCAATTTTACCAGAAAAACTCACTTTTCCAGGTCACTTAAAAAAACAAAGCCAAACAAACCACGCAAAACAGTGAGTGGTTACTGCTGTGGGACAAAGATTTTTCCTAATAGTAGTTTTTTAATTGTCATGTTATTTTTAATTTGTAATTTAGACAGAAATTTTTACATGCAATAGTTTGTCTTGAGGACTACAGCCGGTATAACACACTTATCAATTTCTTACTCATTGCCAGGAATTGCAAAAGCTACTCATCAGCAAGTAGCAATTGCTTTCTCTGAGATGGCTATTTAATTTAAAAAAAAGTTCAGAAGATAAGTGAATTGGATGTTATACCTACTTATGAGAAGACCATACGACTATACCATAAAACAAGCTATAATCCTCATCTGGGTCACTCTGTTCTTTCCCCTTTAAAAAGGAGAGAAAAATCCTAGCTATAAAGTAAAAAAGGGTTTGTAGTTTTATTTTTAAGTGTGCTAAGCAGGCACAGCTTTATCTCCTCTGATTTTGACAGACCAGCATCTGGTAAGGAGAAAGGACTTAAAACCAACCAAAAGTCCTGTGAACAGTAAAATACTCAGGACTAGCTGGCACTGCGGCTAGTGAATGACTTGGGGACTCATGGCGCCTGTTCCAATGTGCCTGTAAAATTAGCTCAGAGACAGCAGGAATAGTCCCTGCTGCCATTCCTATCAGCACCTTCCCTGCTCTTCATTAAACAGGCAAAAATCTGTGAAACAACTTCAGGTTTAAAGGCTTCTTTGGAAGTGTGTGGATCAACATAATGTAAATCTCTTCTTCCTTGAAATCAGAAAGAGATAAGTAATTTATACTGTGACCTTAGCACTTCTTAGTCCTTCTCCTGGAGGTTTTTGGGTGGGATTTGTTTGATTGTTTGTTTGTGTTTGTTTTTTGAG
>VZDJ01000043.1:381435-429191 GCA_008694505.1 Cyanoderma ruficeps
AATAAATCCAAGTTCTCTGTTCCCTTAGAAAAGCAGAAAAAACCAAATTGACAGAGTAGATTCTGCTTCAGATCACACCTATGTTACGTGTAGTACTAAGAAGTAGTAGTACTTAGTATGTGCAGTACTAAGTTCCTGCTTTAGGCTTTTCATGACTTTTTATGACTAACAATATTATTTTTATTTAATAATAAGACACTGAGAAACTCAGCCACTGCTGCAAATGCCAGAGAATGACTTCTTGCTAAATACTGCAATTTATGCCTGTAATAAAAATGAAGAAATCAACACAGTAGCTGTGGTTTGGCATAGCTTTACTTTGGCTCCTTCTTCTGGATGGACCCCAGAGATTAACAACTGCCAAGAGCCCTTAAAAAGTGAACCAAGCTAGAAAATGTAACACACTGAGGAAGTAAAAAAAATATTCTGGCCAGGAAAATGCTGTTGGCAACACCACAACATCCTTGTGCACACTTTTAAACACCCCTGTATTGTTGAACAACACTTGGAAAATCTTTAATGTGGTGTTAAAATGTCTTTCAAAAATAACAGGATTGAGCTTCCAGCGAGAGAATCCACAATCGGGTGTAATCAGCCACCATCCCATACATGCTCATGGTTATCCTAAAGCCCAGGATTTGTGTATGTTATTCTTGTTTCTGCAAATAACTTAGAGCAATTCAAGAGTATTCTTACCTCCCTTTTGGTAATGAGCAAAATACTTCAATAATTTGTGCTGAATGACCATAAATCAAGCTGCACCAGAGGAAAGTAGGAGCCAAAAGGCTTCTGGTCACACCTGCTTGGGCAGGAAACTGAGAGCAGAGGATTCTGCCCTGGTGCCCTCTGTACTGCAGTTAGCATCATGGCAGTGACACAAGACAAGGTTGAAATCCAGGGCTCGGTTCATTGCTTAAAAGGTTTTCTTTTTACTGATCTGTGTCCAAAATGCACAAGGATACATTGCCCTTGAAAATGTGCTAAATAATAAACCAGTATTTCCATTTGCTGTTTACAGTGGGGTAATGAATTTAATAGAAACAATGCACTGCAGCTGGCTGGAGTTTTACCTATGAAGTAGTGGATCCTCTGTGGAGGGTAGCCTGGATAGAGGACCACATTGAATGAAGCAGACATTGTTTCATCTTCCTGCTGCTCCATCTGGAAAGGTCCACAGATCCATAAGGGGAGTTTATCAGAAGCAGGCATCCGTAGAGAACAATTATTTTGCCCAGTGGGTAATGAAATAAATTCTGCTGTTTCTGATAGGATGAGGCACTAGCATGTACTGCAAAAAAGGCATGCTCATCGGCTTTGAAATGTCCCAGGGGGTGAGTGCCATGTTCACCTGACAAAGATCATTGTCAGCATGAAAAATGCACTACCAAGGGCCTTTTGACCCAGAACTTGTGCAGCCAACATGAATTACAGGAGTTAGAACTGAGAGGTGCTGGTGGTTCCTACTGCTCGGAAGCCCTGAGGGGTGGGTGTGGAGAGACCACCAAGGATAAGAGAGAAGTGGGAGATATGGGGAAGAAAAAGAGAAAGGTAGCAAAGCAAGGAAAGGGAAAAGGTAGATAGGGAAATGGTAATCGACCAGCAGTAACTCATCANGGAGAGAAACCAACCCAAAACAACCAAAAAACAAAATTCAGAGCTTTTTTTGGAAGGCGGAATACATTTGTAAAACTACAAAAATTAACTGAGGACTGGCAAGGTTTAAAAACCAAGAAATGCTATTCTTTCCTTTTTAAATTACCTCTTCAAACTCCTTTCTGAAGTGAAGCTTTGATCACAATCACTTTATGTAGAAGGCTGAGCCAACACTGAAGCAGAAAGAACTATGTAACTTTTTCACCACAGGAAAGTGAAATGCAAAGCTAAGGAAAGACAAATCACTCTTGCCTTTGGCTATCATTCATTCCCTACCATTAAGGAAAACCCAGTGATTGATTATCACTGCTGAAAGGGGTAATAATCTACAAACAGAAGTAAGATAGCATCTCTGGTACTGCTTTAGAAGACGTCCTGAAGGGTTTGATGATCACAGATAAACAAATTCTGCTATTGTCACTTTACTGAAGTAATGGGTAGCATGCAAAGCTACTACGACCTTTCTAGCAAAGTGGACCAGTACTAAAATATGAAACCATCACTTTCAGGTAGTCATATTTGTTCTACGAATAATAAAACCAAGGTGGAAGGAAGTACTGCCTGGCTTTCTCCCACTTTCAGTGGAGGGGCTGGCAAATTTCCCTTTTTAGCTGCTAGGCTGATTTTGCTCTCTCCAGAGGCCATGCTGCCGTGGCAGCAATATTCAGTACAAATGAAGTGTAAAAGTTATTTTATTAAAATAGCATGGTTCTGTAGGACATTTTTTCATCAGTTTTTCAGAGCACCATGTACCCTACAATGTGCTCTGAGCAACACAACCAAAAGTAAGCACATTAAGGTCAGTTGTGAAACAAATGTTACACAAATTCAAAGTACCTCCAGACAGAGCCTTGTTCTCCACCTGAACTTGCACTGAGCACAGTTCGTGTTCACTATTGCTAAGCTTAAGCTCCACTTCTCATTCCAGTCTGTCCAAACATGCTCCCTCAGATTCCTTTTTGGGATTAAACTATTGGTTTCACCTGAAGACTGACAAATTTTCATTCTGAGAAAGTCGATGTGACTGCATGGACACAGAGATTCATTCAGACATCTAAATCACCAGGAAACATCAGAAATTACCTGAAGTTCTTGTCTACCAGGAAGCTGCAGTTTCAGAACTGAGAGAGGAATAGAAAAGGAAAAATGTGTACTAGAAGAGGATTTGCAAAGACTTATATTCAGTCCTGTTAAATTCAACTGTCATTGAGAGAGGAAGGGAGAGAGGTTGAGAATATTTGTATTACCACAAGTTAGTGGAGAAACACCAACCTTCTGCTGATTCTGACAAAACATTTATACAGCCACAACAAACCGTAGGGAAGATCAGAGTGAGCCAGAATTTAACTTTGTCTTAAAGAAGACAGCAGTTTGATCACAGAATCTCTTTCTATACTAATTTACAGTTTTCTGAAAGACTGTTTCCATTCAAGATTTTGTCTCCTGCTTTAAACCCCCATATTTTCTCTGGTGGTAGACTCTCTGTTGGCTGCTCCAGCATGATGCAAAGAAACTAAAAGACATGAAAAGGGAGGAGTGTCAGCATTTGCTTAATAGACCAAGTGGCTCACACAACACACAAAATTGTTTCTTTTAACGAGGTAGGACAAGCAGGTCTGTTTGCACTGCAATTTGTGGCTGCTGTGTCTGTAAATCCAATGTATCTATAACTCTGGGCTTAAGCTGGTCCTTCCACAGATTCAAGGGTGCTGCTGAAAGGGTTTTTTTTGTTGGAATGCTTACATATGTCTCCACTGCAAACTGCCTAGGTGAGATTGTCCTGGTTTGAGGGGAAGTGAATTTTTTCAGGAAGCTGAGGTCAAACCAATCAGTGGCCAGGTTTGGGTGTTGGCACCTTTGGTGGCCACTGAGAGGTTGGACACGCCTCTGAGGACACAAGGGGTTAAAAGCAAGGACTCCCAGAGGGACTTCCTCCTTCCTGGCTCTGCTTTCAGCAGAGGAGCATTCTCCTCTTCCCTGCCCAGCCTGGCCAAGCTGGGCGGGGGAGGGGAGCCAGGTGGGCCTGGCTGAGGTAGGCCCCAGGGTGGGGAAAAGAGAGAGAACGGGATGGGAGCTGGGTTAGCCCCATCCAGGATGGAGGGGTGGAGAACTTGGATTGGGAACCCAGGGTTGTGGAAGGTTTAAGCAAGTAGATATGAGGGTATGTGCTGGTGTCAACTGTTGAGCATGTAAGGGATGGAAATTGGGGGGAGGAGAAGAAGTGTTCTGGGAGGTTTTCTTTTCTGCTTTTGGGTGTTTGGATTTTCTTTTCATGTCTATTGTCTGTTGTTATGTAGGTTAATAATTTTTTTTTCCTATTTCAAGTTTTAGGCCTGCTCTGCTCTGCTCTGCTCTTGACCACATCTCACAGTAGCTCATTAGGGAAAACATACACTCATGGGCGCACTGGCATTTGACCAGCGCCAACCCATGACAGAGATGAAAGAGCACTCTCCTCTGCCCTCATTACAAATGCCCAGAAAACTCTTGAATTCTCCTTGGCAACATGGATTGCATCTGGTAAAGATGAAGCTCTAGAAGTTGTCTGGGATTCACTGTTCCAACAAGAGCCAAAGGATAATTCAACTTTCCTTAAGCATTATGCCTGCAACTAAGAAATGTGCTAAATCCTAGCACCACTACTAAGATTTTATTCATAAGGATTCCCTTAAAAACTTAATTAAGTCACAAGCAGCACCAAAACAGGATTGGTTTTAATATTACTTGCTAAGTTCAGAAAGGAAGGAAAATAGATTTCAAAAAACTTTTTGTTCACATATTTACAGATTACTATATATACTCTACAGAATACCCACAGGATGGAGAACATTCACATTACAACTAATCACCTACAGACACCATGAGTCTGTAAACTCCCTTGGTGAACAAACTTAAAGCATCCTCATCCTTTTGAAGTACAGTTACTGAACAGAGGCAGTTGGGAAGGTCAACAGCACAGCTTTCAAACCTGTATTTCTAAGCACTGTCATGCTTCCATTGTTGTTCTGTGCTGCTGCTTAAACATCTTGAATATTGCAGGGACTAATCAGCAGTTCAGAGATAGATAAATAATTCCTTTTTTTCAGGTCAAATGAGATCCCACCATTTTTACTATCAAAAACTTTAAGGTAGGACACATGCATCAATATGAAGGTAGGACACATACATTTACCATGTCCTCATTACCACAAAAATTTTTCAAATATTCAGAGAGTAAAGCGGAAACCAACACCTGCAAAAGTACAAATCAGCCTTTGTTAGCTCTGGAAATCCTCTTGGCAACACGTGAAGTCAGAGTCTCAAAATGCCCCTGTGGTCTGGAGCAGTTTGTCTGGGGACAGCAGGATGGGTGACAGTGCGTGAGCAGACCTTCAGCCTCCATTAGGGCTGAAGTTTCCTTTTGGCTTTCCAGAATCTGTCAGCATGTGAACACATGGACACCACGTACAAACTTGCAGCAACACTTCTCTGGAAGGCCACAGCTATGAAGTGATAGTGCCACTGCACCCAAAAAGGATTTACTGCTAATTTCTTAATAGTTGTGCTAATATATGAAATATTTTCCAGATGGGAATAATAAGTAAACTCCTCAGCCTAGGGCATTTTAATCCAAATACAATAAATCAACAGGGTGTAAATTAGAGGGGAATGTGACAGCTTATTCAGGCAAATGGTGCTCACATCTAGATAATTCCCCTTTTATAGTACTGCAGTAATTAATGATGAGATAGGATGGGTGCTTAACTAAAATGGACAGACGGCTCTAATTATACATAGCTAATGCTGAAGGGTCGAGCATAGCACTTCCAAGTGGAATCACAGAAAGGCTGAGGCTGGAAGGGACCTCCAGAAGTCATCTTGCCCATCTCCACTGTAGCAGTAAGAACCTTTGGAGGACAGCATCATGAGCAGCTTCCGACATCTGGCAGCACAAATGAAGACACAGAGATGATTACAAGAGACTCGGTCAAAGGATGAAGTGAGACAGGCCTGAATGGTCAGAGAGATGACACAAGGGGCTATGACACACTACAGAAGAGAGGTGTCAATTGGGGCAACTGAAAGTGGTCAGAAAATGGATTTTAGGCTCCAGACAATGGCTTGAAGCCTGTGAGAAAGCTAGGTATATAACATTCTCATTCTGGCCTGGGAAATTGTGAGGAGGAACCCAAAACAATCCCCGTAGATAGCCTCATGACACCCAGTGTTTTCCCAACTTGTTTACTGGTAAAGGTATTTACAAGAAGGTGGTGCTCTAAAGGACCAATCCTATTCATTGTACCGAAACATTGTATAAAACAAATCTATCTTTCAATAAACTTTGCTATAATGTCATCGGAAGAAATGGCAGTTCCACGTGTCGTTGCATGAGCCATCCTGAATCGTAACAATAGTCGAGCAGACAAAGTTATGTGGGACTTTGAAGAGGATTTTAATTCGGCTCCCTGGAGGCATCCAGAGAGAAGATGACAAATCAGTGTCAAGGACTGCTGTGGCCAGAGGGAAAAACAAGGTTAGAGCAATCTACAATTAACTGCCTGTAGGGCAGCATTCAGATTCACTGCTGGTTATCCATTACCTCACTTAACAGAACAGAAACAGCTTTCAGCTTTAGTGGTAGCACTCATAGCAAAGAGAAACAAAGATTTGTTTTGCCACTATATTCCCAGGGAGATCCTCAGCTGTGTGGACAGGACTCAACAGTTTAATAGGTAAAAAATGAAGCTAACATGGAGCAGGGGCTTCAAAGAGAAGTAAAAGGAATGATGGAGATTGTCCCAGTGGAGACTGGCAGCCACTGCATGGTACCATAACCCTGGATAAAAAGTAAAATGTTGGATGAAATCCCATTGCAGGAGTGAAATATAGCACAATTCCTTTTCTATACGAGCTTTTTACAAATTACCAATTCTGAAATTCTTCAGACTGCCTGAGCTGTCACAGCATTTATTTACTCATTTGTGTTTGCTGATCCTATTAAATACAACAGTCAATGAAAGCTTTATGCCAGGTGTGGGACAAGACCCTCAATCCACCTTTCCCTACCCAAGGTTTTATTGCTGGGCATGACAGCATATTCTGTGGAAAGCCCTCTGGCCAGCACAGGTTATTCCCCAAAAACCTACAACCTACTCTCAGTGGGGGCAGGAGGCAGAGGAGGCACAGAGAGCAAAAACCTCGACAACACCAGTCCAGCCACAACCCAAAACCTCAGCAATTTATGGGCTTCTGCTAAAGGGAATTACCTCCACCCCAGGCAGACCCAGCACAAACAGGGAAGGCTGGCTGGACAGCCACAGATGCGTTTGCAGCAGCCTCTGTTAGGATGATTTTGAACACTGGACAGTCAGACCTCAAACTCCTTCCAACAGTCAGAACACAAATCTGTAGTTTGAAAAGGGAAGGAATTCCAGGCCATGCCTACAGACCTCATGATCAAATCCATAACATGATGAAGATTGTGGATCTGAAACTACTAAAACCTTCCGTGGGATGGGAAACCCCCTGACAAGAAAAATACCTCCCAAATGCTCTTTTCAAAAGGGATTGAGAGGCTGATTTAAAGTGTATTGCCTGAAGTTAAAAGTATTCAATCCAGAGAACTGTATATGAAAATAAGAGCCCAGAAGTTTCTACAGGTTGCTGCAACAGTCACCTGCATGGTGTACCCTGTGTTTGGGTTATTTCTGCTCAGGACTTCCAGGCAGTGAATGATGAGTCTCTCTCATAACAGATTCAAATTCAGTCATTGCTTCATAACTCTACCTGCTTTTATCTAAACAACCCCAGGCTTTTGGGCATCTATTCAACCACCTAAATTAGCACGAGGAAATGATTCCTATCAGTAACCAGAGCTAGTCTCAGTCTGGCACTAGTAAATATCCTGTAAGGAGTTGGCAGGCAGAAAAGATTTCTGTTTTGCTCCAAAATTCTGCTAAAGTTAATACCAAGTTTATTAATACCCCCCCCCTTTTTTTTTTTTAATAACTGCAAATTTCAAAGATAAATGGAGTCAGTTTCATTTTCCACTTCCTATAAAAACTTTAAGGTTCTTCTACTGAATGCTGAGGATCTCACAGATCTGAGAAAGCATCTCTGCCTCTCTTCCGGCTCACAGGTCAGTTTGTAATCCTTTACTGATCCTAAATATAAAAATACCTTTTAGCAAGAATTTCCATTTGAAATATTCGTACATTAAAAAAAAAATCTGAATAGCCACTGGGTTCTCTGACTAAACTGGGAACAAACAAAACACTGGCAACTTACTTGAAGTAATCATATTCATCTAAACAAGAGCCAAATATTTGGACTGGGCAACAGACACCTAACACCTAAAATTAACTAAGTAAAACAGAATGTAAGGTAATATAGGAATTTAAGTAAAAGTAGCCACCTAAATTTTACCTGATTACATATTTTTCCCCTTGTCACTGTGTTTCTCACTTTTCATATGAGTAGATTGAATTAAAAACTATTTCTAACAGGGGTACTGAATTATAATTATAATTCAGATTATAATGTTATGCATTTCAAAAGTCTTGACTCTCATGCCTCAGCTAATCCCTTCTAAATGCATTTTCAGATAAGAATAGCAAGACTCAGCTACTCCACAAGGAAACAGAGGCAGAAATGAGAAGATTCAAAAATCAGAGAAGATCCAGTGAAGATCCTGCTGCAAAGATTTGGTCAGCAGCAGAAAAAACTACAGCATCCTTCATTTTTCCTCACTATGGAAATAAGCTCCCTGCAGACAATGGGAAATGACTAAAGAAGTTCTTCTTCCTAGGATTGTTCCTAAGCAGAGAAATTCAGCCCACAATGGATTTCAGATGAGCACCATTGGACAATAGCAAAGGTCACAAAATGCACTGCTTTGGCTTCTAAAAGCTGTGACATTTCCTGGTTCAGTTACACCACTGAATCACCTGCTTATTCCATTTTTTTTTGTGGGATTTTCAAATCTTAAATATTAGATTTTAAATATGAAAACTTCATTTTTCATATTTCTAGCCAGAAACTTACCATGACTAATATCAGCAGAATATTATAAATGTGATACTGGAAGCGGTCCTGTAATTGGCTTTTGCATCACTGAAACTTTGAGGATATAAATTATGCTCAATAATCACATTGATTCTTATTTCTCATTGTTTATAGTTTTCTTTTAAGACATATAATGAATGATTCTTTGCCATTACTAAAAGTTTTATAGAGGAAAATAGCTCTTTTGTGATTAAGTTTTTCAACAGCAGAAAAAAAACCCTTTCAAAAAAACAATTTCCTCAACTTATTATTCAAATTTTTACAGTGGCTTACACAGAAACCAATTAGTTTTAATCTGCATTTTATTTTATGGAATGCCTCCAGAAGAGCTCTTAACACAAAGCTAAGACTCCAGTAAGGACAGTGCAAAGATGATGAGAACTCTGCTAATATTACCCTCAGAGAGATAGCAGAATTGCAATTATTACGTGTTTCTGATAAAAAGTATGGGCATAATGTTCAAAACACTCTACAAATTTCTCTTTGAGTTTACATCAGCAGTGGCTGCACAAGAAGAGCAAATTTCCTCAGACACTGGGGTGCACACAGCAGAATTCAATCCAAAAAGGAGCAGAAGTACAAGGAAAAGTCACTCACAATGCTGAAAACCAAAAGGAAAATATAAAATCTCACTTTGAATAATCACTGGGACTAAAAAACTGTGCTAAAGGATAATACTTCTAAATCACAGAATTTAGAAATACCTCTCTCCTTCTTTTAAATACCTGGTTGAATGAAAATTACCCTTCTGAAGACTGGCTGGAGTTCTACTGATTATTTATCTGTCAAAGCTCACTCAAAATCTCTGCTGTTTTTTGCTAGCTTTGACCTGTAAGTGACCTGAGAAAGGACTATTTCTCTGTGAATTAGTAAAAACTCTACACCTCCTCTGCCACTGCTGCCCAAAACCTTGCTCTTCCAAAATGCGAAGAAAGCAGCTTGCAATACAGCTGCTTAAAGGTGTTTCAGAAACTCCTAGGAAATGATATTTTAAAACTGTTTAAGTAATATATTTAGTAAGTGGACATTGTTAAAAATTAATGGAAATAATCTTTAAAATTTAATACAGATACCTTACAGTGGTAGCTTCAGTGCTGGGGACCAAATACTAATTTACAAAAAACAAGAGGAGCATTTCAAATGAGACAAAACCCTAACAGATATTCATGCATATTACCACATGGTAATATCAGGGACGGATTTGTTCATAACTTCAATTTAATACTGAATTTAAAAACAGGTAAACTGTAATCTCTTTTGCTGTCACTTCTTTCTAGTGTGACATTTTCTTCATCACTTCATACTGGCTACATGCTTTTTGGCCACAATCTGTTTTATAAATAGCCCCTTCATCCTTTCTGTGTATTTTGAGATACCAGGGTGTCAAGCACTGAGTTTCACCAGCAGGAATAAGTCTGATATTGCTAATCTGTGGTATAAGCAAATCAAACTGAATGACAACTCCAAGAGGAAGCTGGTTGTTAGGAAAGAAGCATGCTAGTAATCATCATTTCTCAG
This sequence comes from Cyanoderma ruficeps, assembly GCA_008694505.1. NCBI lineage: Eukaryota > Metazoa > Chordata > Aves > Passeriformes > Timaliidae > Cyanoderma > Cyanoderma ruficeps. The sequence goes on from VZDJ01000043.1 coordinate 391,651, forward strand.
AACAGAGCATAACAAATGCACTGCTGTTAAACGGGAATTCGTTACAACATCCATATATCAAAAAAATAAGGATGGGAAGGTGCAGCTTTCAGTTCAAAAGCCAGGGAGGGTCCAAAGATCAGGAATTTATGAGGTGAAATTCAGCAAACCAAACAGGCCACAGTTTCCCCATATTAGTCAAATTTCATCAGTGTCAGGACTACATTCCCTTTAACCCTGGTGCTGATCCTTGGTGATCCTCCCTCCTTTCCACTGGTAACTCACACTGGTCCAGATTTGGTTGCAGAATTATCCCCCGAACTGGTCCTACCAGAAACCAAACAAGCAGTTTTCCACTGGCACACCTCTCTGAGACATAATCAAAGACGTATCACTGTGATCACCACAGCAGTGCATGCTGATGTCCAAGCATGAAGGCAGACACAGAGGGGTGATTGAAATCCTTGTCCCGAGCTACTCAGAGTGTTCAGGCTGACACTGAACACAGAAAACACAAAAGCAGAGAGAGGATGCTGGCAAATATACTGGTTCTGACAGCTACATTTAAGCAGAGGAAGGCTATCAAGGAAAGAAAAACTGTGAGGTAAATACTGGAAAATTGGGGAAAAAAAACCCAGGAAAGTACAAGAGCTTAAGGCAGAAGAAAGGTGAAGACAAGGAAGAGTGGAAGGATGCTAAAGTGCCAAGGCATGGACATACTACAGGTCAGAAACAGACGTGTCTGAGGCACAAATGTAACAGCTGTTTTATTATAACTAAGTGTTTTGGGAATGAACAAGGCCTTCTAAAACTGTCTGGAATGAGTAAGTATCACATAAAAACCAGAGTTTTTTCAGAGTGGAAGCAAGTACCAAGACACTAGAATTTTAACATACAAGAATACCCATTTTGAGGTTTTACCTAGAAGAGCTTGGCCAAGTCATGTTAGGCTTCAGGAATAACTTCTTCCCTTCTCACCCCTCCCCTTCTCTTCCCTCAAAACCCTGAAAAAACCTGTCTGCCATCAGGACAGGGAGAATTTTATATTAAACAATTGCTCTGGGCCACCCAGGACCACTCAGCTGAATTAAGTCAAAGGGACTGCTGGCAGGCTTAAAATAGGCATGTGTTTAAGAGCTTTGCTGGCTTTGTTGCTGCAGTGGGAAAAAAAAAAGAAAGCTGCAGATGCATAACTTTGAAATTGAAAATATCATCAATATCTCCAAGACACAAAGTATAATTAGAATTAGTAATTAATTCTGATCTACATTGCCTTGCATGAAGCTGAAATGAGAGCAAAGTGAGAGAGATACCAGATACTCTTTTCCCCTCCCTGTTGCTTTTGTTGTGGTGAAAACAGGTTCAGTAATCACAAGAGTGAAAGATAGGAAATTCTTTGTTGTGTGGAGGGGTGTATCATAGCAAGGACACTAAAAAAATATCTACAGCACAACACCAAGGGGGCTGACAAAGTGAGGATGACATGGGAGCAATGCAAGAATCTCTTGATAAGCATTCTTATTATCGCTTTGGTGGTTTTCAGCACTTTGATTTTGTGACATACCTTCCTGCACTGTGTCACAAATAATTTCTCTCCCTTTTGGACTGTGGGTCTAAACAGCAGCAGCATTTCTTCCTGCCAGCTTCCATAAGGAAAGCAGGACACCCTCCTGGCAGCAGAAATCTGCCATTACCACTTTTGTGATGCTCTCAGATACATTTCATTTGTCTATAATCACTTTTATTCTAAGGGAAGGATGCTCACAATGGCTCTTCTCGGCCTGCTCCGACTAGCTAGAATCATCCTTAGGGTAACATTGTAATCTGATCAATGGTGGTCTGAGGATGAATGAATTCAGAACATCATTCAGAAACAGCCCCACGCTAAAATTTGTACTGAGAGACCCCGCAGGACTGCAAAGAACATGCTATGTAGATGAGTTTGCAAACATAGCCGAAGTTTCTGCTACTACAGAAACTACACACATCTCTTTGCATCTGCTACAGAGAAGAAGAGTCTATACAAATTCAAAGAGAAAGTTGCTCTGCCAACCCAAGTGCCACAACTACAGTTACCCTGATGTGTTTTAATAGGCATTTTTTGCAAAACCATATTTTGATGGATCAAACTAGCTCTCAGTGTAATTACAGCCACTTTAAATGGAAGATACTACTCACCCTTTCAGAGCTCAAGCTGTGAGCTACCAGGCAGTGGCTCAAACATACTTGAAGCCCTGCCATGGATGGAGCCTGTCCATAAGGTCAAGTGGAGACCTCACAGAAGTTCTGTGCTTGACGCAGAATTTATTTGTGAAATCCTGTGGCCAAAGCAAGAGATCAGAAAAGGTATTAGAAAGAATCCCTTCTGACTGGGAAATCTGGCAACCAGCTGATCTCTGTATTCCCCGGTAAGTCAAATGCCTACAAACTCCCAGACACAAGCATCCCACGACCTGGAAGTTTCAGAGCAGACACTGCACACCCCGAGATGCCATCACAATAACAACTACTGCAGAAAGACAGGCTGCAATTTGCCTCATCAGCCTCACAAACAGCAACAGATTAAGCCATTAGCAATTAATTAAGGATCAATGACATGTAAAACCCCAAGGAGCACGCATGCAATTAGCAAATGCATTTAAAGCAAGCCACAAACCCACAAGTCGTTGTCTGACACTACTGTCCACCTCATCCCACTCCCTTTACAAGCCAAGAGGGCTGTGGGAGGGTTACCTACCGAGTTCCACTTGGCAAAGCACATTTCCAACACAGTGCACTCGTCCAAAGCCCACAGACATGAGTCATCATCAGTGAGAGTTCTCCTGTTTATTCCAATGGACCTTGGACAAGCTGTAAACATCCTTGCCAAAACAAGTAATCTCTAGTAGATATGTGCTCTGCTTTCATTGGTTTATTGACTTGGGAATGGCTGGATTGCCCTGTACTGTCAAGTTGTGACGCTACTTGGTAAACATCCTGCATGCACCATCAGCAGACCCAGAGGGTGCAACACAGGGTTAAATTTAAGTTTAAACAATTGCTTTGCATCGGAAGTTAAACTCCTCTGACATGTGCAGATACATTACTGAGTTTCATAACCCGTTATATCTGCAAAGAGCCCTGTGATCACCGACAATTAAAAGGAAAAGAACTTAAAAAAACCAAAAGGGCAAAAGGATGTGGAATTCCAAGGCTGAATCCCAGAAATGGCTACAGTTTGTCACAGCCTCTGGAGTAGAAAGAAACTGTATTTCTTTCCATCCCGGCTCCAAAGTCCCGAAGGTAATTCTGCCTGAAAGTCTCCAGACAGATCGCTTCACGCTGGACATTCTTACTCTTTATATGGTTTTGCTTCGTTTTCTTCAATGAAAGAGTTTAAACCAAACCTCAGTTGAACTACTGGAAAACGATGATGACGATGACAATAATATCAGGGAGAAGAATAACAAGAAGAAAGAAGCAGCAATTTACTCTCGTACAGAAAAGGCACACGCCCCCACCCCGCGCCCAGAGCCATGCATTTGCATTCCCATGTGTCCAGTCACACTTACTTTCTTCACTCGGACCCTCAGCTGTCCTTCCAAAAACACGGAGGCAGTGGGCAATCCAACGGGAGAGCCACGAGCAGCAGCTGCCAGACCCCGAGCGACACACGAACCCTGCCTCCGGCTCGGCTGTCGCCACAGGACCTCGCTGCCACCAANCTCTTCCTCCTCCTCCCCCGGCGGCACCGGCGGAGCAGCAGCGACACAAAGGAGCGGCCGCGCAGCGACAGCTCCCTGCGAGCATGGAACAGTGCGAGGAATCCCGGAATTCATCGTCTTCTTGTCGCACGGGAGTTAAAAGCCTCAAAACAGCCGTGTCCCTACAGTCCGAGAGGGATGAAGCTTTCCCGAAGCCGGCTGCACCTCCGGAGCTGCTTCGGTGCTGATGTCAATGAAAGCGTCCGAGTTGCTGAGACTCAGTCGAAGCTGCATCAAAAATGACAGCTTCAGGTTCTGAAGAAAGCGATGAATAAACCCCAAGGCTAATATTTTCCCTTGCCTAACGACAGTTCTCCATTTCACTCCTTATGTCACGCTTGTTTTGTCCAGAAATAAAGGACTGTTGCAGGGCTGAGATGGTATTTCATAAAATTGCTGTGTTCCCTGAATACAACTGCCCATTAAAGCAGCAAGATGTACTAAAATTTTACTAGAAGGCAAATCACAGGGGTAGGGAGGACGTGCTCTTGGTTTGCTTTCCTACCAGTAAAGCAAAAAATTGCCCACCTATATTTACACCTGTATGTTCACCCCCAGCAACAGGGCTGCACTTCCAGGTGAAAATGGAAACAGCACACAGGTGCCACCTCTGTATTAAAATAAAAAAAAGAGACCCTGGCATGGGTTGTCAAGTCACTCAGCACACCTTAGCAAGAGGCAAGGTAAGGAGGTAAGGTAAATTAAGCAGAAATGTAGGTGTTCAGTGTAGAGGGAACATCAACAAAGTTGGTTGGATCCTAGCCGTGCAAACAGATCTGCAGCTTCAGCTCCTGGCACCTTGGAGATCTTGTTGCAATGGACACCTCTGAGAGAAGAAGCTTGAATTAGTATCTAGTGTATAAATCAAACCTGTGTCTATCAATGTGGTTTGGTGGTTTGATTCACCATGCTTCTGTCCACTGGATGGAGAGATATGTGCCACCTTTCTGGGAGCAGATCTCCAGGGAATGTTCAGGGAATGTCATAATAAGGAAAAAATCCCAACCCAACCCAAATCAAAACAGAACAAACCAAACAAACAAAACAAAACAAACACCACCAAAACCCTCAAGAAAAAAACCCAGCTGTATCACCTTGTTGAACAGCTCCCTGGGTTAAACATTCCTGGGAAGGATTCAGGAAGGGGAGAAAGGAAAGGAAAGGATTGGATTGACACAAGATTACGTGGTCCAAGTCTCATTTCTTTAGGTGTCAGGCTAAAACTACCTGGCCTGTATTAAGACCCTGAATTTTGCATAGCCTAACCTCATGTCTAGGTGCATTCCAGTAATTCATGTCACACCATTGTTCTTTTGCCCTCTCCCCAGGAGAAGTGAGTGGATGCAGTTGTGTCTCATTTCAGTGAGATTTGTGTACAACTGTGAGGGACTTAGTTTTTATCCTTGTAATCGACCATATGTGCCCCAGAAGGCAGCACTGAGGGAAAATCAGGAAGGTCGAGAGGGCCCTTAGTCCCTGCAGTTCATTCCATGGACAAGACAGACAGCTGAGAGTGTTTGTCTCCTGCAGGAACTCATTTTACCCTTTGGATAGCCTGGTCATATGTCATTTATCTCTGGAAGACCCAGACCAAGAAACAGAATTTGACCTGAAATGCTATGAGAGCTGAGGATAGAGAACAGAGAATGGTATTGTTATTCTTACCATGATTTTTCTGCTGAAGCAGTTCATGCCATTATTCAGTTGGAGTTCCCTAACTGGAAATTGTTCCATTCTCACATCTCCAGTCATGACTTTCAAAAAACTCAAGTTTGGGTCTACAAGATAAAGCAGCTTCACAAGAATGGAATGGAGCCTTCTTGCCAGCAGGGCATGAAGGAAGAGAGATGTTACTGGTAGACTATAAAGCAAAAAAAAATTATATTGCCTCTGAAATGAAATGAAATAAAATGATCTTGTAAATACTTGCACATGATGCTTGGTTTACTTCCACATGTGGTTAATCTAGATGGCCATGTGACTACAGCTGAGATTATGTATCACAGGCCAGTTTGGACAGGAAGACACTGTGCCTTAAGTGCTTGTGCCTAAAGGAAATGAGACATTTTCTTCTATGACTTGTGTACAATTTAAAGACACAAAGAGAGTCAGAGAAGCAGAACATATAAGAAAGTAAGCCCAGTGGGTATTTGTTTATAGTTACTGAAAGAAGATGGGACACCACCTATGTGCTTTTTAATTGGCCAGAAATAGGAAATACATCAATCTTGTGTTCAAGCTTCTTTTACTACAGAGACAGTGCATTACAAGGTTTTGCACTCCTGCCAATACTCACAGTCAAAAGAGTAAATTTCCAGTTTTCACAAAGTTGCATATTGCTCCATAAATATATATTCAGCAGGGACATATACCTTCTCATTTTTATATCTGTATTATAATTTAACACACTTGATTAGAGATGCACATGCTGGGAGACTGCTGCATTTTTTACATTCAAAAAAAAGAAAAAAAACCCCATCAAGTTTATATATGATGCATCCTTTCTTGCTTTTGGAAAATGAAGGTGAAACTGTGTCACCAACATTCCATATTGACACATTCCCATCTCCCTATTCCTGCGTCCAAATACATGAAAAACCAGCCCACACTCTTTTAAGTGTAGAACAGTAAAGCAACTGGAAGGTTCTTGGGCAGCACAGTTCTAATGGAAAAACTCCATCTCACTCAATAAAGCTACACAATGGACAAAAGCTATTATGGAATTCCTGTTATCGTTCACTTTAAAAAATAAATGGGCAAAAAGTATCTGGCACCGGCTACAGAAGACAATCTCCACAGTCTGACAGAAAAAAGAACAAGGGATTCATCACCTCTAAAATGATTAAGAAGTTTGGGTTTTGCTTCCTTTTTTTTTTCTCCCAAAACAGATCTTACTAAAATAAAAGGAAAATGCTCTCTGAGATCTCTGCCAGTCTCTGTCAGTTATGTATTTTTGGAAATGGGGTGAGTCCACATGACCTCTGTTGTCCCTATCTTTGAGATAATCCTCTTACATTTTAGAAGATCGTGTGAGCTATGGTTGACAAGTGCTCTATGCAGTCCTCTTATCACAAAACCTCAGTAAGGGGAAAACCTGGGCCCTCTGAAGCCATCTCAAATCATAGAAGAAAAGTAAGTGTCACTTGTTGATACAGAGATAATTCAGATCTTTTATTTAACAGTAACCTGTGGAACAGTTAGAAGTTTGACTGTGGCTTTCTGAACTGCAGAAAGTATAGAAGTTTTTGTCTCTAGAGCCCTGTTCTTCTGCTAATGGTGATGAAAAACACTGTGGATCCATGATCTGGCTGAACTTACCTCAAGTTCTCTGCTATAAAAATAGCACAGGTCTCCCTCCTGGGAAATCTTGCATAGTTTCAGACCCCAATCTGACTGGACTGAAGCTGCTAAGCTGGAAGAAAGTTTTAATTTCTTACTCCCCACTCCCCAGAAATTTTTCATCTTGGGGAATACATCAAAACTGGGTTGCAAATTATCTGTCAAATCCTAAAGACACTGCAGAAGTCCATGAAGGAACAGCCCATTTTCACTACAGCAGATCAGCTGACTTCTTATCAAACCTCCAAAACTTAAAGAGTCTGTCATGAATCCTGCTGTATTTCAGTTTGCTGCTCCAGCCAGGCATTGCATCTGGATTCTTCCCTCTGTGAAGACACACCTGTCAAGTGAACCTGCCTAAATCCATAGCAAGACTGAATATCACCAGGATAAGAACAGAAATGCAGCAGGTACGGATTAGATTCTGTGTTAAAGAATCTATTAATTACATCAAAAATACCAGCAACTTTCTTCAGTATATTACAGATTATTTGACCTAAAATGGTTGACTTTTCCTGAATGTCGTTCTCTTCTTCCTGAAAACGTTTAACCTGCGCATTCTGTCTCCTTCATAGGCCTACATTGCCTATGGGGCTCCAATATAACTGCAGCAATCCTGGATAAAATGCCATTCTTGCCACATGATAAATGGATTTGCAGCTGTGCAGCAGACAGAACTGAAATGTGAAAAATAAACTATTCAGTGTCAGGTGTTAGCAATAACTGTATCAAATTGTGATGATCACTCTATAGATACAATTCCAGTGAGAGTGCATGATCTTCAATCAAGTGTCCTTTTAACTTAACAGTAAATGCCCTTTTTCCATTGCAAATTATCATTTAGAATAGCTCCTAGACTCCTTCAAGGAATTCTCCTACACATCTACAGTCTACATGTGCTAATCATCTTTTAAACACTGATCCTGGCTGGATGCCACATAGCCACAGAAGTCCCTCCACCAGCTGGGCAGGGGAGAGAAAATACAATAAAAGTCTCATGGGTTGAGATGAGAACACAGAGAGAGATCAGTCACTGATCACTGTCACAGGCAGAAGAGACATGACTCAGGGAAATCAGTTTATTACCAATCAAATCACAATAGGATAAAGACAAAGGAAACTAAATCTTAAAAACTCATTTGTCCCACCCTCCCCTTCTTCCCAGGCTTAACTTCACTCCTGATTTGCTCATCCTCTTTCCCCATAGTGGTTCAGGGAGATGCAGAACATGGCTTGTGGTCCTTTTATTAAACATTCTCTCCTTCTTCCTCATCATCACTGATGATCTTGGACATGGCCAGAGGGTCCATGCTGGAGCTGGCTGGCACTGCCTCAGCTGGACACAGGGGAAGCTTCCAGCAGCTTCTAATAGAAACCACCCCTCTACCACCCCCCACTACCCAAACCTGTCCATGCCAACCCCACACAAACAAAGTTTACTTTATCTGCTGTTACAGAGCAGCTTTTATTCAGCCAGTGAAAAACCAGCCCACAAGAGCAGCAAATGAATGGCCCAGAAAAGGTCGTTCCTGATGCAGCTGGACTGGGTGATTAATACGAAATATAACACAAGTCACTCAAGTTTTTCAGACTCATATGTCCTAAGAAATTTAAGGCCAGATAATGAATATGAAGTTTTTTTCACACAGTTCTTTTCACCTTTGAGGTCTGCATCAGAGCAGCTGCATTTTCTTCAATGGTTTCCCTCACTTTGCAACTCCAGCTTCCTAAGTCGGTCTTCAAACTTTTGAATATTGACTCGATGCTTCATTAGGAACTTCCCATTTAAATGAAAAACAGGTATGTCATATTTGTATTTATCATGCCATTCTGAGTTCTCTGGAAGAGTAATATCCACCTCCTGCAAAATAAACTGTGGCAGAAAAGAAATATGTCAGTTTCTACAGGACACTGAAAAATACCTGCTTATCGTCTAATCAGTGTTTCCCTCAGAAATGTAAGGCTATTTTCTTGAAGCTTGTGGGTTTATTCCCTGTGTTGTAGACAAGGGTCTGGTTTTTTGAGTACAAAATATATGTAACTGTTGTCCTGAGTTTTCTGCCTTCTGTCTTTGTGCTGCATTTCTCACGCAGCTTCATGTAAACAATGTGTATTTTTAGAATGTTTGCATACTTCTCCTCTTAGAGAAGAAATGATTGATGGTGATGTCCACCATCCAGGTTGAGAGGTGGCGACCTCTGTAGCCAGTCTCTTGACCTTTGTACAAATGTATAAAAGAGTCAGATTTGTAAATAAAGAAAAAAAAATTGTTCCCTCACGATAGTGTGTGCTTGCTCCTCTTTCTGTCCCTGAAGTGGGACACACCCAGCCTCGACAAACCACATGTAACCATTGGTTACAAACCCTTGGCTGCCTCTCGACAAAGGACTCTCTCCCTAGCTAAGAATATTCTTGTTCCACTGTGCAAACCACTCTCCTGTGGGCAGCAACCTCAACAAACACACAGCTGGGGACAAAACAGGCAGCAGAGTACAACAGCTGTTAATACTTCCATTAAAAGTTGCATCCTTCAACAGAGAGATCAAAAACTGGTTGAAGAATAGCAAAAATTGCAGTCACACATAGTTCATATATTCAAAGCCCCTCTTAGTAACATCCTTCCTAAATTATAAGATTACCTGCCTCATAAAAGTTGCAAACTCCCCCTTCAGACAGGGCAACAGTATTTACAAAAGGAGTATTTTCAAGAACTATATATTGGTTTGGTTTGCCTATACTTATTTGAGTAGCATTGTCATAAAATGCTTTTGGATAATGAGTTTTATGTAAATCAGTGCTGAAATTGTCTTGAAGAGGTCATCCGTGAAAGAATAACAGATGCGAATAAATCCAAGCAATTTTCTTTTTACAAAGAAAGAATCCTAATTAACTGTTCTTGCCATATAGAAAATATATACAGTATTTCCATACATTACCCTTCTCTTGTATGGCTCAAGAACTTCTTTTGCTTCATCACATAGAGGGCATGGTTTCTAAAGGAAAACATTCAGACTAGCTTAAAGCATGCAGTAAAACACAGAAGTTGTAAAATAACACACACAGACAGGAGCATTCATTACTGTAAATGCAGGTTCCCTTCCCTGCACCAAGCACCCTGTCATAGGGCTTTCTAAAACTTTACTTACCACTGCAGTATGGATGAAAAAAACCCCCCAAGAAACTAACCAGCCACTGAATTTAATTTTCCACTGAATTTAATTTTTTACATTTGCTATTCCATTTCTCATGGAGGAAATTAACAGTCTTCTAAAAGCTGATCCAAGGGAATGATCCTAAAGGTCCTGCAGAGACCCTCGTTTTGGTCAGCAATGGATATTCAAAGCACTGTCATCACCAAATAAAGACAGCTGTAGGTACCTTTCCTGCTAAAAGAGGAATGAGAAAGCCACACAAGTAACTTCCAGCCCATCTCAGATCAAGACATATAGCTCAGTTCAAATGGGAAAAGAAGGCAATTTAAGATAACATGGGTGGCTTTGCCTGGAAAAAATGAAGCAGGATCCTCCACACTGTAGTAATCTCCAGCAGGGAGAACTGGCAAACAGCTGCAGTGTTTTGACTCGTGATGGAGTCAAAAACCCTCACATTTTTGAGAACTCCCTCATCTTCCACTACAGTTGAACATCTGAGTTCTGCTGACCACCCAGGCCATAACTGAAGTAACTCATTTCAAGGCATGCTACTCCAATGTTTTCAAGAGCAGAATTTGGCCTACAGTTCACATGGCAAAGTATATGGAAGTGAACATGTTTGCTCTGTCCCTCTGCCCCAAAACACCTTCCACAGCTGGAAAAGACCTTCTTCTCCTTCCCCCACTGAAAAGTCTTCCTAGGGCTTTTTTAAATGTGAAGTTAGTGTGAAACAGCTGCTTTTTATTTCCTAATGTGAATTACTTTGGATTGAACACTCTACTTTTATTTAGATCTAATCTAAATTGCCTTTCCCACATGGGCAAGTCCTTGTGTTCTGAAAACCTATGCAGGATACTGAAGTGCTGTGTTCTTCATAGTCCTGGTTGCTTTTGGAGGGACTGGTTTAACAGATACTGGTGACTGAGAGGAATGACCCAGAATCCTGCACTTCGGTTTGTAACACAACAGGCTCCTTCCAGTTAAAACAGGACACACTTGGTTCCTCTAGACCTGTGGAGAGCTTTCTAACATACCAGGCACATAAATGCATTTGGTAAAGGAGGCTAACTTTTAGGAAAAAAATGGTTTTACTCTCATGGCAAGCTTAGGCACGAAGTGGTACTGGTTTAAAATCAGAAGCCAATTATTTTAACAAAAAATGAAGTCTTTTTAAAAAGTAGATTTACATAAGCAATTGCTGCACCAGTGCTAAGATGGTCAGAAAACAGGACTGCAAGAGCAAACCCACTTGGTAGTTTCTATCAGTTTGATCCAGAAGTCATAACTCCCTTCTTTTTCTCCTCTTTTCTCCTTATTAAAAATGAGGAGGCAAACAAGGGGTCAATTAGCATAACCTAACAGTATAGATTAATTTTTTTATAGTCTGTGCTTTTCTTTGCAATTGCCAGTGAACATTTAAAGGTAGAAGTAAACATTTAGAGTTGAAAACACCTTTAACAAAAGGCCATTCCAGAGAACTGCTGGAAATCTGCTACTAGAAAATTTGATTTCACACAGTGCCTTACTAGTTAGGAATTTTATGACACGAAGAGGTTTTTTTTCCAACTATTAACCCAAAGGTAACAGCATTATTCCCTGCCTTCACCCCTTTTGAATTATGAATGAGTGGAGGCCAAACTGAGCAGGGGGAGAGAAAGTTGCAATTTTATAGTTCTGATTATTAAATGGATGCTGACCTATTATTTGTCACACAGTTTAAAAACTCCTGTATGGTTACTGATGAAATGAACAAATATTGTGCAGGAGAAGGAAATTATTTTAATCATATTTAAAACCACCACACTAATGTCAGCATTCTCAGTGCTTTGCATTCGTAGTTATTCTCCTGTTGAAGGCTAGGACATAACCCATCCTGTGCCATCCTTTATAAAACTGCAGAACTATGCAGGTAATAATCAGAAACAATTCATTCAATGTGACAGCCCAAAAACAACCCTTCCTGCTCATCTCATCTGTTTTCTAGATATGCCTAGGAATCCTACACGCATTTTATCTATTGCAAATAAAGCAAAAAGACGTAAAACAAAATCTACTTTTCCCTCACATGCTTCCAACACTATTTGGATACATTTTACAGTCTCACAGGTGGTGCTGAAATTAAAAATGAGCACTTTGATGAGACTGCTTTGACTGTTGATGCTTGTGGTTGGCAGATTGTGTACAACAACTCATCTCTGTTCTCCATTTTCAGGGTGAAACACTGGCAGCAGGGCCAAATCTTCAACTAGTAAATGAACCATAGAGTCACTGACACAAAACAGTCCTGAAATATTTGTTGACTGCTAATTCTTGCTTGCTACAATGAGAGCAGGACTGTGCTGCAAAGCCTGGTGTGCAGAAACCCACTAAGTAAAAAATTTTGAAGGAGGGGAAAAAAGGGCAACGATAAGCCATTTCCTTGGCTTCTGAATCTGTGATTCCTATGTATCAGAGCTGATAAACACAGTCTTGCATAGCTTTATTGTGTAAACAGCTCTTACCTTGGTGAATAAAGTCAACACGGGCTTATTTGTGCGGGCTGAGCAGACTTGTCTTCCCAGTGGGCTGGGTGAATGCCTCACTCGTGGCAGGGTTCTGCTCAGAAAACAGAGCACCATCATCCTGTTTAAGGCAGAAATAAAACACTGAGTTGTTCTGTACCAAGTTACAGCTCATGAAATTTAATGTCAGGATAAATGCGACGCTTCTGTGGCGGCTCTAAATCACATACACTCAAAACATTCATCCCAGGGCTTTTATGCTCACAGTATCAACATATTCATCATGAAGGTGGTTTACTATGTGGCAGGCCAGAAACACGGTGCAGCTCAAAACCAGCAGTTCCACTAAAAAAAAGATGAAAGAACAACAAAACACCTACGTTTTTTTGTTGAAATGCCTCTTTTAAATTCCCTAACACGAATGCTGACATAAATGCATTATGCTGCTCCAGCTCCAGAGATGTCAGCTGGAATTGCATATTTAAAAATGCAAAGTGCTATGCTTTGAACCTCTGTAATCTTGCTGCAGTGTTTGACATAGTCTACTTACCCGAATTATTCCATCAAAAAACTAATCTGTACCTAATCAGAATATTAATATAATGCGTTCTGCAATGAGTAAAAAACTGCAGCCAAGATGTTTTAACTTGGTAATATTAAAAGCATTCACACTGTCCCAAGTCCTCCCTGCAACAGCGAATTGATTGATGCGTTTGTGATTCTTCTGAGAGTCTGAATAAGTTAAGTGCTATTGAACGGTGCCATGTTGGAATCTTGAAGTCACCTGTTCATAATGTCATTAATAACAACACTTTCTTTCACCAAACTTTTGTTCTAATATGATCTTTACAAGGCATTTTTGGACTGAGGGGCAAGAAATCTCAGAACTCAAAGGGAGTCTGCATGGTGATTATCAGCAGATATGACACCTGTTGTCAGAATTTACACGGGGAAAACAAAATCAAATCCCTTTTACCCAAGGCCAAACTGATTCTGCTTAGTTTCAGGCCTGACTTACCCGTACCTTTATTATCTAAAGCTAAACACACGTGATGTCACAATTTTAAACAGCTGAAGAGTGACCAGGATCTCACTGCAACTGCTAAGCACAGTTTAGGATGTTCAGAGAAAAAGAGCCCAGTGCACTTTTGCGTCACTGGATCTCTCAGTACTAATATCACAAAGCCTGTTTTTAAGAGGACCATTTATCCAGAATAACTACTAAGGAAGAACACTCCAGAGGATTCTAAACTTTAATGCTGTTATTTCTAAGCCACAATCACAAGAAAATCAGACGGTTGACAGGGCACTGCTCCACCAATATCCTGCGCAGCCAAAAGACAGCAGTTGTTAGTTAGAGTCAGCTGCAAGGAGCAGAGCAGTAAAATTCCAGTCACTGAGCAGCGATGGGCACAGCACACACTCCCAAAGGTCACAGTCCTTGGCAACTACTGCATTTGTTTCACTTTGCCAGGTGGAAATAGAAGTGCCTGGGATTTTGCATGTTAAGTGTAAGAACAAGCTTGGAACCTTTTGTAAAAATGCAGATCTAGATGACAGGAAGAGCTTCAGTCAGACATGGAAAATTTTTAAACCCACAATAAATAGAGAATGGATGCAGTTTTGGCATGAAATATTTACAGCATTTTGGCTGGTTCACATGCAAGATAAAAAATGGGGAGAAAAAAAAGGGTCTGCTTTCTGACAAGTTTTTTAAGAATGCTTTTGTTGCCAGCCTAGCAAGCCTTCCAAATAAGGAAGACGCTCTCGAATTATTTTGTGGATAGCACAATGAATAAAGCACAGATTTTCATAGATCACATTCTCCCTTCCACACACATATGTGCATAAAACAGCTCCAGTTCAGTCCTATATAGTCCTTTCTTGAACCCTCCATGCTCTCTTGTCCTGAGGAGAACTCCTACCAAAACATCAGCTGAAGGGGAATGAATAAAATAATAATGGTACCTAAGCTTTGAGACCCCCACAAAAAGAAATCAGCCAGCAGTGCCTTAACTTTCTTACCAATTTTACATAATTACAAGCAATTCTATCTTCAGCATTCACTCACCAGTATTGCTGCTGAAGAAACAATCTGCTACTTCCAGGGCTAGCATGAGACTGACAGGATGTTTTTATAAATAACTGAAAAAAAACAGAGTCCCGTCTGTCTATTTATTCACCTAAGTAAAAAGATACCAAAAACACTAAAACGCAAAAAACTTCCCATATAATTATGCTGGATCTCTCTCTAGACTACCATCAATTATAAAGATTTGCTTGAAGGGAAAAAAATGAACACATATATGCAAAGAAGGTGTTTGTAAACTTGAGAATTTACCTTCCCCTACACCACAATGCTACAGATTTAACAAATTATTCTTTTGAGTCTGGACTTGGCCCATGCTCTATTTTGCAAAGTCAAGTTGTACTCAATTCCTGTTTAATAGAATTTCCATCACCCAATAAACCCTCATCTGCAGGAAAAGTAAGTTGTGTCACTATCTGTATAAAAATAATCTCAGCATCAATCAAGGAAATACAAGCATGGATTTTTTTTCTTAAGTATTTACCTTTTAAGTAACAGCTGAAAGAGAATGGGGGGAGCAAGTAGGTGCAAATATCAAAATGCATGTTGATGGCATTCAAAACACCTATCTCCTGTTATCCCTCATTCAAAAACAGATATGGCCATCAAGAAAACTAAATCTTCTGGCAGTCTGTGTTTGATTACCTACGAAGAAAATGCTGAACAGGAAAACAGGTGCCACAGCCACCAACCAAGGAGCCCAAGTGAGTGGGGACAACAGATCTTGCAACTGTGGAGATCCCCACGCAGCTTTCACCCCACCAGACATTCAGAGGAGGCCTGCAAAATACAAGAAAATCTTTTTGTACAAGCACATAACTCTAGAATTCTTTCAAGGAGAAGCAGGTTCTTGCAACATCTCGAAACTCAAAGATACTATTAGCAATTCCAGCTGTATCTGTGGGGTGATGTTATACATCAATCAGTGCACGTTTCCATTCATTTTCTCCTCCAAAGTACAGTAACCCGGGGAAGATTACATAAACACACTGAATTTCATCCCAGAAATGATGGAAATATAACTTCAACCCAATGAGAAACACATTTTGTTCAGCAATCCCTCCAGGAGTGTGCATCCTAGCATCTGGTCCAGGGCCACACTCCAAATTTCAGATAATTTAAATAACATCCAACAGCTTGTTGTAATGGCCTTTCTGAATACTATACAGGACTTGCACAAAACAACCTACTGCTACCATAATGTAAAGTTTGTAAGGGAGTTCAAAAGATAATAGTAATAATAGAATAATAGAGTATAATATATATGTCATACATATTATAGAACACAGCACATAATATTTTTATAAAACCATGTATCTAATGAAATATTAAAATCTTAAATGCTACACATCCTATAACATTATCATATTAACAAATATATCAATAGTATTAAAATATTAAGATATCACTGACATTAATACATGTTAATATTTACATAGACCCAATAGAATATGTATTCTATATTAATATATAATTAATATGTGGTATTGCTTTGGTCTATTGTATTGATAATTATATTAATGATACTGTTGTTATGCTATATATATAATGTGTGCAATACTTTATATTAATTATGTATATAATAAGAATGCATATTATGTGATATATTATGTATACTTTCTGTATATGTACAGCCTGTATGTTGTAAGTATATAAATATATACATATAAATACACACCTATACACATATATACTCACACATACAAACATATACATATATATTAACATAGATTATATATACACATCACATCTACATTATACATACATATGTCTACATACCACACTATATATACACACACACATGCATACGTATATAGACACATACACATATAGATATATACCTACAGATATGCATGTATATATAATAGATATCAATATGGATTATGTATATGTATACATATAATAATATATACATATAAGATGCATATTTGTGTATGTATACATATAATAATATATACGTATACGATATATATTTTGTAATATAATATAATATGATAATAAATAAATGTAATACAATATAAATTGCATAATAAGAGTTTTAAACATTTCCATTTGGAAACTTTTGAGCTAAGCCACCCAAGCACGACGGCGAGGCCAGCAGGGTCAGTGCATCCAGAGGCCTTATTCCCTGCGACGCGCCAGCCCGACTGGTGGTGCCGATACTTGCAAACCTGTAACGGGACCCCCGGCTCCAGGGGCCGCGGGGCCGCATCCCGCGGGAGCCGCATCCCCGGGGGCAGCAGCATGCCTGGGGGAACCGCATACTGGGGCGGTGGGGCCGGCTGCAACCCGAAGAGCCAACTCCCGGGGGAGCAGCATCCCGAGGAACCAAATCCCGAGCAGTTAAATCCCGATCAGCCGCAGCCGCTCCGCGCCGCGTCCGCCTGGTCCCGCACCCACCTGCGGGAGCTCCGCCGGAACGCGCGGGCCGCGGGCGGGGCCGCGCCGGCTGTGACGTGACACCGCCACGGGAAGGAAGCGACACAGGCTTGGGAAGCGCTCCCGGTGGCGTAGGGGGCGGCCGAGCTCCGCAAGAGAATGTAAAATGCTAATAGTAATATCAATAATAGCAATGTAATAGCAATAATAGCAATAGTAATAGCAATAATAATATCACAAAGTTTTGTTAGTAAGTTGCAGATTCACCATGGAAATTGGTGTGTTAGTCCCTGAGCTAATGCAATGAGTGCATGGAGATGGGGCTTGGCTAAAAGGGGTAGGGTGAAAGGTAGGAGAGAAAAAGAAGGGAAATTAGAAAAAAGGCCNTGTTTGTCCCAGAAAACTGCTGCCTTGCCTCCACATGGTCTCTTTTTCAGTCACATCTTGCTCTTTGTCAGTTTGTTGGCAACAACTCTTGCTTGGTTCCACAGCCATTAGGCTCCCCATGGCCAGCACCAGCACTGCTCCAGTTCTGCCACCAGACTGCAATCCTGGCTGGAAGCTCCCCCACTTTCCTCACTCCATGCCCTCTGTTAGGTACCAGAAAGTCGGCAGCAGCCTCAAAATCTTCTCCATCCTTCTGCACTGTGGATTTTGGGCACCCACTCAGGTGGCTGTACTATATAATGGAAAAAAAAAATCCACATTATTGGAGGGTATCATTAGAAAGGGTCTCAGTAATGAAAGCACACAGGAAAAGAACTGGGACTGTTACGTTTAGAGCTGACTGAGATGGGCTCTTATTAGTGCATATAAATATCTCCAAGGCAGGTGCTAAGAGGATGCTCTTGACACTCCATTTGATTATTCTGAGGTGTTTCAGTTGTCAGGTGGGTTAATTTCCTTTCTCCATAAAAGTTTTAAGTTAAAAATAGCAAGTGTCCACTGCTGGGCAACTAAAGCTGCAGGCTCACGTTTACGTACAGTGGCTGTATTTCTGTCAGGATTTTGGTTTTGCCATATTGGTTGTCCCTAGGCCGAGATTGGGAGACAAATCCTTTGACTAGAGGCTCAAGTCATCCTCCCCTCTTCATCTGTGCTTTGAGAAGCACAACAGCACATAGGAGAAAGGCTCTCCAGGGGGGTAACCCTACCCTACTGATGTGACACGTGTAATTAACCAGCATTTAAATTAACAGGAGGGAGAGGTCGGGATCCTAGTGACTCATTTTCAGCCACTATCTTAATCCCTGCTGTTGAGCAGAGATGTATTGCTGGCAGCTGACACTGGCTGTTCATTTTTTTCCCCAGCATCAGAAAATCCAGTGTCAGGCTTTGGTGTTTGGTTCTGGTACAGGACAGACCTGAACAAGCCTCACACAAGGGAATTGCTGAGCTGGCTCTCACCTGGGTTTTACTTTCTCAGAAAGGGAGGACATTCAGAGAGAGGGCAGAGGCAGGTTGGAAAGCAGGTGTAAGTAAAGAGATCAGCATGCTCTTGACATCTCAGGTCTCAGATTAATTTTATCCTCCTCACTCCCAAAGCAAGTCTAGCCTTCTGTGGGGCATGTGTCTAAAATTCCAGAGGAATCTGGAAGAGACAGGTCCCAAAACTAGTCAGTTTATTTGAACAAAATTGCTGCTCAAGGCCAGAAGTGATCTGACTGTGTTCCCTTCCTGATTTCAGCAGATTGTCATGCTGCCTAACACAGTTCAATTAACCAAAACACTGACTGGTCCTGCCAAATCAGAATTTTCTTACACTGCCAGATGTGTTTATTTTTGTGCACCCAGGTATGAACTGGTTTCACCCTCAGATCAGGTTGTTTATAATACAGTATATGTATGTTAAAAAAAAAAAAGTTTGAAAAAAGATGGGAAAAATGAAAAAAGAAAAATCTAAAGAAGAAAGAAGAGGTTTTCTTATGCTACAAATATTTGCTTTGTAATCAACTAGTTTTGTTTTGGCAGGTTTTTGATACACCACTGTACAGCACAAAATTAGCTTTGGTATTAATCCAGTATTTATGAGACAAATCTTCTTAATCTTCACAGCAACAGATGCAGAAAGAACTATTACTTAGAGCATGTTTCACTATCACTGTGCTTAGGAATGAGACAGATTGCTGTAAAGTTTGATATTTAAAAATGTGTTCTGAGACCTGAAAGAAGAGCAACTCCACTTTATTTTTCATTATAGCATATAGGATGTCTTTAAATTTCAAAGGCAGTTATGAGTCAATGGTTAACTTTGCTGCATAGGTACCATGCCATGATGCACATGTCTTCCTTTTTCTTTTTTTTCCTTTATAAATATATCTCTTAAATAAAGTGTGGACATGGTTTCACAATCCAAACTAAAAAGAACTCATGCTCTGATGGATTGCATTCAATTTGGTTCTCCTCCAGATTTCTATTTTATTTCTCTGTGTTATTTTGACTTAAAATCACAGAATCATAGGATGGTTTGGGTTGGAATGGACCTTAACGTCCATCCAGTGCCACCCCTGCCATTGGCAAGGACACCTCCCACTATCCCAGGCCGCTCCAAGCCCCAATGTCCAACCTGGCCTTGGACACTGCCAGGGATCTCTGGGCACCCTGTGCCAGGGCCTCCCCACCCTCACAGGGAAAGATGTGTTCCTAATAACCAGGTTAAATCTACCCTTTTTCCGCTTAAAGCCATTCCACACCTCAAATCCTGGGATCAGTTTTGAGCACCTCACTCCAAGGAGGACACTGAGGGGCTGGAGCGTGTCTGGGGAAGGGAATGGAGCTGGGGAAGGGTCTGGAGTCCAGGAGCAGATGACGGAGCTGAGCAAGGGGCTCAGCCTAGAGAAGAGGAGGCTCAGGAGGGACCTTCTGGCTCTGCACTCCCTGACAGGAGGGGGCAGCCAGGGGGATCAGGCCCTGCTCCCAGGGAACAGGGACAGGAGAAGAGGGAATGGCCTTGGGCTGGGTCTGAGGGAGCTTTAGGATATTACGTTTAAAAAACTCTTCCCTAAAAGGATTATCAAGTATTGGAACAAGCTGCCTGGGGGAAGGAATCATTTTGCACTGGTAGAAAGTTAAATTCTTAATACTCCAGTAACTTGAGTATGGAAAAGGTGACAAATCAAAATAATAATCACAGCATCACATATTCAGTAGCTTCAATAAGGAGCTAAGGAACACCAGAAAAATTTGTTGGAAAATTTGATTCTAATATGAGAGAATTTTTTGTTGTAAAAAGATCAGGTTTTAGAGATCTTAGTTTGAGGAAAAACACCTTGAGGAATATGCTTTAAAGAAAACCCCATAAAGTGTTCCTTAAACTATGAATGCCAGTGGAGGAGTATTTTTATTTGCATAAATGACCTGCAGAAGGGAGGGGACTGCCTGCCCATGAACTTTTTACTGTCTGCTAGGGATCATCCGAGCATTAAACATGGTGACACATAATTGACACATAGTGTAAGAGCGATTTAGGCAGCACTTTGAATTTATTTTTGTATCCTATGTTTTCTACTGGACCATTGCCATGATGACACATGGTATCCAAATATTAATTTACCAGGAAAGCACTCAGTTCCAGGCCAAGCCAGATCCCATTGGAAATCAGTATTATTCTTTCTCTTTCCTTTAAAAAGCTTCTGGTCAGGCCATTCTTTTGCATGCAGCACAGAAAATAATTTGTAGTATGTTTGCTCTGAGTGCGAAGATGGAGTTGTGTTTAGCAGCTTTTTTAATAGTAAAATTCACTTTACATAAATTCCAGCTCAGTGGAGAGTATTTGAGGGAGATGGAAGTTTTTATGGGATCTAGGATGAACACTTATTTTAAACAAATTAAGGCTGTTTTGGTATATGGTGTCAGCAAATGCCCTACTCCCCTCATCTCTGAGATTATGCAGTTGAAAAATAAGAGGACAGTGAAATAATGTGTGTAATTTTGGGCCACGTAAATTATGTGAGGGTTGCAGCAGTTACTTTGCTAGCCACAATTTTCCCATCACGTGCTCATTGTGCCTTTGATTGCTCCTAAGTGCGACATGAACAAATAGCTTTTGCTTAGCATTACAAAGTGAACAGCAGAATTTTCATTTTACTCCTATACACTGATACCTTCTTCCTAGAAGTATCTCCCTGTGCTTTGTCTCACAAAGAAGAGCCTCTCCTTTTAACATCCTGCAAGCCTCGTCACTTGAAAAAATATTTACAGTTTGAAAGAAAATGAAGGAAAAGACTGAGCGTGAGGCTCTGCTATGGTCTTGAAGAACAATTTCTTTTTCAGGTTAATGATGTGCTTTGCAATGATGTCCTAAGTAATGAAGTACTAACTAATATAAAACGTGTTTCTTTTATTTTCTCCCACGTAATACGGGAATCTAAAGGCAATGGATCTTCTAAAACCTTACACTCTTAACACATCTTTCAAATTAATCCAAAATGTAGTTACTATCATGGGAAAGTTGATTTTTGCTGTAATTCCTAATTGATTATTTTACAGTGAAACATAAGTCATATTCTGCTCCTTTATTAAAAAGCTAACAAGAAGTGTTAAGAGTGGTAAAACTCTGTATTTTGAAGTCCATCTGAACAAAAAATCTATGCCTTTACCTTTGAATTTACAATTGTTTTAAATCTAGCTATCTGATTAAAGTCAGAACATGGCAGAAAAATTCTATTTCCATGGCTTTTTTTTCAGGGACATTTTGTTTCTTTCTGCTGCTTCCCCATTTGCTACCCAGTAAATAATTGACTGACTACCAGTATAATCTATGCTATAATCCATTCCCTTTAATGCCATTGGACTTTTTTTTGCTAAGTGTTTTTGTGTTTTGCTAAGTTTGTAACAGCAGCAGTGTAGTATTTTGTGTTGATTTAAAATCAGTTATAAACAAAGTTAAGACTGAAAGGTGCATTTGACCCTGATATAGCAGAATGCTGACAGTGGTTCAATTGCAGTAGAGTTTCCAGGTCTAGAGATATGACTAGTGGTTTTTATGATAAAATTTTTCTTTCATCAGTGAGATGGAAGATGCAAAAAGGTAAATGGGTGCAGCTTCAAAATTCACACAGAGCCTGTCTCCTGAAGAGAACTTTTCCAAAGCATGGGAATGAATTCCTTGTGGATTTACTGTTCTTTTCTTAAACAAAAATCTGAAGTCATGGAAAAACATCTTCATTTGCTGCTAGGCCTTTACATGTGTTGTTTTTCTGCTCAGAATGTGATCTAGCACAACGCGATGTTACTTTGATTTTTTTTTCCACAGATGAGAACTCTGAATTTCTGTGTAAAACCCTGCATTACCAAAAATGTGTTCAGCTATAGATTCCCTAAACATCTCAAGAACTTGGTTTGACAGCAGCAAAAATCAGTTGTGGTGTGTTGTGTGAATCTCTGAGTGGGGCTGATCTCAAACCCTATTCAAAGCTAAGCTTCTAATGATGTTTTTTTTCATCATGCAGGGAAGTACTACCCTTGATACTGCAGAGAGACACATCATGGGCTAACTCCCGCCTTGGGTGTTGCTGTAATTAGGATCCCACAGTAGAAAAGTTGTAAGGGGACAGTGATATAAAATGTCTCGTCATACTTTATCAACTGCTCTGAGATCTACATGAAATAAACAGCCAGAAAGGATGGCAACTTTATTGCAGCAGCATTTCCAATTAAAGCAGTCCTGTTGTAACTTGTGCACAGGTGCTATAAAATATGAACTCTTCATTTTATTCCTAATCAATGCAGCTATATCATCTTACTTACCCTCTCTTTTCTTTCTGTTTGATTTAATTTCAGGGCATTTAATTCAGTACTTCACTGGAGATTCAACACTTTCTAGGAGAGGTTATGCTGGAGTTCCCACAATTTAAAAAAACAGTGTGCCGGGATTTTGTTTTTTTCTACCCAAAAGTCAATTTTTAATCCAGAAGAAACATTTAACAAGACTGTGTAGTTTTCAGTACTCATAAAGGAGAAAATTTCTTGTTTTCAAATGACTCCTTTATCTACTGATCAGCTCTCAGTTTGTGCAGATGTGTGGATTACTGGGTTGAAAATAGCTAAAGGAGGGAGGATTCCACAATATTCACCCTTTTTTTTTTTCTTCAGCACTTTCTCTGTCACTGAATGAAAATCCTCAAACACAGCCTCAGCTACTGATGTAAGCTGAAAATTCTTTAGATATCTGTACTGTCCAAATGAAAATGTAGCTACTTAAGTACCTTTCTTTCTTCTTTTCTTTTTTACTCCTGTTTGTTTAGTTTTCAGTTCTGCAGAAGTAAGATACCATTTGCCTCCCTCTGGGTTCTCCAGTGCCATCTTGTTTTATTCTGTCACTGTGGAATATCACCACAGTGTGTCTTGTCAGGCTGATAACTGGGCAAACCCTTAAACGCATCCCTCTCTTTCACTGGTTTCTTCTCTGGTCTACCTAGATCTTGTCATACAACATCTTGTTTTTTTATGTTCTTTATTATTTATTTATTTATAAATAAATTTGTTTATTGACTATTTACTTATGTGTTTAAGATTCTTGTCTGCAATGCTTCAGCTCATTAGAGAGACTTTCTATTAGTGTTGAAGACAGCTATTTTCAGAATTTCAGAAACTAATGGGACACAAAACCAGTAGTCAGTTGGTGCCTTTACTGTTTTCTATATATATTGACCAGATTTTCTGTGATTTTCTTCTACTTCCACTGTTGTTTCATATTCAAGAAAACAAAAAGGACCTTGCTGCCTGGCACCCTGTAGCTTAAAAAAAGTTCTTGTTCACGAAGTGAATCTGGAATGTGACTGCATGCTGCCCAGGCATCTAAATACAGTAAATATTCAACAAAATTGATTTTTGAGAACACCTGGTGAGGCTTTTTGCAGTTACATTTCAAGGTTTTTTATCAGTATTGCGGGATGCATGTATTTATTTTTTTGGTGAGAGAAAGAGAAAGATACTGAGACTGTTGTATTGAACAAGGTAAAAAGATGCCTAAGTACGCAAGAATAATGAGTGAACTCCGGGTTTGTACTGCCATGCAAAGGAAACTCTTGACTTTCATCTAAGCAGTACAAACAGAAGGTTTTAGAAGAAAATGCAGAACTCATATTTTGGCTTCAGTGGGGCTATGTAGACAGGAATTTGGTGAGTCAGCCTAAATGGAAAAGGAGCTCAATCATGGCTTCCTTGTAAAAAATTTTCTTTCCCTCACTTACCTGGTTTATTAACGTCCCAGACATGCTGCAAAACTTATTCCTTAGGGTGCAATCTTGGGCAAAAGGTGAAGAACTACAGTCCTATTTTTTACTGTCTTCCTGTTAACTAGTAGAAAACTAGTATTTTGAGAAAACAGTGTTAAGAGTTCATGCTGATTTACAGATTTTTAATTCAGAATTGGTTGCTAAGAAAAGTGCATAAACACTTGGTCAACACAGTATTACTGTTTAAATAACTGAAGTAGATGAGGTAACAAATCTGGATTGATGTTCATGATGATCAACATGATGAAATGCATTGTTAGTAATTTTGTTGTAGTAATTTGTTCAACTAAAGAACAAAATTAAACTGAAATGACTGACATACGATACTCAGGGTCTCTTTTTAAAAGTTTTTCCTTATATTTCTTATATATTTCCTTATAAAGGAAGTCCAATTCAATGCTGTGATGTCCCTTTGGTTTGAGCTAAGTGGAGTCTTGTCAGGAGGCAAAACTGAGGCTCAAAAATTGCGTGTAATTATCAGTTCAAGGACTTCCGGTCTGTCAGAACAGAACAATAACCATGATTCAAAGTTTATATGCAGTACAGGTCTAATTCTTTTGAAATGTGCCTAGTATTCTTCAGCCAGACAGTATAAATCCATCACAGAATCATGTTTTGCAGGTGTAATATGTAATTTTAATTATCAGATCTTCAGTCTAATGAGCTTCCAAATTTTCCTTGCATTTGTTGAGTTTTCATATAACAATGTAAAGTTTTGAATACCTTTAATCTTACGTTTAATCATAACTATGGTGTGCTGCCATGGGTATAGAATGACATCAGGCTTGCAGACATTTTATTCAGTTGTAAAGTAAGATTGTCTGAAAAACTAGTCAAATAATCGGCATAACATTTTTCTCACTGACTTTGCATCTCTGATTACTTTCAGTGGCTGAAATGGTGTGCCCACAGAATCTACAGTGGGTTGTTATTATTACTTCCATTATTTTTAGTAGTACTGCTTTAACATTTGTCTAATAGTTTTGGAGGAGAGGGGAATTTTGCAAAATTTTATAGAATGATGCTAGAAATACTGTATGTTACTGAACACAAACAAATAAAATCTCTCTTAACTATATTTATGCTTAATTGTGCAGACAGGTGGGAAGTTTATAAAGAAGATACTTATATATATAAATAGGAGTAAGTGCAAGATTAAAATAATTTTACCTCTTTATGCTTCAATTCTTATTCTAGTGTTTGCCAACCCTTAAGTTTTAAATCTCAAATACTACATAGGTGGTTGTGGTATATTTTAGCCCAGCTAATCCCACTCTCTTGCAGTCCATGACTTCTTCCTAGCAGCTGTTTTGGAAGTAAATATGGCAGTATTCTACCCATTGCAAAGTTACTTGAAATGTAATTTTTTTTTTTTTTTTTTNAATTGCCAGGAGTAGGTGCTGAGGCCTGGTTTTCATTCCTATTTTAGAATCTCAGTAAAGGGCATGGAAGGTAGGGTCCAGTTCTTAGCCTAGAGCTAAGATGAGAAGTGTAAACAACCAAAATTAATAGATAAAAAAAATTAGGTACTGCAGTGAGCTGAGGTACGACAGTCTTCTATTTGTCATGTTTTTACAGCAGTTTATGGAAAAATAATTACATTTTCCTCAGCAAGGTAGCTATTAAAAAGCACGAGAATCTGCTATTCTTGAAAATTATCACTGCAAGGTATTACAATATCAGCATAAAGATGAGGAAGCACTTTATCACTTTAGAGTTACTACAAGAAGCAACTACAAGGCAATACAATTTCCCTAACAAAGTACTCACAGCTTTGGTTATAAAGGAATTGAATAAATAATTTCTACTGACCAAAGACAGCTAATCTCTTCCAAGGCCACTTCCATACAGATTTCAATCAGTGCAGACCAGCTTTTCTTGAAGGGCTGGGAGAGGCCATTTACTACTTAACCTCATCTTCATCCCAGGTAAAGAAGGACAAGGCTGCCAGACGGCATTTGCGGCTCAGGAATGAGGCAGATTTTAAATTAAGAACTCTGTGCATAACACCAGAACAGGTGAAGCATCAAGATCTTGGGGGATCCAACTTCAAAATGTTAGGAGCCTGTCTAAATATGGTAGACACTAATTAAACCATAGTGTAAAGCATCTGATCAGAATTTTGTGTGGTGATAAGAGTGGAAAGGAAGAGTTATTTGGAGCTTGTCTGGGTCTGTCTCTGTGTTTTATTCCCTTCTGTCGTTCTGTTCATGCCGAATTTCACTCCTCATTTTAATAATTTCATTGACTGCATTGAAGCAGCCGTACTACACCACGTAATTCCTCAAGTGGAATCATCAGGATGTGAAACCATTCCTCAGCTCTTCCAAGGTATCACTGCAACTTTTCCTGTTGTCCCAAATTCACTGCGCAAGTAAGATGCAGGAAATGTTCGTTATTTGGCAGAAGAGCGGCACCCTGTGGCTTGTGCTTGACTTTGATTTGAAATATTTAAAATTTCTCAGACTTCCTCTGGTGCATGCTGGCTATTATTATAACCCAAGTTAGAAGTTATTTTAGTCCATGAAAGGTGGCAGATTGCTTTTTAGTGACATTCATGGTCTGCATATGAGACAATGAGCGTGTTGGGGGCAAGATTATGACTTCATTTTAAAAATGCTATTAAAACAAAATTTTGTGTATACTTACTTTCATTATTCCCAGGACACCACAAAGCCATTCCTAAGGTCTTTACAGGCTATTATATGTCCAGCAGTATGGAATAGAATTAGTCAAACTGACCTGGACCTGGACCTCAGTTAGTGGCTCCGGTAGGGCCTTGTGAACCTGATCCCCTGATGTTTAGAAACCTGACAGGTATTATTTCAATTAATTTATCAAATAAGAAGCCTGCTGCTAATTTCTGCATGCCTTGTGTTCTGGTTGTGCAAAGGATTCTCAACAGTGAGGCAGCCTTCTGACCACCTTCTCATATCACGCCTCCTGTCCCCCGTGACACTACTGAGTGTCACTGTCGCTCACAGCATCTTCAATAAAACCTGCCATGCCTGTCCAAAAAAGTGAGCCGGTGACACAAAATAAACCACTGTTTGCACTCTTATTCTTCTATTGTTAATTTATTCTTTGTTAACCAACCCTACCATTTGTTCCACAGCCTATGTGATGAAATTTCTTTATTAATAAATCCCTGCAGAGGTTAGCGCTCTACTTGTAACGAAGTAAAAATGTTGATGTGTTTATATTTTTTGCTGGCCACCAAATTTTCAGCACTCTGCAGCGCTCAGCCCAAGTCCCAGGTGATGGGTTTTGTATCAGTAGTACAGATATATGCCTTGGCCATGCAATATAAGCAATAATTAGCATTTCTAGAAGACTAAATTATAACTAAAACACAGAGAAGTATAAAGGATTTCTATTGTGTTTTGGGTGGAAATTTGGTTGTGTAGGTCAAAACAGGGCTCAACTAAAGTTGAGCTGCCCAGAACCAGACCAACCTGTGAACCTCTTCTATCTGCAGGTTGTTAAGCTTATGTAACATGCTTATTTCATATGCCCCATCCTGATCTTGCACCTGTATTTCAGAGTTTTGTCTCAGACACTGAAGGAGTAGCTGAACAACTCCTGCTAGCTGACATTTTGTCTCAGATATATCAAAATGAGAATCACAGTTCCAGAGCAGTAATTGCCCCTCCAGTTGGGGCTGGGCTGGAGGCAACACTACTAAGGTAAGAAATCCCAGAGCAATCTGACAACAAATATAAGAAAAAAAGGAGGAAGAGAGCAGTGGAGAGTGATTGGTGGGTGTACAATTGTGTAAGTGAAAATAAAGAAGATCCTTTTGTTTTTTCTTTTTTGATAGGTTTCTATCAGATTATCCCCTCTATGCAGAAAAATTACAGCAAAACAGTGGAGATACGTGACTTGCTTTAAA
This sequence comes from Cyanoderma ruficeps, assembly GCA_008694505.1. Classification (NCBI taxonomy): domain Eukaryota; kingdom Metazoa; phylum Chordata; class Aves; order Passeriformes; family Timaliidae; genus Cyanoderma; species Cyanoderma ruficeps. The sequence goes on from VZDJ01000043.1 coordinate 419,963, forward strand.
ATGCCCGGACTTGATCTCTAGCAGGCAAGATACAACATTGCAAAGCTCAGTGAATAATTTTCCTGAATGACAAGTTAATTGGCATGTTTAAATACCAACAGCTGCTAAATTGTTACAAGTATTTACTTATGGGTTTATATTTTCAATAATCAATGATGTCAATAACACCTTTCAGGTTTGAGCTGTTGGATATTGCATCAGAGGCTCAGGAAACAATTCCATGACAGGAAATTTACTGCAGAGATCCTGACAAATAAATTTCATTCTCCTGAATTTTCAAGTGGGGTTGTGAAAGAAAGGCATTATTTTTAAATAAACGTCAGGTTCCATAAGTACATTTGCAACCATCTATCCACTTGGGTTCTAATGCAGAACAGAAATAATTATTTTGACACATTAAAAAAAAGCACAATTGGAATATGTCAGTATGACATTTCAGTAACTGTGTTCCATCCTGTCTGCAGATAGTGTTGGATGGATCATTAGCAGTTCAAAACTCTCTATATTTAGGTCCTCTGAATATATACCAAAAGTCTGAAAAGGATGTAGAAGAACATTTTTAGGTCAAATCTGCTTGCATTTAATATATACAAAGGTGAAATATACAAAGGTGATAATGAAATCATTATCAACTAAAAGAATTCCAAATATTCAAAATGCAATACATAGTATATATGGTTTTGGTTTTTTCAAAATTAAAAGTTATATTTCATGTTAAAATATATTTTACCATTAGCAAGGAAATAGCATTTCCTGTATTGTGCAACATATAAGGGGTAACTGGCAGACAGGCTGGCTAAGTTATTGCAAAAATTTCTGTAAGCTTAAATGAAGATTCTTACACTAAAATATAATGCTTCTTTCTGAAAAAAAAAATCATAAACTGATTTATGTATGTATAGATATTTATATTAATCTCATAGACCTAGTAGCTGCTTTGGAACCATCAACTATTTAATAACAGAAAAAACTAATTTTAAATTTACTGATTTATATGTTCTCTCTGAAAATTTCCTGATCAATAAGACTGAAGACGTGTTGTTTTTTCTTTCTTCATAATCTATTTTTTAACATGTTATTCCATGAAAAAAATATTTAGGCATGTAAAGTGCCACAGCTTCACCAGTTTGGTTATAAAAATATATACTGCTACTAGGGATTATATGCATTATAATTGGAAGAAGCCTAATTATAATCTGCGGAGAGTAGCTCGCATTCAAGCCTGGATATTCCGTTCCAGGAAAGTTCATAATGAATGGAATAAGAGATGGATCTTTCATCAGAAACTCACGTCAGGTAAAGGACAGAAACATTTTAGGCAAAAGCACTTTTTATTTTCAGACACTAAAATACCCCATTCCAACCCTCCCCCCTCGCCCCCTTTCTAAAGGGGGATAATAAAACTTCTTAAAATTTGGTAGCTTGGAAAATTCTCGTCCGAATTTGAAAAATGGCTCCTCAAGAATTTGAGTCAGTATAAGACTACGCCTCAGAAATAAATGTAAATAGCTGCTTAGCGTAATATAATTTTATTTACTGATATCTCTGATTCCCTGTAACAGTGGTTGTTATATTTATACAATAAAAATATATATTAATATCTAATAATTTGTTAATGTATTTAACAGTATTATTCTGTCTAGAGACTTTTGCACAGAACAAGACAAAGGCTGTAAAAGAATTCTTTTTGCTGTAGATGTAAAAACACTAAGAAATGTCTTTCAAAATAAGAACTCTTCCTCTTAAATACCATTTTTTTTTTCACCTAGACTTCTCCATGAGACAGGAATGTCTGCTTAGGGTGTATTTTGGAATCCATACTCCTGCTTTCATCCAGAGGTCTCTGAACTGTGCACTGCAAACACAGAGGAGAGCAATTCCAGCCTAAAATCTGGCTGCCAGTGCAGCACCTGGAGCTAATAATCAATACAGAGGTGTTCACACTGATGTTATTTCCTCTGTCAGGTCTGTTCATTTCAGCATTAGAGATGAACTGGTATTTTCTACATAAGAGCCTTGACTCCTTTAACCTGGAGAACCTACCCAAAGGGTCTCCTTTACTTCTAAATGGTTTCTATGAATTTTGGGGTTTGTGTGTACATTCATCCATTATAGCACTGGAGTGGCTGTAGTTACCAAGACAGCATGGTGAATGCACAAAAAAGTACTGTGCAAGTGCTCCCATTCTGTTTTACTTTTCTGGTTGTGGCTCTATAAGGCACATCAGGTTCTGCATCTTTCTGATGCTGAAGTGAAAAATAATTAGTCATTTCTGCTTTATTATGTGGGAGAAAGCAAAGGTGATAGCCTAGTTTCCAGAGTGATGCGAGCGTAGTACATAATCTTAAAAAATACAGGGTAAAATAAACAAAATAAACAAACCAACCCCTATGGGTAATAAATAAAGTTAGAAATTAATACTGACCTGTTGAGTCCAGACACACACTGAAGCCTCTGCACCTGATCTATTGCCCCCAAGAGCACAGGGATTTTGTTATCAAGAATGCATAGTTTTAAATATAATTGTCTTATCAATTTCTCTCCTCTTAGGTACCAATATGAACAGCAGCAGAGACCTGTGCTAAGTACAGGCACATCTGGCAATGCCGAAGAGTTCCAGGCATCATCTCCACATTTTCTTTGCATTCCTATTTCCATGAGCTTCGAAGCTGCTCTGAGATAAAGCAAAGCAATGACAGCAAATAACCAGTGGCACCTAGCTGAACTTTAGGCTACTGAATTACATTGGAAGGAATGTGGCAGTAATTCCTACGTTTGCTTTTCTAGCCTGGCAGGCATTTCTAGTCTTTCAGACTTCCAGCTCGGGCAGAAAATGTAGCTGCTAATACACACGAGTTGTGTTAAATTGGAAGAATATCCACTTAAGTGTTTAAGTTGAATTCGAAATGCAAAAGAAGTAATCCCAAAACACAACTATCTTTTGAAAAATAAGTAAGAAAACACTAAATCCTTGAGGAATGTTGATTAAATCGTCCACCCTTTTAAAGGCTAAGGATGTTACATTTAAACTGTGAGCTAAACACATGGGGGATCTCTGATGATTCCCAATGCTGCTGGCAGGGCAGCATTCGGTCCTGGGTAGCTCATGGTGCTCCAGTGTCTGTGACCCAGTCAAGTGATGCTCTACTTCTGCTTGCTTCACACAAGAAGTATGTGACGGATTTACACTGCATTTAGTTTTATGAGGCTCTCAGTATGTTCATTTTCTACTCTGAGTATGAAGTCATTTAAGAGGGTATAATTAATTATTTTGCTTTTAGTTTTCCATAAAACAGACTAGATTTAAAAAAAAACACCTTAAACTGAAGAAAATCTTAACTGCCAGTTTACACATTGGTTTGCCTCCTTTTTCTCTTGTCTAAGATGTTTTTAATGTTGAATTACTCAACACACCCACCTTGAGGAGGTTTGTAGCAGGAAATTTTACATGAATGTCTCTGCCACCAAATCTGTTTGCTTTACTTCCAATATGAAAATGCAATCACGATCAAAAGGTCACAATGAACTGCTAAATTTAACTTTATATTCTCATAAGACACTAAAGGCTGCAAGAGAAGCCCTGCATCTTCTTGTGGGTTCAAGAAAACCCTTTGTCTTGGACACATTGCACCGTGTCTAAATGTTACTTGGACAAATCTTCAAATAAGGTTCTCCATTTATGTGAATGGGGTTTTTTACTTGTTGTGGGATCTAAATACAACTTTGGGAACACCAACTTAATTTTCTTACTGAAAACTTCATTAGATTAGGGAATTTTTTTGAAAGTTATGGAGGTTATTTCCATCCTCTCAAACAAATATATACCACTACATACACTAATATATACCATTCATACACATAGGGTCTACTATTTGAAGAGGAGAAATTACAGTTTTACACTAGATGTTGAATGAATAAATTTGTATGTCATGATTGAGCTGACTGTAAGCACTTCTCCCCAGAGTATGTGAGCAAGTACTCAAGGGGTGCTTCTACAGTGTACATGTTATCACATCTACCTTTCATGCAAACATTCTGTAGTTGGCAGTGGGGCAGAAAAAACTTTATTTCCAAATTTATCAAGTTGGAGTCAATGTTTTTAAGGGTCTTTTCCAACTTAAATGATTCTAAATAAAGAAAGCTGAGGTTTGTCCATTGTCACCATGCACGTGAAAATTATTCTGTTCAACCTGAGTTGTGCTTTGCTATGGTTGACATTTACATATGTCCTTTCTCCTTTTTCTGTAATGCATCAGCCTGAAAACCCACAATTATTGCTGCATAAGAGCAAACATTTTTCCCAGAAAAATAATTTAATTAGCAAGATTCAAGAATTTAAAATGGCAGGTTGTCACAGCCTAGTGCAATCAGGTATTTTGGGCTATGTTTTCCAAAGCACAAGAAATTCATTCATGATGGGATGAAAAATTATTTTTAAGAGGTGATATTGCAAAACGGTGGAAAGAAAGAAAAAAAAAAAGTGTTTGTGTCAGTTTTTTCTGGTTTGTTTTCCTTATCTACATGAGGAATAAGAATTCAAAAATGTATTTGAAACCCATTGGTGCTGCATTGATGAGGAGGCAACACTGTCCATGTAGTAATATACATTACAAGAAATAATGCTTATATATACTTATATATAATACAATCATATTTATAGTTATATATTTTTAAAATATTATATATAAACTCTAGGGTTACTGTGACTTAAAACCAATAAAAGTTTGGACCTTATAGACAGTGGTTCCTGTTACTGCAAGCCTAATATCAGCTATTAAATAAAGGCCATATGATAGCTTGATTTTCAACAGTACAACCAAACGTGTTAAAGCACATCTCATTGATTATGTCAGTGATTGTCTGCTCTTTATGGCCCTATAGCTCCAAGGGACACAACTGGTTGCATAAATTAGAAATTGTTTATACCCTGTCTGGGAATCATGATTAATGCACACTGTAACGTCAAAGACAAAACCTGGTTTGGGAGAAGAAAATGCACTGCCATCAGGGTGCTGTAGTGGTTTTCCCAACAAAGTGTATGACTGCTGGTAAGACTGAAGATTCTGAATGTTAAGTAGTTGTCCCAAGACCCCAGCAAGTATTTTTTTCCCACCTGATTGCTCCTGAATGCTACTGTAAAATAAAAAATGATTGTTTCCACCTAAAAGTATTTTAACTCTTACACAGCAGAAAACTTGCTAATTCCAATACTAAATGTCCTTTTCTACCTATGTTCTGAAATCATAGATAATTTCATTTTATATCTAAAGCTTTCATTATAGTTTTACTTATATATTTAAAAGCCTGTTTTGTACCCAAAACCACATTAAAAGAAAATTCAGTCAGCACTTTTCAAATTGTCCTGTTTCTCTCTCATGTAACATAGTTATTACATATCATACCAAGATTGCCACCAGGGATCATGCCTAGAATTAGGCCCACAGTGCTTTTGCTGTAAAATACTAATGGTTAAGAAATATTGTCTGTCTTGAAATGCAAGATGGATGTGTTTGAAAAACTAATCAAATGCTATTTTTGCATCATCTCTTTCATATGGTCTTACTTAATTCTTTCTCATTCCTCATTTCATTGATTTTGCTTTTACTCCTTATATTTGCATTTATTTGCCACCTTGTTCTCTTTTCCTTTTTTGTACTTTTGTTCTGCAATCTACTGCCTCCAATCTCCAGAACCTTTACCTTGAAGTCCAGGGCCAGGCTGCGATCACCCCTTCAATTTCAACAGGGCCTTCTAAAGGTCATTCTGGTTCCAGTGATCCCCTTCTCCCCTCTTTTCCTCTTCCCTGCAACTGCATTTTGAAAGCAAAGAGCAACCACTCATCACTGAAAAACACTGTGAGCCTGAGGCACTCAGGAAATGCAGCACCAATCCCTTCAAGGTCGAAGAATAATGAAAGCACTTGTAGCTCATAGTCATGTCACTTCTCTCCTTCATCTCTGAGAAGAGTATTGTAGAAGCAGGTAAGATGAAACTGAGCTACAGGCCGTGGGATGTGCCTGCAGAATGCCATGACAGCACAGAGAAGCTTGTCTACACCTGACCTTGGAGGGAAGAAATACAACGTGGCAGATACACTACGGGGAGGAGCTTGCTGGACAAGTGACCAGCACGTGATTACCCCCATAAGGACATTAAAGTATGTTGCTAACATGGCAACGTATGATGGCTCATGGCAATGTGATAGCATTTTAGTGAGAAAATACTACATAAGGATAGAAATACCGTATAAAACCAGTTTGCTTTTCGCAATAAACCTCTCAGTATCTTCACTGACCCGAATCCGTGCAATCAGCTGTCACAAATGGCACCCAAACAGGGACTTAAATAGGCAACTACAGTGGTTGCACTGGTGGTGATGCTCAGCTGAGCTTTACGGGGGCTGAAATGAAGCCCATGGTGCACCAATTGACATTTCCACAGGACAGTCAGTAAGCAGCCTAGAATGACAATGAGTAATATATCCCAGGAACAAAAGGATGTCACAGAGACGTTGAAACTGATTTTAAAAAAATGCAACAGGAAAACTGAACCTACAGTTTGAAAAGACTTGCTGTAGGCTAAAGACTGTGATTTGACTTTGACTAATACCAATGTTTTTGACCCACAGACATGGGACGCTTTAGGGGTTGCTCTGTGGGACCAAGCTACTCAAGGCAACAGGACTGGCAGAGCTTTTGTGTCCATGGCAAACGGTATTTGAGGCGCTCAAGGGACCTGCAAAAGTCAGAGATCTGAGAAAGAATTCTTGTGCTGCCTCTTGTGCTACCCTTCTGCGTGCCCACTGAGTGAAACACAAGGCTCTAATCATTAGCTTGGTGAGGCTGTAGGAACAGAACCAGTGGATGGTCCTCTGATCTATTGGATCCTGAGGGGAAGCCTGATCTTCCCCTCTTCCACCTGCATGATCAATGGGCAGCAGTGAAAAAACAAACTGCCACAGAGGGGAATGCCAATTTATTGCATGATTTTCTGGTCGTTTACCAGCCCAATCAACCATCTAGATGGGAGGGTTTGCCTTACAGTGTCATAAAAGAGCTGTGTCACTCTGCCTTAGACAATGGCATTAGTGCCCCATTTACAATTATCCTTTTGGAAACTTCGGTGAACTCACGATCTGGCACCTCCAGACCTTAAACAAACAGTGGGACTTATGCTGACAAGTATACAATTCACTGTCTGGATGACAGAATGGAGCAAGCATTGCACTATTCAAGCTATGGACAATTTACAGCAACTCCACGGGCATGTCTTGTGACCCATAGGTGTTGAAGCACTTGTGGCAGAGGGCAGATATGCGCCTACTGCCAGACAGGCTTGGCTGCCTGTGGAAGCCCTTTGGCAGTCAGAGGAGCTCACTTTGTGGGCTTTTTGTAAAGTGACAGATATTGGTCTCACTACAACCTCATTTGTTAATGCCAGACAAGGAGCTACTGAACCTTTTATTAAGTTTCTAGATAAACTAAAAGCCGCACTACATAAGCAGATAGACAACATCACCGCAATATTATCACCACAAATATTACTGAAGCAGTGCCATCACGAAACCTTACATACTCTCACTCCCTGTTACTTTGTGGGGACGAGACTGCCTTAGCCAATGGGGTCTTGTGTTTGGGACGAATTTATCATAAAGCCACTGCCAAGCAGCACGTCCCAGCCCTTACCTGGACGACATATTGTCCTTTGTGGGTGGACCAGTGGCCCCTTCCTCAGAAGCAGCTGCAACATTTGCATCAGCTTGTGCAAGAACCATTCCAAGCTGGACATATCATTCCTACAAATAGGAATAACTCATTTTTGTAATTCAGAAAATGAGTGGAAAATGGCAACTCCTGCATGATCTTAGGAAAATCACTTCTTCCCTTCATAGTCTGAGAAGGAATATCTCATCTTCTAACCATGACAGTATGATGTTATGGACATGATCTGGACTGTGAGTGCAAATTTTGCATTACCTGCAGTTAAACTGCATTAGAAAAAACTTCTATGCAACAGCTGCATCAGTTGTGTTACATATTTTCAAATCTAATCATTTTTAGATCAAACATTTTGGCATTACTGGAAAAATAAAAGTGAAAAATACTGAAAAGCTAGATTAATAGACTGTACTCTGAGCTGTTTACATACATGTATATTTTGTGCTTAAATAACTTTTCTCAATAGACAGTGTTCAATACTTCTTTTCAGGACTTGAGCTCTTCCTTATGAAGCTTTACTACTATACATTGTCACTTACGTACGTTCAGAATCTCTTGTGGATATACATAAATGCCTTGAGCTGCTGATATGGGTCAACAAAGTCGCCTTTTGATTTCTGCTCAGGGTCTAGAATTCAAACACTCCATGCAATAATTTAAAAGTTCTTACACAAAAACAAACCAGATCAAAACCATTTTTTTGGAAGAATCATTCCAGTTCAGTTTCTGAGGGCTTTTTTAATCCGTTAGGCTTCAGATCAGAACAAAGCTAACATTATTTGATTATGGTGAGATAAAAGAAATACCTCGGTTATGTTTTTTTTCCCCCCCGGCATTCTGAATATATCACAGATAGTATTGCAGCTATTACAGCTGTCCTGCTTCCTCACACCCTACACCATGACAGCAAAATAAAATTCAACCACATTTCCACAAATAAAATGATGCACAAAAGGGCAAAGAGCAAAATTGCACGGGTGCCTGAGGGGAGCTGGGGCTATCCATGGCTGGTGCTGGGGGTGAGGTGATGGATGGCTGCTCCTTCCTGGTGCCAGGGTGTGCATCAATAGGCTGAGCATGCAGCAGGTCTCAGGAACTTGTCCGAGGCAGAGTAAGTGGATGTGGTACTGAGGGAGATCATGGCAGCTACACCACAGAGATGTGGGGACACCAAGTGGCCAGAGGGACTGCATGCGTTTGGGATGGCTATGGGGTGCTGGCACTGAAGTCCTGCATTTGTGGGGATTTGCAAGGACACAGGAATGTAGAGGAAGATGACCTGAAGCTGGTTGTGGGTCCCCTGCTGATGTAAAACGGCTGGAGGTCCCTGAGATGTCTTGCAATGTTGGGGAGCTTTTCTCAGGCCAGGTGTTACTGGGGACCGTGAGTCACAGTGCAGCCTGGTGAGTGCAATGGCCCTGAGATGGAGAACGGGCACCAGCTGATGCCAGAGCTTGTCTGTCACCTGCAGGTGGAAGGGGACATATCCTTGCTGAGGCCCTGGATGGGCA
>VZDJ01000043.1:437983-488495 GCA_008694505.1 Cyanoderma ruficeps
TTTTTCCTCTCCTCTAAGTGCGTGTTTTTAAAAGTTATCCTTCATTTTCACGGAAGGCTTTTGGCAGTCCTGAGCACAGACTGGAGTGAATCCACGCACTGGAATAGAGGGATGTTTGTGTATAGATGTAAAGTAATGTGACCTGCACATGAAAATGCACATCTGTTTAATACCTTGATTTCTTTCCAGCATATGTCCCTCAGCAGAAGCTGTCTAGAGAAATTCTCCCTTGTGTGGTATCCTGCACAGATTTTCTTTTGGCAACAGTAATAGTAGCGTAAACATTTCCTATTTTGTCTTTCAGCCAAAGAGTAGGTTCAATCTGGAAATGAAGCACAAATCAATTTGGAAAAATATGCAGCTGCTTTTCCTTGAATGAGCTGGGAATGGAGAGTTTTTGGGAATCCTATTAATTACTTAAATGTTGCTGCCAGTCATGAGTACGAAATGTGGTCAAAGTGAACATGCATTTCCTAGAATCACCTACAGCTCTGAAGTTTTTCCAAAGTACCAACTTCTTGCTAGAGAGTGAGTTTAAATCCTCACTTGAAATGTGTCATGGGTATTAGAAGATGCTTCATGGGTTATTTTATCAAGTTGGTAACTGAGCTTTTACAGCAGTGTTTTAGAAAGCTGATTAACATTGTGACTCTATACAGGAAAAATGGTTTTATCCAGCATCTTGAAGAACAAAGGAAAACACCCAAAAAGACAAGCCAGGAGAGTAGCATTTGTTTCCCAGCAGATAAGCTGCTGAAAACTCTTAGATTCTTTGATTGAGCAGCATGTCTGATGTGAGACTGAAACTGAAAGCTGGCTTCAGTTGCCTTGTCAACGTCCCTAAATGGTATTTGTGCCCAATAGCACAATACTTGCAGGAAAGCATATGCAATTAGGTATGTGTGTTCCTCTCGAAGTGGAGGGAGCAGGGGCGCAACTATCTGAGCTGGAGTCAGAATTTAGGGAAATACTAGGCTGGGTGGCCAAATAACTGTATTGCTTGCTAGTTACTGGCCCTGCAAATGATACAGTGTGAGCATGTCTAGTTGGTTTTCGCATCTCAAATCAGAAAGACCAGCTGGGCAGGTATGCTCCTGATTTTTAGTAAGCTGGACAAACTGTAATTTAGCATCAAGTTTCTACTTGTTTGCCTGTGTAACTCATGCACCTGCACAGAATCAATATATGGCATCTCTGCAATAAACTTTATTTAATTTTTCTTACACAGCCAACTATGTAGCCTTGTCATACAATCAAATTTAAATGCATGTTGCTCCCACAGGGGGTAAATCAGTGGCATCATATTAGTATTGACTGTTAGTATGGTATGGAGGTTCCATGGCTTTGCGCTTGGCTCCTTAGCATGTGGTTGTAACTCTGGAGTGTTACAAGTCTCAGACAGAAAAGAGCAGTTCATAAGACTGACTATGAAATTTGTAGTTTTGTTCACTAATGATAATCCCTATCTGCAGCCAGTTCAGTGACTTGTGTGAAGTCAGCTGGCTGTGTCTACTTAATTTCCCTGGAAACAGAGTTCCCCTTTTCTGGTGTATCAGGTGATAAAATGGTCCAGAGGTGGCACAGGTCTCCAGGGACATGGCTGTGCATGCCAGGTTTGAGTCCCCACAGACTGAAACTGTACTACCCTTGAGTCGGGAGAGGTGCCTTAGCCCTTTGTATATAAAATTAACCATTTAGAGGTTCTACTTAAAACTCTGATAGCTAATGCCATCATTTTAAGTGTGACTGGTGGAGTGGGCGCCTCTGGAGCGCCTGTCCAGAAGTTACATTGTTAAATGAGCTGTTTTGAGGTGAGCAGAAGGGTTTAACCAAGTGAATCATACTTTGATGACTTGCATAACCCTGTTTTCCACAATCAGCTGTTCAGCTGTATGGGTACACACACCCCCCTAAGGAAGCAAGTACAGTTAACAAAAGCAATTAACCCATCTATGCAAAGAATACAGGAACTGTATATTAACATACTTAAGTCTGATTAACATCTAGCAGAGTTTGGAGTGGGCTTTTGACTGCAGCTGGTAAGGATCCCTTGAATTTATATTCAGATTACTTGGCAGGAGTTTTGCATGGTTTCTGCTGTACATTGCTTTTTCTTGTCTAGGCATTTTCACTTATTAGGGAAAAGAAGTGGCTTTTGAGGAAGGTAAAAGCCAGATTCTTTGTGTATGTGCCACATACACAAGTTTATTTTTAGTCTAACCAAAGATACGTTTGTTTTAAAAATGCAAAATTATTTAGATAGTACTGTAAGATGGATGTGATCCCATTTTAAAAAAAAAAAATTAATGGAACACAGTGTAGATGAGTAGTGTTTCTTTAGGTATGGACAGGAATGGTGTAGTGAAATGACAGTCAAAATTATTACATCCTTACTCCTTTTAAGTGGTGCCTTCCTTGATGAATGATGCCAGTGGAATCAAATTCCAGTATGTAGTAGTTATGTTACTGACTCACTGCCAGGAATTTGATCCTGATTTTTAATATTAACAGATTAGTTTGTCAGTAATTAGTACTGACTTCATATGCTCCAGTTAGCATAGCATAAGCGTAGATATAACTGCAGTATTTTTTCATGTGTGAGAAGAATCTGTGTCTTGATATTCCAAATGTTGTTTTTTGTGGGTTTTTTTTTCTTTTTTTTTTTTCCTTTGAAAAGAGTATATATAAACTAAAGCCATCTGTCAGAAAACTAGGAGAAATATTCTGGGACAGGATTTGCTTTACTGGAATGGCTTTATTGATTGTGTCAGCATTCATGTTAACTAACCCATTCAAACTGTCTGGTCTTTAATTGATGTTTTGCACATGTAAGGATTTGTGGTTCATGCCTTTGGATGTACACGTTAGATTTATATTAAAATGTGGACAGCCATCTCTTCCAGTTTTATCAGTGTTTTGTATCTGATTGTCAGAGAAATTAGCCCATAGTCAGCAATGGAGATACTAATTCTGAGTTCTTTTGATGTGCAAGACAATGAAAACATACCGGAGAAAAAATAATTTTGACATTGACTTGCTGTGTGACCTCAGGAAAGAAATTTAATCATTTTTCTGTTGCTATAAAAGAACACCCTTCTCAGCCTACCAGATCATTTTTGTTGAACACAGACGTGCATGTGCAAAATTATTTTTTCAAAGAAATTTAAAGACTTCACAATAGTGTGTCATTTTAGAGTTAAAATCACCAACACGAAGACTTGCAGCTTGTATGGCTCTAGTGTCCACTACTGCAGCCACAGGAGATGTGTAATAGTACAAGAACAATAGCAAGAAGTGATTTTGCCTATTGTAATCTAAACACCAAGACAAAAGGCAAGAGGAAATAAGGAGAGACAATGAAATAATGAAGACACATGTCAAGCTAAAGTCATGTTATTTTTCATCAAAAGTCAACAGAAATTCATACATTTATAGGGATTCATAATAGCTCTTTTTTAGATGAGAGTCTTCAAATAGGAGACAGTGAAGAACTATTTCTCTGTAATACCAGTATACTGCCAATAATGGCTGGAACCAAGGGTCAACATCTTGTAAGTACTGGAAGTGCTGGGCATGGGAAGAGACCATGAAAAGTAAGGGGCATCTCAGAGAAATCATGACGTTAGGATGATGCAGAAGGTGAATTTGTCAGGCTGGACAAGAGGAGACCAGCAGGGGTTTGTGGTCTGGGTAGAATTGTCCAGGCAAGAGTCAGGGTGGCCTGACCAATCGTGGTGGTGTTTCTCCGGGGCAGTGTTCATCTGGAAGGGTCTGCTCAAAGCAGCAGTAGAGGGTGTAGAGAAGGAGGAAGGCTGGCTCAGGCTGCTTAATAAAGAAAAATGTTCCAGAGGAGGGTAATGTGTGTTTAGGGCACCTGGCACATGTATGAGCAGTACCAGGGTGGAACACCAAAACAGGACTTAGAAAAAGTTACATTACTTTGTTAACATAATCAAATTACTTTGATGCACTGCAAAGGAAAGAAAAATAACCTGGACAGAAGATGGTACATGAGATGGTAGTTTGTTGCTCCATGCACAACCCCATTTCTTTCAGGAAGAAGCCACTGCTTTCCAAAGTTTTCTGTACATCACAGGGCATGATGTCATGAATTCTTCCCACACACTGCCCATTTCCTTCAGGGGTAGGGCCTGTGAGTGCTGTTCAGAATCAGTAGTGCTGTATTTCAGGAGTTGCTGTACAAGACAGAAATTTCCAGTGCAAAATTATTCAAGAGACAGTATGAGCAGGAGGATGTTGTTCTTAACATGGTTTGGTCTCAGCCCTGTGAGAATACTTTTTGTTAATGGAAGCAGAGACATCCGTACAGGATTTTAATGAGTTCAGCATGTTTAAAGCAACTTTTAAAGTTTCTCCTATACAGAAGTCTTGTCTATCTATTTTTCAGAATTTTGTTTGGCAGGAGAAGGGTTGGGTGTTCTTGGTGTATTTGAAGGATTTACAGTACAAGTAGTAAAATAACATTTTCACCTGGCATGTCACTTGTCTTTGTCCTGCGGAAATGTTTTGATTTTATTTAAGACACGTTTTTCTGAAGTACAGGGGAAAAATATCCAAGGTGGAGATAACTTTGACTTGGGATTTTTTTTTCCCATCCTCCGCTGTTATTTAAAGCACAATTCTCTGCTGTCACAGGGCTTGGGAAAAGTGATTTAAAGTGATTTAAATAAATGATGGCTGTGTTATGTTACCTTCCCCACTCTTCATGTGGCCCATAGAAAAGCTTCATAATCGCTTGATTTGGATGAGAGCTTTTGAATCTTGACTTAAAGTTTCAGCATTGCTGGGCTGATTAACTAAAGAGCAGCAAAAGAGTTTCGATCACAGGGCTCTGCCAAAAGGAGCCCCCAAAGTGAGTGTTTTGTGTGAAAGCATGCCTTGCAGTTTGAGCCCAGAGTGACAATGATGGTAACACAATGCTGCTCATGTGACAGTAAGACAAAGAGGCCATTATGCACGGCTGACTGGCATCAGATCCTCCAAAAGCCAATAGTCAGACCAAGCTTGATCACCCTGAGAATATGAACACACTGGAAGCACTTGCATGTTGAAAAAAAAAAAGAAAAAGATGTGTGTTTGTATGTGTGCATGCCAAGGTCTGGTTAAGTTTTAAGTACAGAATGACATAATTGATTTGTTTATGTTTTTTTGGAAGCTGCTGTCAGAAATCAGTAAAAAACATGTAACATAGCATTGAGACCAGACATTGTGAGAATAAGATGGAGTATGCCAACAGGCCAAGTGGATCTTCCACTTTCTTAGCTTCTTTGCTCAACTGCTCCCTTCTGTGTGCTTTTGAGCATGTGTAGCTGAGTTTTAGCTTCCTCTAAAGTGTTTACAAAATTTTAGACTGCACTGGTCTGTCAATATACACGTCATGATTATGGAACTTAACAATAAATACTGGCTGTCTGTATTTGTAGGAAGCGTCTGTTTGGTGATTTATAAACCCTCTTGAAAGGGTTCAAGAGCTCTTGATATGTGAAGAAATGTCCCTGTTGTGGCAGTCTTGGTCCCAAAAGCAGCAGGGCTGGAAATCTACTGAGTAAATAGGATACAGCAGCTGGAGTGGCAAGCTCTTCCATTAGAAAGGTGTTTGTTTAAAAACAACTGGTTTACCTTTGCAGCCTTGAGGGCTGAATTGACTTCTCCCGCACATGGGAGGTGGCACCTGATGATGGGCAGAGTTACTGGTGATCACACCCTGCAGAGAGGTTTGGCCTGATTCTCTAACTACTGCTGCATGTCAGTTCTCCTTTTTACTGTTTTTCCTATGATAAGAATAATTTCACTATCAGCATAGGCTGCCTGAATTTTTGCCTATGAAAACCCTGTTTAATTCTGGTCTCATTCCCTCCCAACTTCTTCCTGCTTAGATGGTGAAAGTAGGAAGGCAGAATCATGATTTGGGCCCCTTTTTACAGAGCTGTTTGTGGGTTCCTCCGGATCTGGGGAGCCCCCTCGGGACGGAGCACTGGACAGGATATTTACCGGCAGCACTGTCGGCTCCCCTGTTTAACTCGTGGCTCTGTTCTGTAATGGAGCTTTCCTGCCTTTTTAATCCACGCCACATGCGGGTGACCCGAGCAAACCCTGTGGCAAGACAGAAGCCCTGTTGTGTGTTTGTAGAGCAGTTGCTCAGAAGCTGATGTACAGCTGTGGCTAGGCTTGTTTGGAAGTGAAGAGTAACTTGATCTTTTAATCTTTTTTTTCCTTCATCTTCTTCCCCTGCCCCCCCCAGACTGATATTGCAGATAACAACTGTTTCTGAAGGGTACCTGCCAGTGAGATTGAATTGCGTATTTTAAATTGAGGGGTAGAGTTCATGAAGATTTTATCAGGCTGCAAAGAATATAATTTCTCTCTCATTTTTTTTAATAACGTAATTTTAGCTAGTTTCATTTCTTTTAAAATAAAAGATTTGACTGTACAGAGGCTGAGGGTCCTGTTTTCTTTCTTGCATTGAGTAAATCAGGAATGACTCAAAGATATCATTGAACTTCCAGAGTAACTGCAGTGAAGTTCATGATGCCAGACTCATTGTACATTTTAGGATTTGTGAAGACACACATACCTGTGTCATCCAAATATAGCAAAGCAGCCTCCTCCAAAGCCAGAAAAACTGGCATCTTTTTAATAGTTAAATTTTCTTTTAGAGAAAAGTGGAATTGCCAGCGCTGTGATGGACTCTGCTGAGAGTGCATCTGATGCTCTTTGTGCTTTAGGATTGATTTGGATTAAAGGCATTACACATTGCAGATGGTGCTGTGTAGGTATGCCAAAAGCCTCCATCACTTCAAAAGAGAAGATGGTCCTGAAGAAAAAAAATCACTACTTCCAGGGAACTTGTTTAAACTCTAAACCCACAAAAGACTGCCTTTTTAATTATTGAATAATAAGACTGACTAGTTGTTGAAAGAGTAAAATAAAAACATTGCAAGAAAGAAGCTTCCTTATTTTAAGTATCCCCACTGCTTGTCAGTAGATTTTTCCATCTTCATAAGCCATTTCAGAGAGCTGTGAGACTTAATCTCATCTCTGGAACAATATTGTTCTTCTGCAGCTTTAATGCGCTTTTTAGATATGCTCCATTCTTTCTCGCTGAACACTAGTTCATGCCAATTTGCATTATGTATGAATAATGACAGCCAGGATATGCATTCATGGTAAGTGAACCTCAAAGGATACAGTGGTTTGGGGTTCTGGTTTGCACCACTAATATGCGGGAGAAGATTTTTTTGGGCTTTTGCAGATTGCCAACCTTTCTTGTGCGTATTTTGACAGCGGATCAACTTCAGAAAAGAGAGTTTTATTTGGCTTGTTTGCTGAAGTAGTGCTGGGATGCAGGAAGGAAATGCCCTTTCTCATCTAGCAGTGAGACAAGTTCTGAAGAAAGCCTGAGGTTGCTGCTGCCTCTTGGTCTGTGCAAGGGGGTTTTGGAATTACACAGAAGTCCACTGCAGTCTCTCCAAAAATGTCTAGTGCCACTGAGTAACATTTCTGGAGCCTGCCTTCTAGATACACTCTTCAAACTTTACCTTCTTATGTGGGAGTCTCTCAATAGACTTTTGAAAATTACTCTGCATGGCTTATCTCCAGGGAAATAGCGAAGCTTTAGAGCACTGATGTTTTCTCTTAGGCATATGTGTGTGTTTTTCTTCATTGCTGTTTCCAACAAGACCACCAGTGGGGGAAAAAAACAAATGAAAAAGCAGACTGACAAGAAGACATTATTGGCCTCTTCAGAGGTGACCCAAATCTGTAAAAAAAATTCTCTCAGTCGTGACATTGGGTGTGGTGTTTCCTTTGTTAGTGTTTAGGACCCAGAAGCCTGTATTTCATGATTTGCTACACCCACATAGTACCATAAGCATGAGGCTCATGTCATTGTCATCATGGCAGAATATCAAACTGGAGGCATGGGTCCTGTGGGTGGGTTGAAAATAGAGACTAGCAGACCTAAATTCTGTTTTCAACTCTGTTGTTGACTTGCTTTGTGAAACAAGATGAGAAACACTTAGGGACTGGAGCCGAATACTTTCCATGTGTTTCCATATATTTCCATAGTGTGACTATTAAGTGTAGCCTCAAGAACAAAAGGCCTTGCAGTGTTAGAAGAAGTGTAATAGATCTTGTAGGGAGTTATATCAATTAAAATACTGTATGTGAGTTTATTAAATAATGTCTATCTAAAATATATGTGCTTAAGTGAGTGCTATCTTTTGCTGTATTCACTAGCTTGAGGGAAAACAGATATTTGCAAAAGAAAAAAGATCTCAAAGTGGTGAGCCGTGTGCAAACTTTCTGGATCCCCTTGTAGGATGGAGCAGCCTTGAACTTCTGAGAGCCCAACAAAAACCTTTGAACAGTGACAAAGAGCATGTGCCCTGGCTCGTCTCACCCATTGGGACAGATTTCTTCCAAAAAACAGTCACTTGCTCTCCTGGAGGGGGAGAATTAGTGTCCCTATCTGCCCTCCAGAAAGAAGAAAGATTTTTGCATGGATTAATTTAGTGGGCAGTTGACAGGTTGGGTCAGGCCAAGTGTCCATTGCTTGCCCAGCCCATGGTGGACAGCTTTACTTTAGCTTCCAGCACAGAAGCATCCTTCTGCCTTTCAGGAGCGGGTGCAATAGGTATTGGTGCAGTTCTTGTTGCTTTTCCACACATTTTTTTACCTTTTTTTGCACTCTCTGGAGCGGCAGAGAAAACTGGTAAGGAAGGTCAGATAATCCCTTGCTCCTTACTGGATGAAGTGGAAGAAAAGTAGTTTTCTGCAGTACTGCAGCTGGCCTGTCTGTCTTCATGCTTACAATAGCAACATACACTTCTGTGCTCTTGGTAGGAAGCCTGTGTGAAATTGGAAAAAAGAATTTAGCTGACAGAGAAAATGTCATTTTGCTATGTCAGTAGATGCTAAGAGTGGGTTCTAGAAAGAAAATTAGCTGGTCATAAAACCAGTTGTTGGCCAGCTCAAGATACCTGAGGTTTTCACCAGGTGTCATGATCTGTGAATTTCAGAGGAAGGCAGTTCCTGAGTTCAGGTTTCATCCCAAGTTTCCATACAGGTCAGAAGAGACTGTCCCTTCCATTTTTGCTCTTCTTAGGAGCTCCCTCACTGTGATTGTTCAGTCCCTCTGCAAATGCTGTGCTGTTTGTCACTGTCCCCTCAGCCCTTTGCTCATCTGCTGGCAAATTAAGGCAGCAGATGCACCACTGAATGTGAAATTTCATGTGGTGCAATTTCCAAATTCTGGGTTGCTAATGTCTCTCTCATCCATTAATGAGAGATGACGCATTCACAAATTCAGATAACTATGGCTCTTCCTTCTGAAAATAAGGACTGCTTTTAATTTACCTTTAAGAAAGAGGGAAAAAGAGAGAAAGAAAAAAAGGTGCCCCAATTTGCAATACTTACTTTAATTTTTAATGAATGACTGAACCAAGGCCAACGTTCTTGTAGTTTTAACTGAGAAGCAGCAGAAGCTGTAACAGAGATGCTGCTAGTGCCAGTTGGGCTATAAGTTATAAGTCTACTTTACAAAGTTTGCCTGTTTTCTGGCAGCGTCTCTGACACATACACTCCAGTCAATCAAAGTAAAGTGCCTAATAACAGATGTGGCAATTAAGCTGAAGAATTCTGTCTCTCTCGTTTAATTTTTATTGCAGAGAATAACAGAGTACCTCATTAAACCCACCATCATAGAGATTCTTTTTTTTTTAATTTGGCAAACAAATGTCTGCAAAAATTAGATCTCTGAATAGGGTGCCTTGTTACTAAAGGTGCTTTGTTAGACAATGATATGAACAGACCATTTTTGTATGACAAATACGTGCTTGTGCTATTGCTGTCCTTTTGCACACTGCAAAGAGGTATGAGCTTAAGGAAGTCAACACGTGTCCTGAAGGATAGTACTTTGTGGGATTTAGGGCCTTGTGTTCAAATTGATAAAAACGTGGTCTTGATTCTTCTGGGTTCAAATTACACTGCCCTCAATTGAAATCAGCAGCAGGCATTTGAAAAGGTATCAGATAATCTCTAACCCAGGTAAATTAACATGTTAAAGTAAGATAAATTTTCTTGATAAACAGTATTAAGTGCAACCTAAAAAAGTTGGCTTCTGATTGTTGGAGCTTCTAAGGCATTTGACATCATTAGTTTCTTCTACTGATATATTGGACACTCTTTCTGATTCATCATTAAACAAAATTAATTTAAGAATTTAATGATTTGAGGTGCCCTAAAATTTATGGTAAGAGAAAACTGATACTGATATAAGTCAGAACAGGAAGCTTTGATATGAAACTACTCTGTTAGTATAAAAGGCATAAAATACGAAGTTGTTTAGTTGGTCACTCTGAAGCATTAATTTTGAAGATTTAAGGAATTAGTAAATCATGAAGCCTGTCAAACTATGTATGTGCATCCTGAGTAATCAATAGACTCAGACCAACTTCCCTTTTTGTTATCAATGGACTCAGACTAACTTCGTTTTTTTTTTTAAGGATGTGCACCCTGACTAACAGAAGGATTTGCATCCTGAGTAATCAGTAGGCTCCAAGAACACAATACAAGCATCAATCAGTGGTGGAAAACAGGATTTAGTTGTCACTAAAAGGTTAAAAAGTCAAAGCAAGGAAGACCCATCTTACTTCATCATTTTGAGACCCCCCACTCCATAAAAAGACCACCGACCCATTTCAAAGAACAAACTACGCATGCTTAATAGCTTTTTTACTAATTACCATATGAAGCGGGGAATGGGATGTACCAGAGTTATGAATATGCATTTGCGTTTTGGGTATTCAATATTCTTGTACATAAAAAGACCCTGAGATCACCTGTGAATTGCAGTNAAACACACACTTTCTAACTTTAAACTGTTAGAGAGTCTTTGTCCGTCATTGTGGATATCGGTGTTAGATCAAGTCTTAGATAGCTTTTTTACTGCCTGCCACAAGTGTTTGTAGCAGTTTTATTTCTTGGGGTTTTATTTATTCACTAAAGGACAGCATCTTGTCCTACAGCTTCAGCTGATACTGTAGGAGTGTATTGAACAGTTTGTGCATGTGTACATTCACCTGCATTGTTTATGTGTCTTCAGTTGCAGAAAACTTGCAGACACCACTGGCACCTGGCAAAGTTGAATTTCTCCCCAGGAATTTTTATTTTTTTTGTCTACTGGCAGATAGGAAGACTAAGTACTAGAATTCCTCAAGGACTAGAATTCCACCATTGCAAACATGGTTTTAAATTTGTATTAAGGTTTATGGATGATGTAATGTGTTGTAAGCCAGTTTACTGTTAAAACCACATTTTTTGCATGTTGCTCAGTCTAAAGGCCTCTTGAGTTTGTGTTGTAATCCCTGTGAAAGTTCTTCAAGGCAGAAGTTCTTCAAGACTTAAATAAAGATAGGATTTATCCCTTTAATTGTGGGTTGTTGAAATACTGGAATTAACCAGTCACTTTTGGTTTTGAATTATGTTCTTCCATTTTCCCCTTTGAGTGCAGGAGTACTACATCCATTCCAAACTCTACAAATAACCAAAATAAAAGATAGAAGTGAGTGAATGAACTGTCAAAAGAAACTCTTTTGCTTTCCCCATTCTTCTGCTAAAATGTTTTGAACTTTCCTTGTAGGGTGGTGGTGGTGTGTGAGGCTTCGTGCAGTGAATCACAGATGCTTTGATTGCTGGAGGTAGAAAAACTGATCTAATGCATTGAAAGGAGAAATGGCATCAGAATTAATTAATTTTGTTTTTTTAAGCAGATAATTTGAAAAGTGAAGTTTATAAGCTGTGATAAAGAATTACAGGAGTGTAATGCTTGGTGTAAATCATGAAAACGGGAGCTAGCTGGAAAGACCACTTTATTTTCTGCTAGGTGTTACATGCGAAATGGCATTTCACTAGATGATTTACAAGGACAAAGGTATTGAAGCAGAGTTGCTGGCAGATTTTTTCACAAATTATAGCATATTGTTAGCAGCTAGAAGTTATAAACAAATGCAGGAGTTTGTATGTCAGATTTTCATAATGAAAGGGTCCAGTGAAAGGCTGTGACAAGTGCAGGGAGCTGCAGACTGGAGAATTTTGCCAGTGATAACAGAGGCTGTGTCTAGGAAAGGGAAGAATCTAATGTATGATGAAAATGTATGTGGAAAAAGAGAACATGCATGTGATGGGGAAGGGAAAGAAACAGAGGCTGTCTTTGAAGAAGGCTGAAGAGCAGAAGGCTTTTAAAGGAAGGTGGGCACATTTGAAATTGATGCTAAATTGCATAGGAAGCTAAAGTAATTGTCTAAGTCCTTTGATTGTATTCCTATATATGCTGGCAATAAACTGAAAGTGACACAGTATTTGGAAGGCTGGTAATAGGAAAAGAGGGATCACTGAAACTTTGTTCAAGAGAGGGTAAAACTGTGTGATAATTTCCACTGCAGCGGAACCAGGGCATTGGTGTATTTAGGCAACCACAGGATTGTCCCAGACACTTGTCAGCAACCACAAAGTTTTCACAGTTACATCCATGAATGCAATGTCCTTTTTTTATGATTCCCATTAGGGGGGAAAAAAAAAAATCAGAATCTGATATCGGATTAATATGGTATATGGCTGAGGGACTATGACAAAAAATTGACATAGCTATCTTTATCATGTAACTCTATAATAAAGCTTTCATACATGATAGTAGTACCTAATTTCAGAAATAATTCTTAAACACATGCATTCAGCCATTTTTACTTAGTATTATAGTCTTCACCTGTACTATTAAAATAGACCTGGGATTAGTATAAAGAGATGTTTCAGTAAGGAATGCATTATTTGAAAAACTATTTTAAAATATATTAATTAAAGAAAAGAAAGGGAGAGAAGGGGGAAAAAAGCAAAGGGGGATATGATTTTTGTCTCAAGCCTATACTGTATAGATGTTACATATTATTTGCCTTGTCTGCTGAGAACTAGCTGTTAACTCCCAACATCCACCCTGGGAAAGATACCTAGGGCTGAGAGGTGCCTTGTGTGTGTGGCCCTGACATAGTTTATGTTTCACCTGAAATGTCTTCTGTAAAAGAAGCATGTCAGAATTTATGTTTGTCATAAATAGACTGTTTTGCCAAATTTTCCAATTAAAAAAAAAAACCAAACAAAGTTAAAAGTAGCAGCAATTTTAATTGAAGCAGCTTAAAGGTTACAATAATTTGCTAATAATGATTAGTATGCATATATGGGTTCTAATAATACAAGACCAATTGAACCGCGGGGTACGGTGCAGGACTTAATCCTGTCCCCTGTACAAAGTCAAAAATAGCTTGTTTCACCTTTTTATCTTATTTTTCAACCACCCCTTCCCATCTATTTTCGATTCGTCACTGCCCTGGTCTCCACCCATCGCCACTTCCCCACTGCGCATGCTCCACCATCCCCATTTCAGGGGTCTTCCTCATTTTGGGGGTCGCTGATGAAGGCTTCGAAAGTCTTCATCGCTGCCTGCTCCTTGAACTTTGAGTTTACACATGGGTATTAAGTTCAAAATCACGTAATTATATACCATATATAGAAATCCATATAACTGTCTGCAACTCAAATGCTATAAATTTATTTTAATCAACGTTTCTTTGGATTTTCCCCAAAACTTTCCCATCCTTGAATAAATATAGCTACCTTATCTTCAGCTCTTCCTCTCTACTGCACATCTGTTAGAGAAAGGGGAGACTTACCCCCCCCCCTTGTCCACTTCTTCTTAAAGTTACATTTTAACCATTGTTTTAAAATATTGATTACTGTTTCAATATTATCTGCACCAATTATACTCATTCCTCACATGTTCAAGGTGCTATTTCATCTTCTCAATGTGTGCTTTTCAGAAACTTTTGTTTGGATTCGACACAGCTTTAACTGTCTTTATTTGATAAATTTAAATCTGGGTAGAAAAAAATATAAAAGGACAGCATATTTAGCCAAAAGATTTTTGTTAACATCTCATCCTGCTGGGTCCCCATGAAAATAATCTTTAGACATACAATACCATGGGCTATAAGTAACCTTAATGTCTCAGCACCTATATTTGCTATCTGCTGGGAAAAAAATGGAAATACTTTCAAGTGAAAGGGCCCTAATTTAGCAGACAATGACAGCTACAGTGAAGTGACCCTATGTTTGTGATGTTTGGCAGCCTTTCTCTGAGGAATAATAATGACTCCATCTGCAGAGTATCTGGCATGCTGGCATTTGCCTTTACCATGCCTCCTTGCCTCGTGCAGACTCTTTTCCTGCCCTTTTAATGCTAATTTGAGGGAGAAGAGGACTGATAAGTGGATATATGGTCCCTGCCAGCTTACCAGCTCCAGAAACACTCACTGTGGCAATAAGTGAAGTCAGCAGGCCAAAGAGAATCTTGCTTTTCAAGAGGACAATTCCTAGAGGAAACTCTCATGTGTTCTTCTGGAGTAAAAACAGGTCTTGTAAAAGATACTGCTAAGTGTTCTGCAGGGAAAGACAGAGTCCTTGACGACCTTGTTGCAGTATTCCTGTGCTTTTGGGTCTGTGCTGCAGCACGATCCATGCCATTCAGACACCCATTCCATCTGGAACCATGTGGCATTACTACTGCAAATCCACATATCTGCTGGGTGGTAAAGTTTTGTGCTTCCTCCTGTGTTTGCAGTTACCTTATTTCATTCTGTACTTGTAATTACAATCCGAGAGGTTGTTTGATGCTTACAAAACAGTGTGCAGTGTGACAACTCCCAACCTCTCCAGGTTTCCACCAGAAAATATTTGTGTTTAAGTAGAAAAAAAATCAAAAAATACAGTTTAACTACAAAATTTACAGTTTTAATATGGCTTGAAGGGTGCTTTCTGTTATTTAAGATCAAGTCATGTATTATTCCATTTATATTTAGTAAGAATGGTAGAGAGATGCATTCGGTGAAATTATATCATTGCTTAAAGGACTGTGATGCTATAGCTTTCAAAACTGATAATTCCATCACTTATGGGCAAATAAAGCCTGGTCTCCTGCAGACTTGTGCATTATCACTGGATTCTCTGGAACTCCACAATTCAAGACTTCTTCCCCTCTTTTGCTTCCAGTTTAAGTGACCAGTAAATTTACAAGTTATTGGGCAGAGGCCAGAACACACACACAAACAATGTGATTACATTAACCTCAGTTTCTTAGAAGCCTCTGAATATTAAAGAGAGACTGAAAAATAAAAACTATCTAAACTAATAACCAAAGAAAAATGGTAATTTATTACTGATCTATTTTTCATAGTAACGTAACTTGAAAAAAGTGGCAGCCTATCTGTCTCCACCAAGGAGACTTGTTCCAGCACACTCAGCCTCTGATTTGGTTATTCTTCAAACACAAGTCTAAATGGGTAGTTTTTCCCACATCATGTGCTTAGCCCATCTTCAACACCTTTGGACTCTCCAAATGTGTCAGTCTGTTTCACAGTGAGGTTTGAAAGTAAAGCAGCACATGTGAAGAGGGTCAGATCTGACTGAGCTGCATCAAGAAGTGCTCTTATAATCTCTGATCATGGAGGGTGTGAAAGCTTAGGCACTTCAGTTTAAGGCACTATTGGGTTATCCTTTAGCAAACTCTCATGCTAGCTGTGCAGATCCCATGCATTTTCTGTTAGGCAGAGTCTCAGCCCTGCCAGCTTGGTCTGTCCTGAGCTCCCTGTGACAGTGACAATCAGTGCTGCCTTTGGAGTGACATGTTTTGAGGATTTGGGAAAAGACCAGTCAGTTTCCATTTGCTGTGACTGTACATCTTCAGCCAGCCAAAGGTCTGTGTGATAATGCTCCTAAATCAGGTTATTTCGTATTTGCTTTATGAGTGAGATTTCATGTGACAAAGCGTCAAACTGATTTACTGATTTCCAAAGGGAAAATGCCTTCTGCCCTTTATCCATTAATTCTCTAATGTAATCGATAAAACCAATCAGTTGTGGGGGCTTTTTTTTCGTGGAAGCTAACATGGGATTAATCATCATTGACAAGATTAGGTCAGATTCAAATTTTGCTCTGCCTTACATCAGTCATGAGAGAGATGTTATTATAAGCAAATTTGTCCCTGGTAGAGGAGCTGAGCCTCAGGAGTGAAGAGTGTTATGGAAAAGGCTCTATGAAAAGGAAAAGGAAGTGAAAGATTAAACAATTAATCATCGAAAAATGTTCAGAAAAACTCTTAGCTCATGTGGAACTGTAATTTCCAGTCGCCAAGTCTATGTGGGGTGCTCTAGAGTGTGAAGGCAAAGACACCTGCCAGGGGCTCTGCACGCATGACTCTGTGGTTTACAATTCAGTCTGAAATTTGAAGAAAACTATGATGGGCATAGAGAAGATTTTTTTTTTGAAGTAGCACTTGCTGTACATGCAGGTTGCTGCCGTGTCAGTGCAATTAAGAATGGCCCATAGGTTTGCAGCTTAGAAAATATTTTGATGTCCCTGTGCCCTATCGCTGCAGAAAGGCAGGACTGAGTGCTGTAAAACCTTTGATATGCCATGACAGAGTATGAAAGACTCTCACTACTCTGGAGTTTGTTTTCTAACCAAATGGCCCATTTCTGCAGCATTTTTCATGTTTCAATGGTAAAAATGCTTTTGCAACTGTAACGGGAAAGCTGCATCAGCTTTTCCCTTGGTCTTGAGTCCATTATGTCATGTTAGCAACTGTGTCGTACTATTCTCTTTTGCTCATGCAGTTCTAATCCTGGTTAATTCTCTGGCAGCACTTGATTTTGCTGACCAAGAAATATTTTTTTGCAGCCTTGAGCAACCTTCTGTTATTCTATGCTCCATCATACCTTCCTCTGTCTTGCCCTCCGGTTCCACCTCTATTTATTTACCTTTTATTACAACAAATCTGAGGGGGAGCTCTGTGCCCTGTGGCTCAGCTCTGGGTGGGTGGAGAGATTAATTTCTAAACATGTCAAAATTTTCACCTCATAAAGAAGAAGCTTTTTTTTTTGGCCTTTCTTTTAGTTATCCGTTCTTTCTCTGATATTGTCCTGAACTCTGCATGGGGGAAAAAACCCAACCAAACAAAAAATGTCAATAGAGTTGGTAGTGTCAGAGAAAGTGCCTAAAAATCTCAGATACTGGGTAGTAATGGTTAACTATCTGTGTTTATGTAAGGCACATACAGGATTTTTCAGCTTACTAGTGAGACAAATGCAATTCGTGTTTGCAATTCAGATGCTCAAGTTTAAATGTGTTTTAGGGGAGTACCTGTAATTTATGGGAGTATATTTTGTACACCTGTTAACCATTACCATTAAAAATTGGTTAATGGTAATGATAATGGTTACCCATTACCATTTTAAAGTGAGCTTGTTAGTAATTGTAATAAACCTTGGGGTGATCAGGTTAATTTTTTAACA
The DNA here is from genome assembly GCA_008694505.1 of Cyanoderma ruficeps. Lineage (NCBI taxonomy): Eukaryota > Metazoa > Chordata > Aves > Passeriformes > Timaliidae > Cyanoderma > Cyanoderma ruficeps. The sequence continues at coordinate 455,401 of VZDJ01000043.1, forward strand.
TGACTGTTATTGATTATCTGATTTTTATATAATAAATATATAACAAGTTAAATTTCCTTAATTAGTTTACAGAGATTTAGGGAAGTACTCTACAGTTGTTTCATGTCGCTGCATTGCTTTCCTGTTAAAATTTTTAAATCATGGGGCTGGATTATAGTTGGGAGAAACAGAGAAGTCTGACCTGAACAGACACTGGAGCTACCCTAAAGTTCCTGCCCAAAAGAAAAATAAAGATACAGCTTTGTGAACAAGAGATTTTGCCTCAAATGCTGTAGAAAAACCTGACAGGCAATAAGATTTTAGTGTTCTGTTGTGAAAGGAAGTCCTGGTGGTGAAACACCATTTGTTGGGTTTTTTTCTGTCTCGTGTATGTACTAATTTGCACAGGGAAGGCATTCCTCAAAATGAACGTTTTCAGTACGTAAACTACAGGTTCCATGTACTTGTAGGTAATGAAAATACTATTGTGTTATTGGCTGAGGTAATTGGAGCAATATATGGTATGAAAAGTGAATCTCCGAACAGTTTTTCTTGGTGCAAACCATAGGCAGCAAGAGTTAAATGAGTCATCTACATCTTTTATTGCTAATATCAACACTTTAGCAATGCTAATCAGCTGTACTGATTTTCTGTTTTGATTTTCCTTAATAATTAAGCAAAAGATTTGAATGCAATCAAGTTTTACTCTAGGGGGTTCATGCAAATTTCTTTTTTTTAATTTTAATTTTTGTTAAATGTATCTTGCAAAAGGAAAGTTGCTGAAGTTGAGAATAAAAGAAAAAAAAAGGGAAATATCATTTACAGTCTGCTTAATCAGAGTGAATATTTTCAATGAAATCACCACTTCAACTTATTAGCTGAAAATACAGCTGCTCTTTAAATAACTGCACATTGACTTACTTTGCTGCATGCAGAGAAATAGTTACAGACCATGAAATATCTTTTAGCAGCCTGATTTTTCAAGAACAATTTAACAAAATGGCATCACCTCTGTATCTTCAGATACCTTAAATACAATAGTTTCTTGCTGTGAGCTTTTTTATGTTGACTTCTGAAGTAAAGGTTTAGTAGGACTATTTTGATTCTTTTTTTTCCCATGGCGCTGTGGTCTTTTTTCTCATAAAATAAAGTGATGGATGTAATTTGCTTTAGTCTGTTCCATAATATTTAAAGTAAGAAATTGCTGGTTTTGGATTAATTTACTTTGTTAAAAATACTTGTATTAAATCAAACATATTTATTAGAAATTATTTTCTCATTATACTACAGATTAGATTCAAGTATCTAATTTTTTTCTTATCTCTGTAGTCACATAATGTTAGAATTAGTGTGTAAGTGAGGAAATAAGGTCAAATGTTTACTGAAACAGAAATGTAGCTTAAGTCATTACAAATAAATTACATGTTAAAAGCATTCATTCTGGTATTTCTGGATTAATGACCTGTTGGATTAGGAGTGTTTCAGTATGCAAATTAAAATAGTTTGCTTAGTAGAAGTGTTAGGATCATATTTTTAGACCTTTGTGTTACTATAACAGCTTTTTTTAATGAATGTTTATTCTGTTTGAAAACTGTATAGCCAGCTGAGGATGGGGAATTAAATCTTGGGGATTCATGTTTAAAGAGCAGTGACAGCACAGGGTGACATGTGAGGCTGTGTTGGCCATGGGGAGCATGTGGAGAGGCACAAACCCTTCCTGTAAATGAGGGACGTGCAGCTTCCTGGTTCTGTCACAGCTGAGCCTCTCCACTCTTGTGGTCTTGAGCAAGTGCCAGCCTTTATTCCAAACCTCAGCTCTTCCTCTCAGTGTGGGCAGAATCTGGCTGAGCACACCCAGCCTGGGTAGCTGCAGGTGGAGGGGACAGCAGAACCCCTGAGATGCACAAGCTGATGTCGTGTGAAACTGCTCCATTTGGGTTCTTCTTCCAAAATGGGCATGGTATTGCTGCTGCTGGACAAGTAGTGTGTGTTCCTTGAAGTACCCCTTGCTTTAGATTTTTACGTTGATTATAGATAAGTCAACATTATTAACTACTTTATATTCTGTATGGTATTATTAATGTATTAATTTTTTTTCTCACAGTCAGTCATCTCTTTGGGAAGATGGTTGTTCATTTCAACTCCCTTTTTGTCTTCCCTGTCATACTCTTGTACCATTGGATGGGTTCAACTGTGTCTTTGAATCTGGAAGATCCTAATGTGTGTAGCCACTGGGAAAGGTAATGCTTTACTTTTGGAAAAATAAATGACATAAATTCTGATGTAATAATTCTGGTTTGCTTTACTTGGTGTGCTTCAAATTACTGAAGGCTTTTAGCTGAGTTTAAAAATGGGGGGAAAATTTTCACTTTACTGCATGGGCAAGTGATTTCATGGATATGTAAGAGTTATTTAACAGTGGGCTGAAATGCGGCTTTGCATTAGGGGTTAGTGCAAAGAAAAAAACACTATTAGTGGTATTCGCAGTGTTACACAAACATCTGGGTATAAGAATTGAGTAAAAATGTCTTTCCAGTTTAGGTAAAAAAAAGTATTACATATGCAAAATATAATTAACCATACTGGAATTTGGCCAAATTTGATTAGGCTGATTGTCTTCTATTCAGCACTCACGGGATCTGAATTAAGATTTGTTGTTTAATTATTTTGATGAGGTTCAAAAATTTATAACATGCAAAAGGAAATTCATCATCAATGTAGTTGGTCTGTTTGTTCATCCAATTTCATGTGAATTGCAAAATGCCACAATGGGTTAGAGAGGTTGTGCCTCAAGCCTCTGCTGAACTTCTTTTCTTTTGTAAAGGTTATGATAGTGAAAACAAGGCTTCTGGTCTTGCTATAACTATTGTGTCTGAAATTGATCAGCTGGTCCATGAAAGAGTCTTAATTTTCACAGTTCACTTAAGGACACCAGTTTTTCCTGCACTTAATGTAAACTGTGTTTTATGCTTAATCATGGGGAGTGCTGCTAAACCACTGTACATTTGCAATTGCTATGGCTGAATCTTTACAAAGAAAATTGAAACATGTATTTACTTTTTTATAAGGTTTCTCTATTAAAAAAATTAAACCCAACACTTAAGGACTTTCCTTCAGAATTTACCTGAGCTTCATGTGAAGCATTTGGCATCTCTGCCTCAGCTGCAGTGTACAGTTCATAAAACAATGTGTATGTGAAGTAGTCACCACATTAAATACCTGTTCACAGTAGTCAGGCTGTTTTCTACAATGTTCCTGGATACCGTCCTCTATTTTGTGTGCTTTTTTTACAGTTTTTGTAGATGAAAGTATTTTTGGGAGAAGCTACAACATAGTGAAAGCAAAATGGGAAAGAAACCCAGAATACAACTATTTACACTGCAAAATATAATTAAAAACATGCTAATAAAAATCTGCAGAAGGAAAAATATACCAAAATATGCATCTAGCAAGCATGCCCACTTTATTGCATGAACTTTTTTTCCTTCTTGGGCTGTGTCTCAGAAATGGGGCAGAGCTCCAAATAAACTTAGTGAAACATTCACGCTGCTGCCCAAAGCAGGTGACAAAGGGACAGAAGTATGAAAGGGCAAAGCCCCAGACAGAAGCTCTTGACTGCCAGTGGCACTGGCACTGTTGTATGCTTTAAATAAAAAAATAAACCTTCTTAGTACTAAAATGGTCTTTGCAAATGAGCTGTGAGAAAGGGTAGAGCGTGCCCTGCCTCAAGGAAAGAGGGCAGAGCCTCAGGCAAGCGCCAGCAGCCCACTGGTATTTTGTTGGGCTGGGACAGCTGGGTGGATTAGGGCTGCTCGCCTTCATGCAGGAAAACAGGGAGTAGGGTGTGTGCATTTAGGGATGGATGACCCTGGATGTGCTTCCCCTTGGTGTAAATGGTGACAGCAAGATGAGGTGACTGTGGCTATCACTGCAGTCGGTGCTCAGGGGTCGGAGGGGGTGTGAGTGGAGTGAGGCAGAGCTGGTCAGGCTATTTAGTGTTTTGGCTGGTCCTCGGAATCAGTCCTGCTACAGGAGCTTCCCACGCATTCCTGTATTTTCAAGCTCCCTTGTGCAGTCCAGGACTGGCTGCCAGCACAAACAACCTCTTGAAGAGTTTTCTAGGATGATTCATTTTTTTCCTGTTATGTGACAGGGTTCTGCTCCTCTTGTCCTACTGACAGCTTTGGAGGCTCTCAGCATTGATTTGTTTTTAGGACACTGTATAATTGGGTAATTTGGCAAAAAATAATAGTAGAATTTCATATAGTATTTCTGGTCGTGGGGTGTGATGTGAGTGGTTCTATGTCAGAAATTCTCCAGTAAGCAAAAGAAAGTATAGTCTTCAGTATTCGTTAATTTCTGATTGCTGAATAGTCTGTTTGATGGTATGCCTGTTTGGTAATTTTTCAGTAATTACTACTCAGGTGTATTTCTGTTTTAACATTCATGTAGTAGCTAAGTGCACTGGATGTCTTCCTATAGGCCCCACATACAGTTTTTACAAGAAATTTCTCAGAAAGTCCTATTTGAGTGATAACAGGAGAAACCTAATTTTCTGGCTCCTTAACTAGTTGTTCAGTTATCCAGTTGTATTAATAGCAGTTTCCACAGGAGAATACATAATATACACTACTTCCATTTGCCTATTTAAGATACAGGTGTACTGATTTTAAAAAAAAATTAGGCTAACATTACTTTTCTTTAAATGTCAAGTAGTGGAATTTCATCAAATGTGTTACACAGTAGAAACATGATGATTCTGCATGCTTATTTTTCTTTGCAAGCTTTCTGTCTCATTTTTTTAGACGTGAATATTTTGTTATATTTATTCCATTTCGTAACAGGATTCTGTAAAAGACCTAATTAAATGAGACTGTACTAAAAAGACTTGCCTGATGATCTTCCTTGTTTCTCTCTGTCTCTCCCCAGCTACTCAGTTACAGTGCAAGAGTCATATCCACATCCTTTTGATCAGATTTACTACACCAGTTGTACTGACATCCTAAACTGGTTCAAGTGCACACGACACAGGTGATGTATAAATCCAAATATTGTCAATTTGCTGATATTGTTAAGATTCTTGATTCAAAATCAAGTATGATGTGTAGGAATTTTTAGCTGTAGTGTCCAGCCTGTCTAAGTGCTGTGATCGGTGTCAAATTCAAATGAAAAATGCTTGTCCAAGCAAAGTCACATACATTTTATTAGCAGGTTGGGGTATACCATCCCATGGAATGCTAACAGAAAAGAAACAGCTTGGCAAAAAACTAACTTCTCCAGACCCTGCAAGGTGCATTTGTTCAGAAATATCACGGGGACCTCTTGCTGCTTGCAGTGTTGTGTTCTGAGGGAGGTGCATGCTTCCTGAAAGAAAAGTAAAAAGATTTGTTAAAGGAAACTTCCTGTGCAAGCAGAAAGCAAGAAAAGGTTGAATGATTAAAAACTGGTGACATGTGTAGAACATTTTCCTCAGAGGAATATGCCCATAAGTGTGAACCATCACAAGTGAAAAACTCCCACTTCTTCTCCTGCTTTCTGACTATACACGAACCTAAGGCATGTCAGGTAACCCCTTGGACTCTTGAATTTGGCAACAGATAAATCAAAACCACTTGGAGCATTTTTTCCTCTTTTCTTATGACACCTGAATGTTTTTAAAATGTGTAAGAATATATCCTGTCCTGTTTCTGAACCAAAGTATGTGACAAACACTCATTCCTTTCTTTAGGATCAGTTACCGTACTGCCTACAGACATGGTGAGAAAACTATGTACAGGCGCAAATCCCAGTGCTGCCCCGGATTCTATGAAAGCAGGGAGATGTGTGTCCGTAAGTTCAGCTTTTTTTGGGCTTTGAGATTCCATACATCCATCACTGTGCTGGTGTGACCCCCCCTCTGATGAGTGGCTTGTGAAGGCTGAGTTGCAGGAACTCAGTTACTCATCAGTGATGCATGTGCAGCTTTCATTGAAGCCAGCTGGGGTTGTGCAGATGCAAATGACAGGATGATTTGATTTCAGATGTCCAAGTGGCCAGCCAGCCTTGATATAGTCCTAACTAATGATCGTGTGGAAAACGCACAGTGCAAGCATCAGTGTGTTTTCCAACACAGGAAATAAACACAAGGTTTAAAACCACAAGGGAAATGGAAGTCTTTTCTCCTTGGAACAAAAGTAGACTCCTGCTGAACCTCTCTTAGAGATACAAAGGTCTGTAACAACTGTTTGGAGGTCTCAGCATCTTTTTTGGGTGGCCCACAGCCCTGTCTTCTCATCTAATCCAAAACTGGGAAAATCTGTGTCTGGGGAGTCTGGCGGCTACCTTGGCTCAGTTCTTTCTCTCTCTCGTGTGACCCTGTACAGACCCAAGGAGGTCTTAAAATGGTATTTGTTAAGAACATGTTTTATGTCCTGAAATTTGAAAAAAAAAANAAAAAAAAGCTTTCTTTCAAAACATTTGCTGCATGTGCAAAAGCAAAGTCAAAATATTTTTAAAAAAATTAATACATCTGATGTCAGATTGGCACTGATTTTAGCCTTTTTGTTTGTAGTGTATATATATTAGACTTACAAGAACTAATTTCTGACTACATTTGGTTATTATACCAAATATGTATGAATATATATACAATATACAATATACAATATATAACATATAGCATATAACATATTATATATATATAAAATATATGCTATATTATACCAGCATGTATGAATAAGGATATTTAATTTTTTTATTAGGTGGAATACTTTTTGAAATGTGTTATACATCATGTGATGAGAAGTGTGATGGTGATTCTCTTACATGACTACAGCTTTAACATAGCTATAGCATATGTAGTAAATTCATTGTATTACCACAATATTCAGAACCTGAAAAATTGAAATACCATTGGATATACTATTTTTTCCTGCTATTACATAAAAATATGCCTGATGATACTCAGGACATATCTGCACTGACTTCTGAAGTAATTGTGGAATGTCTCAGGCTTTATATTATGTGAAAATACAGATCCTTCAGTGTAGCTGAGTTTGCATTCATGTGACCTTGGGAGACAAGAGAGACCTTCAGTCTTCATGATCTCCAGCTGGAGCATTTCTATTACTGCAGTTTTATTTTCTGTGCAGTGTGGATCATTTTGTTTACCTAGTGGAAGGACTTAAGATGCCTCTAAAAGGCTAAAATCTTTGTGGTGCTGTTGATTTTTTTTTGTTTTTGTTCGTTTGACTTCTCAATTTAGAAAGGTAAATTAGAAGTCTATTGCTAAATGATTTTGGTATGACTCAACATTGCGTGAATTGAAATTTCATTGCTTCTTCTCAAAAATAATAGGAATCTATGTTTTATTAGTTGTGCCATTTAATTTTGTCTTCAGGTGGGTTGACAAATTGTATTTTAATTTTAAATCCAACATTATATGGGATAAGTAATTGGACTGTTCTGTAAAAGTGTAGATATCTTGTTAGTAAGTACTAACTTTCACTAAAGAAGAGTGCTTTGTGCTGTCCTCACGAAACCCCTGTTTACGGAGGATGTAAATAATGTACAAATTTCTCACTTCTGTCTTCACTGTGGCCGTTAACTCTATAGAGCAGTAGGTTAAGTGCACCTCAGGTTGTTTTTTTTGCTCTTAAAAATTTCAGTGCATACAGCAATGTTTAGACATGATGCACTTTATGAGATGATCTAAATGCAGTTTATATGCAGATACAAAGGCAGAACAATAATTTTGTGAAGTTCTATAAAGGAGCTCACTCCTGGCCTTAACAACTCCACCCCACGCTGAGTGGTAGACTAAATTTCTTATTTATTCAAAGAATTTCCTGCCACTTGTCTGCTACTATCTCTGACAATCCCTAGGAAATTTGACATTAGGATGCTAGGCTTAGCTACAGACTAGAAACTTTTTCAGTAAGTGCAATTTTCTTTTTTAATTTTTTTTTTTAGCATGTGTTTGGAAAAAAAGATTTCAAAGGTTTTAAGGCATTTTCTAGTCGCTTTCCTTTAGATGGACACACAAGCAAAGGTCGATTGTTCCTGGCAGCTTGAACATTAACTTCACTTAGTTTCTACCATTGTAGTACATTTCTAAGTACCTTAATGGAGAACTATGCCTGTTGAATTTCCTCAAAACATGAAATAGAAAATGCACCATCTGTCTTAAGGTATAACTGGGTCTCACTCACTTTACTAGCAAATAGCCATCAAGCATGGGAAAAAGAATCAGACAAGGAGTGTGTTCTAGCATACAGTATAGAAGTGAAGGATTTATTTGAAAAAAACATGTTTATGATGTAGTTTAATAGGGAATTGATTTTTTTCCCCATGACAAATGCTTGTTCCAATTAATTTGGATGAAGCTGGAGTTAAACATTGCAGTCATTTACTTTATGTGCATAATTACAGTCAAAGAGTTTCAATTTTATGTTAACTGGTTTATGGCTGGCTTTTCCAAGTGAAAAAGCAACAGATCCTAAAATGCATGCGTAAACTTTCATCAAAGATAAAAATATATTTTTTCAAGTTTTCTTTCAACATCAGATAATGAAGGCAAGAGTGTAGAAAAGATCTTGAAAAACACAAGGCACAAAGTAAGGCACAAAACAAAAAGGCAAGTAAGATGTAAAAGCAAAGATGCAAGAGTAAGCCCAGGTTGCTTTTCCTACAGTAATTGAGCTTTCCCTTTCAAAAAAAACGAAGACATAGGAAGACATAGCAACTGCTGCCAGGGAGGTTTTGGTGCTTCTTCACACCAGTCACCTGGAAAAAAAAACACCTTTATGTTAAGTTTTTTCATCTGCATGTGCATGTAAATGTTTTTGTTTAATACCATGCCCAACAATTCCATAGAAAACCAAGAGAAAGTAATTTATCTGTTCTTAGTGTCATTCATGTCTTGTCAGCTTTTCCTGGGTGCTTTTCATGTTGTACACACATCTTTGTAGCTCTCTGTAGTTAATTTTGGTTCTCTCATCCCCATGTCCACTGCATTTTTTTTTTTTTTTTACGTGTGCTGTTCCTTAGAGATGTAGGATTCAGTTACCAAGAATCAGTTAGCCCAGAAGATGTCTGGAGAATAATTTCTTTTGGTTAGAGAAGAGATTTTTATGTATGTCCAGAATGTGGATCCATGTGCTCAGTGTGGCATTGAGGGGCAGTGCAAGGAGATAGGTCTGGTATCTTGCAACTGTATTTTTCTATTCTGTTCCAGCTGTCTCACAGAGGAGGTGGTGGAGCATTGCCTTGTTGTATTTAAGGCTCAGTGCTCAGAAATTTGGGCTGAGCATGTTTGCATTCCCTGGGTTATTCATACAAGCACTCACACTGCATGTTTACAGTGACTTCCTGTTGCCTTATGATTTGCTGGCAAGGTTTTTCACACATTTGGTTTGTAGAGAGCCTCAGTGCCCAAGGCAGCACTAATTAGGAAGGAGTTTTCAAAGATACAAGTGATTCACATCAAGTTACAAGAATAACAGAAAATGGTGGTGTATTATTTAAATTCAGTCTTTCCATAATACATAAGTTGAACAATGCTTCGTGTTAATGCCTTGCTTCTTGAAACGTTTAAAAATGATTATTGTTCCTGCTGATTTCTAATGAAGATAATTTCAGAGCATGTCTGAAAAGTAGCTTGTTAGAAATAATAAACAGTTAATGGCTGGAATGCTGTATATTCAAAAAAATATTTTCTATATGATTAATCTTTGTGTGGTTTTCCTTTTTCTTGGACACACTAAATGTGTGGTAAAGATCACCAATGTGCTTCATCATCTTTAACTAGAGGAAAAACTCAGAACATTTGGAAGTATTTTACCTAAATACCTAATTACTCTAGAACATTTTCAATCCATTCAGAATCACAGTGATTCACATGTAGCCCCACTGAACTGCTTTTTAATATCCACTTTTTTTTTTTCACCTTGATATCTTTGTATGCATTGGTATATCAGTCAGATTTCTGCTTTAGTTTCTCTGTAGATGTTGGTACAAAGAAAAATCTCATCCTGTGCACATTTTCTAAGTTTTATTATTGATAAGAGTAGAAGGAAATTATTAGAGTGTATGTATTTTGGAAAGTTAGGGGTATTTTGTGATTAATATGATGCCAGCAAATTGTTGCTGCTCAGAGATTCTTCATCTTAGTTATATTTTGTAATTGATAATGCTGGATATCAAAGCCATTTCAGTTTTTTCTTAGATGTTTCAAACAAAAGATCTGTTCAAAGTAAGACATAACTTACAAACGTGCTTGCAGATCATTAAAAAAATGAAAAAAAGAAAAAATTGATTTCAGGCAGCTCTGTTTAGCACTTAGAATAAAGGTTGTAGTGATCCATAAGGTTTATATGTCATGCTTTATTTTAATCACTGTCACTGTTTATCCTTCAACTGAACTATGCAATCATTTGGAAAAGTTGCTATTGAAATATTGGTGTGTTGGAAATCATATTTTATCTATGCTGTTGTAAAAGAGCATTTCTTTGGATGCCTGCTGATGTTCTTCTCTTTTTCTTGGCATGAGGGTTTGCTTCAGAGAGTCATAGGATGGTTGAGGTTGAAAGGGAACTGTGGAAGTCATTCCATCCAAGTTTCAGGCAGGGCCAGACATACCCTCTTGCCCAGGACCATAGGCAGATGGGTTTCCAACCTGGATCATACTTTTACTCTTTTTTCAGTAAATTTGGACAATTTCCTTAGAAGTATTTGAGTAATACTAACACATTTTTACCTGGAGTATTCAAACTTAGGAGAAATAGAAGAGATTGAAGTGAAATATATTTTTAAGAGATGCCACCAAACATTAATACACTGGTATTTATTTTGCTTTTAAGAGGTACTTGAGACATAAAAGAACTGGGTTAGGACTATTGTAGAACACTTTAAAGAATGTTTTTCCTAGTGGTAGGAGTTCTCTAATTTTTTTTATTACTCCTTTCTCTGACAGCTCACTGTGCTGATAAGTGTGTCCATGGCCGTTGTATTGCTCCCAACACCTGTCAGTGTGAGCCTGGCTGGGGAGGACCTAACTGCTCTAGTGGTGAGTTCTCACCTGCTTCTGCCTGTCTTGTACTCTTTCCATGGTGTTGTTCTCTCTTGTGGACAGATAATCATCAGTTCTGTGCTTAGGCTTCTGTTCTCTGATCGGGGCTTTTTTCTGAGTTATCAGGTTACTCTGTGTAACCTGATTTTTCTTCATTTACTTGCAAACAGTGTTCCCACATAGCAGCACTAATAAGTTTTTTTTTTTTTTTGGGCTCAGAAACATGCCGATAGCACAGCATCTGGAGGAAAGATATAATTTTATTGTACATATAAGAAAATCTCACAGTTTTTATTTTATTAATGTGCAAAGTTTGATGGTGCCGGGTCACGTTTAGAAGCAATGAGGAAAGCCTTCCTAACAACTCTGTCCTCCTTTTTCACTCTGGCTCAGCCATTTTTCCCTTCACTCTTCACTGTCTGAACTCTCAATGTCTTTCCATTGTACTCTGCTCAAACTTCTCCCACTTGCTTCTTTCCTTTTGCCATAAGAGCATGTGCAGGACATGAGGGGAGCAGAATTGTACAGAACGCAAATCATTATCTTTTCTTCCCTTTGGCTGAAATACAGTTTCTCAAAGTAATTTTTCAATTCATTATAATTCTTTGTTTATTCCAGCCTTGTGGCTCCCTTTTTAAGGTAATTAAAATGTATTTTTGAGGCTTACATAAACCCACATATTTTGTTATAGTCATGTTCAAGGTGGGTGTCTGCTAGTGACTGTCCAGTTGAAAGGAATGTATTTTAGCCAACAAGAAAACCAACTGTATGTACAAGTTAGATTCCCCAGACCTTATAAATTTCTAACAAACAAATTGCAAAGATGTTACACTGCTAGTTTACGTGGTACATTATTCCCATAAAATTAAAAACTCTCATTTATTTTTCTTTTACAAAAAAGTGAAATGTTCTTTTCTTCAATTTTCAAACATGTTGCTATCATAACTCAGTTTGTCTGGAACCGATCTGTTTTTCCAGCAGCATATTTGTTGGCATGAGGAAGAATTTAACCATTTAAAAATTAGTGACTACATTTATTGTGTAGTTTTTGTGTATGCTTGGGATTCATGTACAGCTCCAAAGAAACACCCAAATTTTGCATCAGGCATAAAACTGAAAGAGCCATTGTTCTTTCACAACAGAGTGTTGCTGTAAGGTCTTAATCTAATGTACTGAATTGTCAAAATAAATCGTCAAAACACACTATCTTTCTTTCTGAATACCTTATGTTTTGAGCTCTTTTGTAAGTAATCAAACATGCTGTAGAAATGTGAATCATTAGACAGCACAGATTGAAAAAAGAATGTTATTTATTGAGATTTTCAAGTCTGAAGGTGTGCTTTAGATGAGACCAGAACCTCTAAATCTGCCTTTGGAAATAACCCTTACTCTCACAGGATTTCTGTTGTCCATTTCTCTTACCCTTCTGGTATAATTCACTCTGAGTACATGTGCAGTTTTTTTTCCTCTGCTTCTTTCTCAGCTGGTTTCCTTTTGTGAACCTTTGAACAGTGAAGTCTGGAAAGGCCGGTTATCCTTTAAGGGCTTCTGTGTGATGTTAGGGCTACCTGGAACTGCCAAAATTTGTTTGGGATCAGTGGTGTAGCCATAGGAGAAGGAGGTGTAGGCTGAGAAAGGGGATATTCCTGTACATATGCTGCAGGTACATTTGCTCTGGGATTTAACCCTTCTGTGTGGACAATTGCAATAAAGTTGCCGATTTCACTCGATTGGCCTTGAGAGCTGACGTTTGATGCTATTGATTCATGATTGCCTTGTCTGAAGAGCTACAGCACAGGTCAGACTGAATTGAAAAACAGTGGATAGCATTGGAAATAATAGTAAGTGAGAGGGGTTTGGCATTCTGAGCTTTCTTGTTGCTTGCCCTACATAAAAGATTTTGATACTCTGCCTTTAGTTGTGTTTTCTGCATGATCCCCAAATTGGTTTTAGTTTCAGTCACAGAAAGGTACAATGTTACAAAATAAAGATCTGTGTTTTTTAAGATTTTTTTTTAATATAGCAAGTTATTAGTTCAGTAGGATTATATATATGCATCTTGCCCTACTGTGATAATGTCCATTATCACTGAATGGAGGAATCAAACAGGCCACTGTTTTTGTGAGGCAAAGGTTCAGGGATTTTATGGCTGATAATGACCAGATAAAATGCCCTGACTGAACAGGAGATATCCTCGAAGGGTGAGGTATTAGGCCAACTTCCAGATGTAGTCATCTGTTCATTTTCATGGACCCACACATATTGGAAGGAACTGTTCTACCTAGGGACCAAACAATTTGTAAAACTGCAGAACTAAACATTTTCTTCCAAATTACTGTCCTATCTCTATTGGAATTGTTTATTCTTCTAACAAAGGAATTTTATCTGCAAGTATCTGAGAACAGATTTACTCCTGTTGCAGCATCTGTCCATCTGCCAGCCTCCCAGACTGATTTTTATCTGTTGTTTCCCAGGAGGGAATAAATTTTTTGGGTGACTCCCATTTTCTTTTGTAGCAAACATTACCTCCTTATTGCCATGACTCCTTGCCAATTTCTGAAGTGTTTAGGTCAGTGGCTGCTCTTAGTTTAGGGAGAGGAGGCCTAAGGTTTGAGCAGAATGCGGAGCCTGTCTTTTTTCAGTGCTCAATTCTAACCCCTAACTCTGTCCCCCACCACATCCTCTGCCTTTCTGAAAAAATTACATCCCAGCTGAGCTGAAAACAGGATTGGACCTATTCTTCAGCAAGGAAAACCTGAGTGCTAGCCTAGGAGTTTGTTAATTAAATAATGTTTCCTTGGGAAACATTTCCTTCACAAGATGTAATTTTTCTTTAGGTATTTTCTTTTTATTTAAAAGAAATAGTGTGTATTAGGCAGTATTTGCGTGCAGTGAAAGTCAGTATGAGGTGGATCAAGAGGGTGCTGATAATGTAGATATATCTGAGAGGAAATGCCACTTGGATCAAAAGATCACTCCTTTGCAGAACACTTGCATTCTGGTGGGAGAGATGACAGTCATGCAAAACAATTTATTGTATTAAAGATTTATTGACTGAACACAATAATCAGGACAAGGGATTGGACAGAAGAAGTATAGAGTGAGTGAAGCAAGTGAATCAGCACAATCCATAAGCTGTCAACTCCCCTTTGAAGAAATTCTTGTGAATTCCAGGAATATAAGTTGGACAGTTCGGGGCTGGGGGCAAGTGCAATATTAACAAAAGTGCACAGAGTGCTAAATATAGGTTAAACAAATATATTTTATTGAAGAACAAACAAACTGACGCAACTTTTCCCTCCCAAACTAAATTACTGTTTTATCAAATTTTTAATTGGCATGTGTCATATTGGGTTGTTTTTAAGAGAGCTTTTGACTACAGGTGGGGAATAGAATAGTTATCCATAAAAGTTGCTACATGTGCTAGTAGTTGTCTGTGTAGATTTGAAGATTATCAAACCCTGTTGTACGTTTGTAATTTATGTTTTCTACCCAATTCGGCTCACACTCCTGCAACACTACTTCATATTTGTTTATAAATTTTATTATTCTATTCTATTCNTTAACATATGAACCTGATTGTCAGTTTTGAGTGGGTGTGCAGTTCAGATCCACAACCAGGACATCCACTTTGTTTTTTTCTCATGCCTAGCAGTCTGCAGATAATTCCTTCAAAATCAATGGGACACTTTCTGGATAAGCTGGAGCAGAGGCAAAAATCAATATTACACTGACTAGTCTGAAATGGTTATAGCCTTGTGTTCCCCCCCAGCTGGCATGAGGGGTAAAGCAAAAAAGGGAATTACATGTCTTTGGTTTATGACCAAAGCATGATTAGGATTGTCTGTGAAAATGGGAGTGGGATTCTTTGGTTTTTATTGTGCTGAAATAATCTTGAGATTTGTTTGAATCACTGGGTTTTAATTTGTAATTTGATTCTGTTGGTGATTACTAGAGCTTTATTGGGACTATAGTGTGAAGTCATGAGAGTGGAAAAAGTGGCATGAAGACATAATTTGTCTCCAGGGTTTTGTAATTCATGAGAAGAAAACTGGATTTTTTTCTTAATATGTTAAACTGCAGGTTTAAGGCTGGCACCTCAGAGAAACTTTTACCTTTAAATGGGCTTATTAAGGTAACTTTTAAACTACAGAAGCTCTGCTACTATCAGATTTCCTTCACAGCTGTGGGTGTTTTGTAAAGTTCACAAATTCCGTGAAAATCTTGCTGTTTTCTTCATTGGACTTGGCAGATGCAGGCCATGGCAGAAACTGGATCCCTTGGCACTAATGTGTGTGAGACACTCACGTGAGCCGCAGGCAGTGCCAGTTTCCCAGTGCAGCCCTTGATTTCCTTTAACCCTGCAGAGGTGGATGTGTGACTTTTCCACTGTACCCCAAATGAGGCAGCCCCCATGGTACCTGCCTGGAACCACCCTGCGCACTTTGATGGCACAGAGTCCTCCCAAACTGGGGGGTTTTTTGGCCAGGGCATTGCTTTCCTTTTTTAATTTTTGACTAGTGCAGCTTGCAAGATACGCTTAGGGAGTTAGCTCATCCCTGAGTTTTCCAGGCCATCCAGCAGACTGCAGAAATAAGTTCTGGTTTTAACCGCATCCTTGCATTAGCAAGGCTTGGTTCCCAGAACTGGGGAACTGGTAAACACACAGGCAAAATTGCAGTGTCCTGGCAGGCAGCTATTTTACTTTTATGGAAAATGTAGAGAAATAGCTTATTCAAGTGGTGCAGAACTGCCCCCAGCCCAACTCCTAAACAAAAGTGCCAGCAGGTCATAAACAATTTTAAATTTAACCTGTTCATATTTAATGTGTCATCCCTATGTTCACTACCCATAATTCTTCTGCAATTATTGCTGCTGTAACTTCCCTGACTGACTTCTCCTCAGTTTTTCCAGCTGAACAATTCATTGTCTCCTCTAAGAGGCAGAATATCTTTGAGTTGAGAGACTAATCCACCGGCAAGTCAGATGAGCTGCAAATAGGAAAAACAGATATTAATGGAAGTTGTCATCACCTTCATATTTAGCAGCCGCTACAGTGTCACTGTCATAAGTGACATCAAAATTTCCAGGGCTACATAGCACCTCTGCTTGTTTAGAGGTTCAGTACAACTATGCATTTAAAATAATAATATTCTTATGTTTAGTATATTTTTGGTGCAATGAACCATTTTGTTTTGGAAGTACGAGGGTAATTAATAGATGTTATGGCCATGCTTCAGAATTTTGCTTAATTACAGTGTCAGTCTGTAAGTAGAAGTAGAAAAAAAATGCTTTCTACAAAGCAAAGTTACTAAATTTACTTATGCTGAGATTTACTTAAAGGCATTTCAGTAAATGCTGCTAGTTTTATTGCTTTGTAAATATTTTCTGGACCAGAGAAACTTTTTATTTCTGCTTTCCACCATTTTGGAAACCCAGTAATTTGTGCTGTTTGCCTAAGCTGATTTTTTGACTAAGGTCTGTGGGTTTGGTTTTTTTTTCCCTAGTAACAGTGCACAAGTATTTTTAGTGCTGATTTCATTTCAATCTGCCTTATATATTGGCGGGCTTACATATTTTCAGTGGCTCACTTAGTAGGTTTTCAAGGATGTGAAGGATACCATTTGTGGCTAATTAAAGAAAACAACTAAATGACCTTCAAGTCATTGCAGAAAAAAAAATTGGAAAAAGCTAACTTATGGTTCTACAAGGACATCTGTGCAAAATCAGGGTCACGGACAGGATGTAGTACAAGCAGGTTCTTAAAAATGTTCCTGTAATTATAATTATTTTTAAGAGGTTTTATCTCAGTGACATGATAAAATGGACACTAACAACCATCTGTGTGTGTTTTCTTTATCAATTATCCATCCTTGTGTTCTGCTGTCCAAAGCACTTTAAAGAGTCTTGGAAATTTATGGCATGTGAAAGGCATATAGTTCCAGTCTTCCATAAGATCTGAAAAACATATTTTCATTGTTCCTCCACTTCACGCATCAAAAGGCTTTTATAAAGTAAACAACAAAACCCCCTGAATTAAGTTTAAGCTTAGCATTTTGAATAAAAATCCTTTCTTGTACACAAAACAAAAAATTACAATGAAAAATATGCCACAGGGTAAAAGGCCTACAGTATAACAAACGCAGTCAGATAGAAACAAAAGACTGAGAGAAAATTCCAGATCCAATAGAAATGGCATTCTGAAAAAAAAAAATCCATGCATTTTTGTGTCTGGGATGTAGGTAAAGTAGGTCTTTTACTAAAAGGCATTGGTATTTTATAATTATTATGAATGATTCTCTGAAGGAAAATAAAGTTGGGTTTTTTTTGAATATGCATGTGCCATTTTCATAGCATTTTGAGACGACTAGAACAGAGCAAAATAAAAAGAAGATTACATGGAGAATAATCCATGGTTTTATGAAATAATACTTCAAAGGTTTTCTACAAGATGTTTTGACTCTAGTTTTCAGAGTAGCTGGCTTTGTTTCCTGGCTTTTTTGACTCATCTCTGAAAGTTTCTGTTTGCCATGTTTCACATTTGCTGTCCAGGCTGACAGACAGGCTGATGTCACTAAGGACATAATGCATCTTATCAAATTTAAAACACACTTTTGTATATTTATAGCTTTCAAAATCAGCAGGAACTTACTTTTACTTGGCTTAAATTCCAGTTGGGAGAATTATTACCTGTTTCCTATCCTGCATAAATATTCTAAGGGAAACAAATGCAATCCATTTAGAACTGCAGATGGAAATAATAGAGAGTAGTTTCAGGAACATTCTCTAGACTTTCCAGTAGGGGTAATGTGAGCATAGATTAGTGATAACATCCATATTTTTGTAATGTTTTTGCTTAGAAGATCAGTGGATTTCCCTTCTGTTGAGTCTTGGAAGTCACACCTTGGGGCATGTCCAGGGATTACAATCTTGTTTTTAGTAACAAGACTGTCAGTGGAGTACTCCTGGATAAATCAAAGTTTTCTCAATAGTGTTCTTTTTTTACTCACACTGTCTTGTGATTGGCTATTTGTGATGAAGGGAAAGGGAAAGGGAAAGGGAAAGNAGGGAAATCACCTTTCACTTAATAAAGGTTGTAGTTGCTTGAAACTTTCTGAAGAAACTGTGTTGGGAGTTTTGAGGGCAGAGAGATAGGAATATGTATATTTGCCAGTGTTATGTTATTTTAAATTTATATTTCACAATATTGCATTCCAAGGGAGGGAGTATTCACTCCCTGCTGTCTGTGGTAGGGAATTTTGTTTCCAGTTGTTCTAAAAGACCATAAATATGCACAGCTAATGAAGTGATAAAAATCTCTTCTGTTTTCAAACAGTGGGTATGTATTTCCAGGAACACACTGCAATGTGTCTTGCATAAAGATGGGTAAGATGGACTAAAATCTCATTTAGTTGCCTTGGTGCTACATATGAGACACCTGCAAGAAACTGACAGCAAGAACTGTAAATCTTAGTTTTACTGTAGTTCTTCTCCCCCCACAATGGCACAAAAAGAAGTGATCTTTAAAAATAGCATTGCAATAAACATTGTCTGGCTTGAGTATGAAGTTTTAAGGGAAGTTGTGGCATAGATAAAAGGTAGTTGCAAGTTAGATTGTCTAAGGAGGTTTTTCTTCTGAACTGTTCTTTGGCTTGATCTGATAGCTTTATTTGTGTCTTATTATAGGCCAACCTTCAGACAAGTGTAGTATTTGAGGTGGTCAAGGTGGGTTTATCAGGAATAAACTGGGACTTGTTTGCACTTTTTTTTGTTGCCCTGTAATAAAATCAGCACTTTTTAAAAGCCAGGAAAAAACCTTAAAAGCATGAGACCATATTTAGTTTAAAGTGGTTTTTTGTTTATAAAGAGCAATAAAATAGTTGCCAAATTCTACATGTGTTCCAGATTGTTAGAAAAAATAATTAAAAAAAAAATGAGGCTCCTACTACTCCAGTTTGTATTCACATTTGCATAAAACCACATTTAGCCCAGCACAATAACAATGTACATTACCGTTATTTTACAAGGAAATCACACTCTGTACAGGAGAACTTTACATCTTCAAAGAAGCTACAAAAGGCCCCAGTTGGTAGCAGTTTCCATCACCGGTTTCAGTTTCTTCTCAAAAGTGTTTTTTTTTACCTTTGAATCCTTAAGCTTCTCCCTGTTTCTCAAGTCACTTGGCCCTCAGTATCAGCAAGAATTTCCATTGTGGCAGACCTGTATATCATTAGAGATTCTTACCATAGTGCTCATGTTAAACAGAATTTATGCAATGCAGTGCTCTTATTCCAAAGGTGAATTCCTGCTTTTGCTCAACAAAGCAAAGGAGAGAGCAAAGTTCTCCTTCCTGTGTCCGAGGCATTGTGTGATGTGCACAGTGCATACTGTGGTGGCAAAAAAGATATTCTCAGATGAATAATAAAAGGAAAAGATTATAAGGTGTGACATTAATACCACAGTGTTAAAACTGGTGTTTATTTGTATTTTATTTTTTCGCCTGCAGCATAAGGTGAAGGCAGAAAGGACCCTGTGAATCTGAAAAGCTGAAAAGCTGACAGCGAGAGTAACTAATTCTTCTGTTTAAAACATAAAAAAAACTGAGGGTGAATATAATATATTCAATAGTATTGTGAAAGGCAAAGAGGGTCTTTTGTAAAGAAGGTGTCCTGTGTAAGACAGAAGAGCAATAGGCCAGTTCTGTAGGATCAACAGTTAATGCTGGTTTACTGGCTGGGTTTTGCACTTCTGAGTGCAAAAATCTTCAGATTTTTCAGAAGTGGTTGGGGCTGAGATGCACCATCCTTGTGCTGAAACCATTTTGAACATTCTCTTGTCTTTATGCGTTGCTCCCCTTTCCCCTTGTGCTGAGAGATGGTATCACAGTCCTGGATCTGTTCAGAAAATCAGTGTATGAGGATTTTGCAGGTGCCTGCTTGTGATGTGTGCCCTGTGCATGTGAGCCTGTGACCAGAGCTCTTCTCATTAAACTCCACCTAACCCTCTGTAATGTGGCAGTAGTCATTAACTCCAAGACTGTGCTATTCCACCAAATAGGCAGATGTGCGTGGCTTCCGGCCCAGCTTTCTCAGTCTTTGAATCCTAGAAACAGTCTGATGTAATAATTGGTAAAATTAAGCTCCAAAACTAATTAAAATTAATACACAGTCATCACAGGAAACATTTCTATCTTTTGCGTTCTTTTCTAGTAGTAAACTGAGCATCGGTTTCTGATAAATCACTCTGATTTCATGTGGAGAATATTATTGATGATCAGTCAGGGAACATAGAGATAAAATACGTGATTTATACATCTTATTCAGTATTATTATTTATTCCCCTTAATCCTGCACATTTCTCCATAGTTCTGCCCATAAGTCACAGGTGGATGGAAGGCTGGTGACAGACCTTGTGGGAGGGGTTGTGGCAAAACTGCGCTGTGCTGGCACCGCCACTGGAATGTAATGAAAGATTGCAAAGTCAGTATTTGTTATTCACCTGGTCATTGCCAAGAGAATAGTCCAGAGGCTGGGAATCCTATTGGCAACTGTTGGATGTGCTTTTATTTTAATGATCTCCTGAAAACATAATGAGATAAGTCATGCCAGTGGATCCTCCCTGGGTGACGCTGGGTGCTGGATGATAATAAGAGAAGTTTCTGGTCTCTGTGGCTCTCAGACTTGTTGCACTGGGTCTTCAGGAAGCTGAAGGAATGTTGCTGGCTGCACCAAATACCCTGTTCCCAGCAGGTGGTAAAGGAACACAACCTCCCACTTACCAACCAAGAATAAATCTTCTCTTGCTAGTCCCGTCTTTGTAGCAAGGGCATGTTCTGGCTGCCTCCATCCTAGCCTGAGCTCTGCACTGGAACAGTTGTGGTGTTGGAATCAGTCTGAATTCTCCTGTTTATCAGACATGTCTGGACAGGGCTTTTTGTTTGTGGGGTTTTTTTTAAATTATTATTATTATTGTTTGATTTATTAATTAATATTTCCATGAGGAATGGCAAAAATTGAAATTTCGTCTGAAAGGAAGAAGACTTTCATCTTGAATGCAGACTAATGTGCTAATTAAAAAAAAAAATAGGGGTTTGTGCTCTATCATGACAGAACATGTGACTCTCAGGCATCTTGACAGCCGTACATGTATTTTTTATATCCCAAAATAGCTAGTTTCCTGACTGGTTGAGCAGGAGGATTATACATTCTACTCTATGCAGACACATTGAAAATGTTGAAAGTTATCATGGCAAAAGGCAATTTGAGTGATGCAGTGTGCTGTAGGCAGCAGTGCATTACAAAACTGCTGCAGACCACAACAAAACCCACACATCTTTAAATAGAGAGGCCAATAATAAGATGGGTAGTTCTCCTTACAGCCCAGCAGCATTGCTGGGTGTTTATAATACATAACACTACTTTCTGTTGCTCTGTATTTTGTTGTGTGTAAGTGCTCACAATATCTCCATTTATGGATGCATGTTCTAGTGACCTATCCTGGGAAAAAAAAAAACCAAAACNCAACAACAACCTTAAGGAGTAGATTCTTGAAAAGACCCTAATTCCTTTTTATTTGTGTAGCCTGGGTGAACAGCTCTTACAGCTGAATAATTCCTACCCTGAGGAGCATTCTTGAATTACTTTGCATTAGTCTAGGAAAGTGTGCCTGTTCTCTGCCTGCCTTTTTTGCCCCAAGAGAAGACTGGGAGAACAATGGCTGTCAGTCTCCAAGAGGAGAGCCTGGGCTTACATTTGCTGCAATTGAGGCTTTCCCATTGTGCTGCTGTTATCAACAGAACATAAAAATAAAATCAGATCATTTAACCATATGATTAACACATTCCTGTTGAACTCCAGGTGACCCTAATCTTCTGGCTCTTTACAGAACTCCTGTGTTTCGTAGGATAAAATTTCTTCCTTAACATTAAATTCTTCTTTTGATCCTGAAATACCCTCTGAATTGTTTGCTTATAGGGCTTTCATGGGATGCATTGTGGCAGACAAGAAAAAAAGGATTTGAATGATCGTAAAGACACATTGGATAACCATATTTGTAACATCTAGATGTAGTTGTTAATTTCCTATTGCCTGGTGAAGTGCTTCTTGTGTTTTCTTTTGTCCTGCCAGTATATTACAGGATTGCAAAGGAAATATTTGCAATTATGTGGACAAGTAGGAGTTCTTTGATTTGTCTGAAATCATAAGTCTACACTGAGCAACTTCCTTGTTGGGTTCAGAGAGTTGTTGATGGATTTAATCTACATTTTTTTAAGTTAGCAAGACCTCCCTCTGTAAAAGCAAACTCATGGTTTGATGGCAGAGTCATAAGGAAAAGTTTTGAGAATTAAGAGATTTGAACATGCACTTAGTTCTCAGCCTCGTGTTTTATGATGTTGGCATTTCTTGAGAAGGACCAATTGCATAAATGGCATAAACGAAGTCTGATCTGCCTGCCACAATCCTTAAGGACCAAGGAGGAATAATTTTTTCCATTTCATAGTTTCTTTCTACTTGTTGCAGCACCACCAGTGCTGTGACCATAAAAATTGCTCTAAAACCACTGCACTTTTCTCCCTCTGCCCATCCAGCGTGTGACAGCGACCACTGGGGACCCCACTGCAGCAGCCGCTGCCAGTGCAAGAACGGGGCCCTGTGCAACCCCATCACTGGGGCCTGCCACTGCTCTGCGGGCTTCAAGGGCTGGCGCTGCGAAGAGCGCTGCGACCCCGGCTCCTACGGCAACAACTGCCACCAGAAATGCCAGTGCCAGAACAGAGCCACCTGTGACCACGTCACCGGCGAGTGCAGGTGTCCCCCCGGATACACTGGCGCCTTGTAAGAAATGGCTGTGTCATTCTTTGGGGTGGTGGGATATGAGTTTTGAGGAGTTTACATGGACTTCCATTCTGAGCAAGCAGGTTTGGGCAAACGTATGTTGCAGGGCACATTCAGATGTGCAGCCAAGAGAAAAAAAAAGCCTTGACCCAGACGGGTTAAAATGCACAAAATGGAGCAGCAGAGGGTTCTTCGTGGCTGTCACAGTCTGGCCACAGGTTTGGGAGATGACATTGAAACATGGAGTTGTTTGACCTTGGTCATTCCAGAGCTGCGTCAGCAGCAGTAAATGAGTGCCAAACTGTGTATGAAGAGATTTCTTGGGGAGGAGTAATTCCTAGAATGCCAGCTCTGTTTCCTTAGTTCTGTTGTGTGGATGTCGCACAACACTCGATGCGCCTCTCTCTGTGTAACACTGCTCTGTGCTCTACGCTTTTGGCCTGAAGAGCTGATAATGATAGCACTGGAAACAAATCTCGGGCCTCTGGTAACGGGTGTCTGTGCTGTCCCCACCCTGTGCACAGCTGTGAGGACCTGTGTCCCCCCGGGAAGCATGGCCCACAGTGTGAGGAGAGGTGCCCGTGCCAGAACGGAGGCGTCTGTCACCACATCACCGGGGAGTGCTCCTGCCCACCAGGATGGATGGTAAAAAACACCCTCTGAAACCCCCACAACACCCCCAAAGCTTCCATATTTGTATAACTTGACAAAAAAAAAAAAAAAGGGTAGCAAACGAGGATAGCAAATGCAGTCTGCTTGTAGCCAGGAGTAATGAGAAACATATTTTAGCATAAGGGACCAAAGTAAAATGCTTGCAAAACCATCTGCTACTGAAAATGCTCCAATTCTGCACTGCCTTTTTAACTGTATCAGATTCTGGGAAGCAAAAGACATGAGCTGTGCTGTGACAAGGTAATATCCTTTAGATCTTGCCTGGAAGTCATTGATTTATCCGTGGAAGTTGATATTATTAGGAAGTGACACCATTGTGTTTATTAATATTGGGGTTCGTGCCCATTTTTATATCTCCAGGGTGGATGGAAAAAAGCCCAAACCTTTGGATAGTGTGTTCATTTTTGGGGAGGAGATGGGACATCAGATCTTTGACGTTATCGTTAGGCTTCCTTCCCTTTTATCAGAGGATAGGGAAGGAAGGCCTGACCTTGGAGTTGCAAATTGCCTTCCCTTGCTATCAGGCTGCCTGCTCTGAGTTGGCAAATAATACAGCTGGAAGGTGATCAAGGCCCAAATAAATTCTTTAAATACATTTGCTGATAATATCGATCATGAGCATTTCATAATATTTCCCATTTAAATGTTTATTTTGTATGAAAATTCAGATTTACTGATCAGTTAATTACCTTGTGATTATATTGTATTATATTATGTTATATTATTATACTGAGAATAACTTGTGGCAGTGGCCAGTTTTTTTACCAACTAGAAAACATGCTATAAAATACAATCTCTGGTTATGAGTTTGAGTAGCACACCTAACTACCTAACTTGGAATATAGCCATTTTTACTTTTTATTGCATTTCATGCTAGAAGAGCAAAATTATTGGTCATGGAGTACAAATATTTGCATAAATTCCTGACTCTCTTTATCTCCCTAAACACAGCTACTAAAAATAAGATGAAGCACATGAAGCAGTGAGAGGGATTTTATACTAGGATGTGTGTTAACTAATACATGACTATTTAGAACTTTGTCTAATTTTCCATTCCAAGTAATTATTTAAGTATAAGTTTTAATTTTAGAACTTTCAGTTCTGTGAAACACTATTTTGTCAGTGTTGCCTTTTTTTCCTTGCTTTTCCTGTAAGGGAGGTTTAAAGTGGCCAGGTGCAAATTCTGCAGTGTCTTGTATTAGGTGAAATACCTGGATGTCTTTTGTCTGATGAAATGTCTATAAATACCTTTTTCTTGATATGGCTTCTTAAAAGTCTTATGTACTGATGTTTCCCTCACCAACCAGGAGTGATTAATTCTAAGGATGTAAAAGGCAGTGCAGAAATTCAAAACCCATTGAAAGGAGCAATCATGCCACTTAAGCTTTTAGGATGTGCTTCTTTAAGTGAAATTGCAAACAGCTTTTTCATTCATCAGAAAAAAAACCCAACTTACCATAAAGTAGAATAATTGGGACATTAGAGCAGCTGCTGATTCTTACACCTCTATTCACTGGAGGGCATTCCTGGGTATATTGATATATATTACTCCTGATAAATAAGTTTGGAAGAGCTTGACATCAGTTAATCTTATATGTGTAAGTGTTTTCACAGGTGCTTAGAGAGAGTGTTTTTCATGAGCTTTTACTTCCAACATGGAAATCCTAGAAGATTATTCCTCCAGTGCTCGAACATGCCCCATGTTTAAAGCTGGAGAAGGGTCTGGCATTTCCAAGATCAGCACTGGGAGAGTAATACAGGATCTCCTTGATCTTCCTTCATTTCTTCTCATGTCCATTCAAGCTGCAGTCCCAACTCTAAGATTTCTCTTCTGCACTCACAGGGCATGGTCTGTGGTCAGCCTTGTCCTGAGGGTCGCTATGGGAAGAACTGCTCCCAAGAGTGCCAGTGCCACAACGGCGGGACCTGTGACTCGGCAACGGGTCACTGCCACTGCAGCCCAGGCTACACAGGGGAACGGTAAGGAGAATCTGTTCCTGCCAGGCTGCCGAGTCTGGAGGGCTCTGCTGCAACAGGGGAAGTAAAGAAGCTAGTACAGAGAGCAGTGGAAGTATCTGAGATATGATCAAAAGTGCTGATTTCAATGATGAAATGTTTGCTGTGTCACTCAGCTGATGCTGGGTTGCAAGTTGAAAGTTCATGTGAAGGAACAGTTCCTGTGAA
The DNA here is from genome assembly GCA_008694505.1 of Cyanoderma ruficeps. Taxonomy (NCBI): domain Eukaryota; kingdom Metazoa; phylum Chordata; class Aves; order Passeriformes; family Timaliidae; genus Cyanoderma; species Cyanoderma ruficeps. The sequence continues at coordinate 481,117 of VZDJ01000043.1, forward strand.
GGAACTCCTGAGTTTCACTGTTTTCCTGCTGTGCTCTGGCACTTCTTGTGAGTCTTCCTCACTTGGAGTGTCTTGCAGAATGGTGCAACCTGGGCTGTGGTAGAGGGGTGAGGAGGGGGCCTTGTGGGTTTGTGCAGATGTCTGGCACTCACAGCAGCAAGGGAGGCTCATTCAATCCCTCTTCAAAGGCTGCAGTCTGGAGAGTTGTCTCCTAAAAATGCTCCACTCAAATGAAATGCAGCATTTAATTTTCTGATGGTTGTAAGTCGGCTTTGGCAGATTGGAAAGATAGTAGAGTGAGACATCACTTTTGAAGGCAGTGGAAAGCGATGAAAGAACATTTTCCTGAATGTATTTTAAGCAGCACACAACTCATTTGCAGGAGTCAGCAGCAGCCTGATCACTGGTGTCAGTCCAGGAGATCTCTGCCAGCAGCTGTGGGTATTGTAACCATATCCACTCCCCACATGAGTGCTCACAGGACGTGGGAAGTGCTCTACCAGACATAATGTGGAAAAAGACCTCAAGAAGAAGAGAAATAATTAGTCCAGAGCCCTTTGCATGCCAGAGTTTTATTTGTCTCTGTGAAGAAACAGTGCAGAAGGTGGTAGATGCATTTAGGCAGACATAGACAGGAGCTCCAGGGAAAATCAAAGGAGTAACCACACAAGTGTCTACACACTTCTCTAGGCTGATGTTTCTAAAAGTAATTAAATTTTTCATATTGTAATAATTTTAATCTGACTTTCATCTGAAAAGCCTTACAGTTTGCAGCATTTTGATCACTTTTGCAAATCCGAACCTCCCTCTTTTCCTGCAAAAGGAGCTGTATTTTCAATTCATTCATTTGTTGAGATGGTTTCAAGGGCAGGAAGGAGTCAGTGGCAAGGTTGTAGACTTGATCCTTATTTCATGTCAGAGGACAGTGTGGACACTGTCTGAGGTAGCCCATACACACCACCTTCCAAGGAGATGATTTTTGCAAGTTATATTTTAAAAAAATAAAAGAATCAAGGCTAACTTTTGTCTAGTTTGGCTGGGATTCCTGGTTGCCACTTGAAGAAAATTCTTTCACAGCTTTATTTGTATAACTTCACCAGGAAACATTAATACAGGGTAATTAGCTCCATTATTATGCTGTTAGCTCTACTATTATTTTACACCTCAGGAGAAAAGAAGATTTTATCGGTGACTTCAGTTAGGACAGAGTTACAAATACCTTAAAGCTTCTGGATGTCAGCATCAGATTGAGAAAAAGACTGCAAAAGCATGAAATGAACATGTCCCATTTTACTTCAGTCAGAGGGCTCTCCTAATTTGTTGCATTTCACAGTATCACGCATCTTTGAAATTCATATGTAATGAACCACTAGTCATACCTCAAAACAAAACAAAATAAAAAAGCTAAATTTATAAGAAAAAACAGAACTAAAAATAAATAGAACTATTAATAATGTGTTATATTATCAAGTATTTTTTTTTTACAATCTATAACATGACTGGCACTCAGAATTTAATAATTCCTTTGTAGAACACAGGAAAGACAGAGCTGAAGACATCAAACTCATAAGACATAGCCAAATGAAATTGCTATCCAGAAAATCATCAGTTAATGAGCCGCAAATTTGAGAAGCGGGATACTGAAGTTCTATTTTCTAGTAGTCAGACTAAAGACACAGACTGATCCTTAGGTTAAACAATGTGTTCAATCAATAAAATATAAGGAAATAAATCTGTTGGCTAAAGTGTCTATCTTCTCAGAACTTGGTGAATGAGAGAGGAAAAGTTTGGTGAAGAATCTCTTTCTTAAGATGTATTTTCCTTAAGCAGCAACAAAAATCATTGCTGTTTCCCCATGTGAGTTAAACTCAAATCTTTACTGATTTTCGTTTTCATCTGTCAGAAAAATCAGATTAAAAGAAGGGGTTTGATGTCCTGAAAATTATTCCAAGTTACACAGATTTTTGCTCTTGTTTAAGTGGTGTTTTTCACCAGTAGAAGACATTCCTCATAAACCATATTTCCTTTAAACTTCCAGAAGCTGTGATTTATGGGAAATACAACATTTTTTTCTTTGTTTATTGGGTTGTTTTTTTTTTTTCACCTCACAGGTGCCAGGATGAGTGCCCAGTGGGGAGCTATGGGCTGCATTGTGCAGAGACGTGCAAGTGTGCGAATGGTGGGAAGTGCTACCACATCAGTGGTGCATGCCTCTGTGAGCCAGGGTACACAGGGCAGCACTGTGAAACCAGGCTCTGCCCCGAGGGAATTTATGGCCTCAAGTGTGATAAAAAGTGTCCCTGCCACATGCCCAACACCTGGAGGTAGGCTTTGCACCCTCTACCCTGCTTTGTTTTTCCTAAATAGAACACAGTAATCCAAATACAACCTGAAAAGGGGTATTTCCTGATTTTTCTAATACTTTCATGCAAACTGAAGCAGCAACAGACTTGTAAGTATTTTGTATTCCCTGACAATGAGAATGAAAACACCAACCCAAAAGATACTTTGAATTTTTACTTTTAAGCGTATTTAATCATAACATTCACTGCTGTGTTTGGTGTCTGACCCATGAAATAAATATTAAGACAAAGCGTGACCTTTATCTGTGTTTGCCACCTGAATAAATCATTATACTGTTCACTGCATAAAGTCAGTACACATGGGCTGTCTCTCACATACTCTGGTTTACTGTAGATGAGAAATAACTGAATTGAAATCAGTGGATGTGTAAAGATGAGCTGGGCATGAGAAGCTTAGACATTTCTCTCCCTCAGTCTCTATCTGTATATAAGAATTGCTGTGGGTGACTATTTTAGTACAAAATTTCAAAAGCCTTACCTATTGTAAATCTGGGTTTAAAGANTTCCCATTAGTTTAGCTTTTACACATCTCTCTTTCTTCAGGAAGTGATGAGCCCTACTTTTCAAGTTTTTGTGGATTTTGACAGCATTTGAGCATATTGTTATGAAAATATAAAATCTAGTTATTTGGAGACAGAGTTTCAGCTGTGAGGGAGGGATGTTGGGTGTCAGTTGAGGCGAGCCAGCATATTTATAGAACAATTGTAGACAGCTTTCTCTTGTTACAAAACAGTTCTTCTGATTAGTTACTGTGGTCATTGTGCATTCACTTACACTTAATTGCATTACTAATAACAGTACCTTGGGGAGAAGGCTTGTGAGCACAATCTAAATTTTTGCTGCTGAAAGTAGCTGTCAGGTGAATTTACAGGAACTACTGAGTGTCACATAGAATGCTTCTGTACATTAAAATAAGATGCAGTTTTTCTCATAGACAAAATAAAAGCCTTTAGTCAGAATTTAGCAGTGATGTTAAATCCATGCATGGAAATAGCTACTCTGTTAACTCTCTGTGAAAAATTATTTTGTGGTTTGTCAGAATTGGCCTACACACCTTTTGTTGACAAATTGTATGACAAAAAACTGAATTATTTTCCCCTTCCAGTCATGTACTTTTACAATTGTGTACTTGTGCTTCTGCTCATCCCATCTGCCTTTAAAAAATACAGAGTTGTTTGGATGCAAAATCAAGCAATTTATTATATGGGCAGTGTGTTCAGGAATAAATGGCACAATAATGCAGGGCCCTCCAGCTCTCAAATTAGGCTAGCACACCAAATACTATTGTGTTATGAATTATAGTTAGCTACTTCCCTGAAAATCTGTCTGCAGACTGTTGCAGCAGCCTGGTTTGACAGGAATGCATTGCACTGTATACCATTTCTAATATTACAGGGATTACTTCTGATTCATGTTCCACACAGCTGTTCCTTCATTTATACCACTGGAAGAGACAGCTTGTGGTCAAATCAGATTGCAAATGTTCACAAGTAAACAACAGCATTTGCCTGGCCTTCTTTTTTGAACAATTCCCCCCCTGAATGACAAATCCAAAGGCACTTAACAGCACTGAAGGTGCTGGAGCATATTTGCCAGAGCATCATGATGTGTGAGAAGAAAAATATTTTCACTGCTTCACAACTGTATTTTACATATATGTAAGTTCCTTCCCTTTGGGTCATGAAGTGACCAAGACCATAAATAGCAAGAATCAGGGTAATGATGCAGAAAACAAAACTCTCTGTGGGCACTTGAGACTTTTGAGAATCTTTTTAGAAGCCAGTTGTGTCTAGTTGTCCTCACCTCTTGATGTCAGTCAGCCATGAGGAAACTCTTTAATCATGTCAGGGAATACCCTCAGCCCTCTCTTCCCTGCCACAAGCACTGCTTGGCCTGGCTGTAGCCTGAGAATCTTCATAGCACTAATCCATTTAGAAGCAAAATAATCCAGGGCACAAAAAAGAAGGGGTGGAATTCCTTCTACAAATAAAACTTTTTGTGTCTGTAGGTCTGGGGTTCTATTTTGGGGGCCCTGGATACCATAAGAGCTTTTTGCATGTGGATGTAATCTGGTTTAGATATCCTCAAAGAGGAACTTGGATAGGCTTAGAGCTGTAGGTTTTTGGTATTAATACAGAAATAAACTAAAGGTTAATTTTAAAAAAATGCATAGTTCCAAAAATACTGCTCTAAAGAAAGTGTACATAAGTTCCAGAATACAACTACATTTTTAGTAGTTTTCTTCACATACTTCTCCTCATACATAGTTGAAAAATGCACATTCTTTGGTTTTTGTTACTATTTTATGATTGACAAAAAATGGCATCAAAACAGCTCTGGCAATAGTTCATTATTTGCATTTTGGGTAGGCTAAGCTGTAGGGATTTTGCTGCTGCTGTTGGTTGATGTCAGCTCCTGGAGATGAAAGGCAAACCTGTCCTTGCTCTTTGTTGTACCAGCAGCCTTTATTAAATGTTTTGTAGAGCATAAAAATAACTATACTTGAGAGATTTTAATCTATTTTAGGGGCCCAGAGGACAGCAACCTTGTACCAACACCCTTGGTGCAATTCAGCCTACAATTAAGATATATTCATGACATGAGCACTAGTGGGGTTTTTCTTCCTTGTCTCGTGCCGTTTCTGATATATGTTTGTAGGATTGATTGCAGTTTTATTGGTGGAATTCAATGGAAACATGATTGGTTCATGTAGTTTGGCTCTGTTTTTAAAGTAAAGATTATGGTCTTTTAATTTTCCATTTTTCTAATGGGCCTGAATGTACAGATGCAAGATCTTTTCATGTAAATTATGTATTTATTCATTTATGTTCATATGTATTTTTTAGGGCGCTACACAATTTGGTTGGATATTTTAAAAGCAAAACACGTAAATGAAGCATATAAAAACAATCTCTTTCATCTAATTAATTCAAATATGTAATATGAACGACCCACAAGTAGTTTTCTTTTTGTCCTGTACAGAGTACGGTTACATTTCCATCAAGTGTGAACAGACAACCAGGAATTAAAAAGGATATACAGCCAGTATTTCTCAGCATCTCTTTATTTCCCTACCTTAATATTTAAGCATTATTGGCAATTAAGATAACTGCATGAAAACCCATCAAAAACCTCCAGAAGTGCTTTGGCTTCCTACATCTAATTACAAATCACGGAATACCGATTTTGGCGTCAATCGATACCTGTGCAAGGACGCCTCAGTGACACTCACTGGGGGGCACAGAATATCAATGCCTCTGCCTCATATCCAGTGCTTCCTCATGCGTGTGGGCTCCCCCTCTCCTGCAAGGGAAAAAAAAAACAACCTCCAAACAACAAACCACACTTCCTATCTGGAATTTATAGAATTCTGTGAATACTGGGATTTATGTGGCAGTGCTACTGAATTTATGTTACAAATATATTCTGATTCTTATCCTAACAACTATCTAGTTGTGAATAGATTTTTTTTTTTTTTTATTTTTCCTGTTCTGTATTCTTCCACTGATGAGAACTGGGGTCCTGCAGGAATTTAGGCGAGCAGACAAACGTGATTATCATGTGTTTTCATAATTTTGCGTGTGTTTTATATGAGAATAGTTCCATTTCATCTTGTTTCATGGCAGGTATGCACATAACTAACAAATAGCCAGGGCTGTTCAGTATGAACACCATGAGTTTTGAACCATTTCTGCATGAAAAGGCCTTTCCTCTCACTTTATGTTAGCACTGTCAAAGCTGTTTTAATATCCTGAAGACCCAGAAATGTTTATGATGCCATGGGGTGTGCATTAAGTATGCAGAAAGCAGAATATCTAGTGACGTTCCAACTTTCGCAATCCATGCCTTCCCTGATTAGCAATGGTTGTTTTCAGGAATTTTAAACTCTTACTTGGACATAAGCAGGCCTCAAGTCCAAGAGCAGTTGCAACTAAAGTTGTGTTCCCATATTACACTACAGCTATTTCAAAGATTGCTGTTGTAATGTTTCAGCACCTATAAGTACAGCAGTATTTTTTCAGACTTTCAAATGGTCAGAAAAATACTCAAGTTTCCAATACACTCCCATACAAAGTCAGGAAGTCTTGCAAAACCTTGTCATGGGTCATTTAATTTGTCTGGAGAAGGCTTTTTTTTGGTCCTTCCAGCACTCTTAAAGAAGCTTCACTTCAGTCAGTGGGAGGCAAATATCTCCAAACAGTCCTCCCATTGTAAATATATTTGATTTGGATACTAAGGCTTTCCTTTGGTGAGAATTAAGCAATTGCTTTGTCTGCCAGAGTGCTACAGAGCACCCCATTGTGTCCCCTCTCCCAGCCTATATATGTCTTTGCACAGCTGATGATGTCCATTTGTTACAAGGCAGCAGCTGCCTGCGTGGCCCTTCAATGAAACTGCTGTTCCAGGTATAGAGGCAGCTGCTCTGCCACCAGGTATGGCCAGCAGAGAGGGGAGATACTCCCCAAAAGGTCACTGCTCTCATGCTATAGCTGGCTTCTGCCCTGTGCTGATGATTTTATACCATTCCCTGAAAGATTCCAGTTGTCCTCTTCCAAACTAATTTAATGAAAAGAATGTTCTTGCTTTGTGGATGGGGTGCTGTGTTATTTTGTGTTGGATGCCATGCTATTTTTCTTCATCATGTTTCTCAGACAATATGCTGCTGAGCTTCTGCAGTGTTACTGAAATGATCCTGGTAGAGTGGGAATGTAACAAAGGTGTGAGAATTTAATGGTTTCAAACTCTTAATATTTGTCTCCGTGGATATCTGTCTTATGGTAAAAACTGTGTTTCAGCAAAGCTTTTGTTCAAATAGAGACAGAAAAATGATACCCCTTTATTTCTTTCCATGTCCTCCCAAAATGTCTGTATGTTGTAGAATGTTACATTTCCTATCTTAATTGGCATGTATTTTTAAATAAATACACCAAATTGTTTTCTGGGAAGTAAAATCATCTCACACATGACCCTTCACGCAACCCATCTGCAACAGCTTTTCTTTCTTTTTCTTTCTTT
>VZDJ01000043.1:498341-587863 GCA_008694505.1 Cyanoderma ruficeps
TTTTGTGTTGGATTTCTGAAAGTAGCTGTTAGACATCCTAGTTTTGGGTCGGTAGTGTTTACCTGCCTAGTCGAAAAACATAGAGGGAAAACGAGATTTTGGATCAGTTTAACACTCATTTAACCCAAACCCAAATGAAGGATTTAGTTGTTTAAAACCATTGGGAGGGTAGTGTTAAAAATAAACATATTTTGAGGAAGCATTTAAAATAAATTTTAAAATTTAAAATTTAAAATACATTTAAAAATCTAAACTTGTGAATATTTTTTGGTTTTATGTACAAGTAAATCCATGATGCCAAGGTCAACTTCCCAAAATGTTTTGATGCCATCAAAATAACACAGACTTTCCAAGAAGGTACTTTAAACACAGCATTTTCCTCAGCCCAGTGAACAGAACAGTTATGTGCACTTTCCCCAGGGAATTTCATCAGAGAGAATAGTTTATGTAACTTTTCAGAAGCAAATGAAGAAGTGACACAGTTGTCCCACAAGGCTGGGGAGGAGGAAACTCTGCATGGGAAGGGTGGGTCAGTGACCTCGGAGTGTGAGGGAGCTCTGAGCTGCTGACGTGGGCATGAGGGCTTGGACTCAACCTCCAGACAGAGCTGCAGCTCCCCACTCATTCAACAATGAGATGCTCTAAGGTTTAGTTTTGTTAAGTAGTTTTTAGGGGGTTTTGAGCATGCCCAGGGTGTTGTCTTTTCCTTCTTAGGTTCTGCTTAGGAGTAAAAGTTCAGGTTTTGACTATTTTGTTAAAAAGACTCAATAAATAGTTAAAATTTGCTTTCATTTGATCTCTGTTTTCATTTGGGGTTGCTGGTTTTCATTTGGGTTCTGTTTTACCCTAAACAAAAGCAACTTAGGTTTACAGGACCCCTTTTAGAAATCCTATGCTCTTTTGTAGCTTGCATCATGTTTTCCCTTTGCAGCAGCTTAATTCTGTTTAGGGAAGGAAGAGTTAAGGGTGATTTTTTTTTCCTGGCAGTCTGACCATTCTGTCACGTTCCAGGAGCCACATGACAGGATGGCAAAAATGAGAAACATCCGCCCACACAGAGGATGATGTCTGCCCCAAACTCTCTCATCCTTTGACATTTTCACTGTATCTTATAAATAACTCCTTTTTCATTTGGAGGGAAAACTCTTTTTCATTTCTCAGTAGCCAGAGAGTGGAAAAGAGTGATAACTATAAAACTAGAAAACAGAAGAAACACACAGAAAATATACTCTCTTGATAGGTAGTGATAATTCTTCTATTAAATTATACCAAAACTCGAGGTTAAGGTCCATTAAAAAGATACATCTAACACTTCTCTCAACAAGCAACCGGCAAGCACCATGATAGTTTCATCCCTTAATCTTATCTGTTCTGCAAGCAGCTGTGAAACTAAATTTCTCCCAAATTTCCTGAAAGATTAGGGAACTCTCATTCTTGCAAACTGAGGTTTTGCATTAAAGCAATAATCAATTAGGTTAATTAAAGCAATATAATTAGTTAAAATGGCGAAAGCTTTTTTTCCTCCAGACAGTTTATTAGTGTAATTGCAGTGATGTCAGTGTTCCTGATCACACATCACTGTTTTGCCTCCACTGGTGCAGCTCCACTGTCCCTTTGCATTTGTGAGGAGATGTCATGTAAGGGTGGTGCAACATTTGTTACTCTCAAAATCGATTTAAAGGCTATGTGATATCAGGGATTATGAAATACCAGTAGTCTGCTATCTCTACCCAAATAACGGCTGTGGTTTGTGGAAAAGACAGATGCAGTAATACCAGCCCACATTTCTCCAGCAGGCATAGCGTTCACCCACAGGCTGTAGCAGGAGGGGTGTCGGTGACTTTTTCTGTGCTGGACACCTGCTGGTATTACTCAGATCACCCATCACCAGATGTGTTGTTTCTGTGTCCTTCCATGTGCCTCTGACAGTATTTCTGAGAGGCACATTTGTTGCTGGATTATAAAGGGGAGATCTGCCATCTGACACCCACCTCGCTGGTGGAAGCACCCAGGTCCTGTGGGAGGCTGCAGCTCTGCCTTGACCCTCAGCTTTCCATGAGTATGCATTTTTCTCCCTCCTACAATGCAAAAACCAGAATTGGAAGAGTTCTGTTGTGCATCTTGCTCATTTTAGAGCAAAAATGAGTTGCTGCTATAGCACCAGTGCACCCAAGTCAAGATTATCTTGTAAAAACATGTTTTTCCCTCCACTGCCATCGTTTCCCCATGCCCCTGAAGGACAAGGGCCCATTGAGAGGAATACTCAGTGAGCTCCAAAAATGAAATAATAACTGAGCACTTTTTCATGATAAATAACAAATTTGGTTTTCAAAGCTAGGGAGAGGAATTCTCTCCAAACAAGAGGTTTTAGTGTACCCTACATCTGGACTTTGCTGTGTCTGTATGTCTCTTCTCTGTGCACAGTGGTGGATCTTTATATGAAAGAAATACCAGCGTTTTAGGAAATAAAAACAAAGCTTTAAATCAGTGATTCAGTGTATCTGTTTTCTGCCTATGAAGAAGCCAAAAAAGGGAGAAGTGTTATTTCCTGGTGTCTACCTAGAGATTGATAGATGAAAATAAGAGCACCTCTGGACTGAATAGCAGTATGTAGCAAGAATATGGCCTTCAGAAGGTTACTAGAAATAGCTCAAAAGGGGTTCTGCCACTAAAATTTAGATGGTTTAGAAAATTTAGAAGGATGTTTTCCTTTCAAACTCAGATGTCCTTGTTGACAGACTTTTCTAGCTAACTTCCTGCCAAAACTTGCAGCCACAGACTCTCCTGCACTGAAGCTGCTTAAATCTGAACTTCTACAGAAAAATCTCTGATCCTCTCTTTAGCTCCTCAATTTGGGACACTTCAGTCAATTCCTCTGGCTACCTTCAGCACTGCAGCAAGGTGACAAAAGACATTGAGGGTACTTAAAAATAGTGCCTGTGACATCTTTTACCACCTCCCTTCCTTTGGCCTGCCCATCCATTATTTGACAGGGAAATTAGAAAAGTAAGTCTCACCATCAGGAGTTGCAGCTGCCTTGAATAGAAGTGTTAGTTTTTCTCAAATATAAAGGGCAAGCTGTTGGACCATAATGGGAAAGCATCACTATGACACCAAGATTCCTCCAGCCTTTGAAAGTCTTGTTCGTTCTTTAGTTTGGGTTCCTATGTATCCAGTTTTGCACTGGCACATGGGAAGTTCACCAGTATATAAATAGGTTTTAATGCTGAGGGGTTATACTGGAAAGTTCCACGTGTGTTAACATAAATTGCACATCAAATACATGTTCCTTACGGAAAAAAAGGAAAATTCTTAAAGTGGATATCCTTTTATCAGGCTAATGGAAACATAATAAGCTGGAAAACAGCACTTATACCAATAGTAAATTTGCCTGGGAAGATAGTAAGAAATAACTGGTAATTTTTTTTCCCCTCTTGAAGTGTTAAAACAAATTAGGTTTTTGTTGATCTGACTAGGGAGTCCCAAAAATGCAGCATAGGGAGCATGCAAACACTCTGCTAGCATGGGCAAAAGGAGTGGTATCCCTAAAGGATTCCTCACTTCATTCATGCAATTACAAATGCTGAGGGAATGCTGATTTGGATGTGAGGCCCCCAGCATAAAGCACTGGGCTTTAAATGCACGAGCATTTCTTCAGAGCAGCTTAGCTGAAGTTTATCATGGCCTTTCAGCTATTGCCTAGCAACTTGTGAAGGCCATCAAAGAGCTCTTTGTCCATAGCTCTGGCAAAAACATTTTCTTGCAGATATCCTTATCAGTATCAGAACCAACATGAAAACTTAATAAAAACAATTTTATTGTGTAAGAGATTAATACTTACATGAAACTGTGGCAATAATAGACCAGTTGGTAACACTGTTGTAAAAGCTGAGTCTCATCTTGCTTTGCAAGTTCTAGTAAAAATGCTTCTTTTTTCCTGGATAATTTCTGTTTTTTGCATCGAAGCATGGCTTTCTTTGCTGAAATTTCATAGAAAGCATTCCATCACTCTGGGAATTAATTTTGAAAATCTTTTGATCCCTTTAATATTTCTAACCTGTTCTTTCTCAAAAATACACATTTGGTTTTTTTACAACTATAAGATACAAAACTCAACTTGTTATATTTGAGTGCCTTGTGAACCTACCAAAATAAATAAATAGTGAGTGAGACTGAAAACTGTTTTAATAAGTAGAGATGCAGTAAATAACTAAATTATTTCTGCCTTGCTATATTCCTTCTCTACACTCAGAGCAGTGAAATTGATTTTCCTTATGATCAAGAGTGAATATAATAAAATTACAGTGAAACAGAATCATATTCAGCAGTCTTACAGTTTGTTATGTTGGCCTCATTGTTACTCAATGACATTTAGTGTACACTGTTTATTTGCTAAGTAGAGTGATACCATTATTCACCTCCTCATAAGGGGTGAAAGTGGGAAATAAAAGGCAGGTTTTTCAATTTCCCTAAGGGAGGATTTTCCCTGATGTGTGCTGAAGAAACCTTTTCTTTCACTTTTTTCAGTTTTAATGGTAGTTGTTGGCTGTTTTAAGCCCTGTGGCTCTGTGCAGCATGGGACCCATTGTCCTCCCCATCCCAGTGTGCCCACATCACCCTTGGACACTCGGCTGTCATAAAGCATCCTCTGTGCACAGATCAAGGCAGTATAATTGAGCCTGGTGTTATTGTATGTCACTGGTCTACATAATCTCAGATAATGCACTTTAGTAACTCTTGGCAACCAGCGGCTTGTTAATAGTGACCATTATACAATGAGCACTGCTGACACCCATTGAGACTGTGAAAAATGTCTTTTCTGCAGCAGGGTGCACCAAGTCCAGCTATCTGTGATATGGCAGATAGCCCTCTGAGGTGCTCTGCCTGTGTTTTCACATACCTAGAGACCCAAATTCTCAAGTCTGGGAACACCACACAAAGCAGCAGCTGGAAAGAAGTGGTCTTGTTTCTGGGGGAAAAAAAAAAGTGAATTAAAATGCAGTGATGTCATACTGCTCTCGTGCACCAGTATCTCTCAAAATCAAATGTTTCTTTTTAATTTTCTTATCCATAAATGAGTTAATAACAAGACTGAATTAGACTGCTGAGAAACAACTCAGCACTGCCTTTCCAATGCAGATGGAGACAGAAGAATGACATTGTCTAGGCAAGCAGAAAGTTAAAAAGGAGTGATGTAAGCAGTCTTTCATTTTCTGACAATAAGTTTGTTTTAGGTCAGTACTAATGACCATTGGGCAATCAGGGCTTTGAGGTGGCCTGTGTACCATCTTGTCAGTATTTGGATTTTTAAAATCAAGTGTTCTGTCTTGCTGGCACAGGTTGGTGCAATCTGTTGAAACATATATTTGATTCTTCAGTCTGCTGATTGTCCTGCAGAGAAAAACAATTCGTGAGTCTGGAGTTCTACCTTTCCTCTAATTAGAGAGTTGGTCTTTAGATATGGGCAGCTTTGCAAGGCACATGCTGGGGGTGTTGAGGAGTCACCTCTTAGTCTGATCTACTAGCAAACCATGTAATTATTTTTCAGGATTTTTACAAGCAGTAGGTTTTGGCATTCAAAGATTTTTATTTCTCTTTCCTTGTCACATGTAAAACTGTTTTGCTTTTTTTAGGACTCTGGCAGCCATTGAACTTGTGGCATATTTTGCTGGAAATACTTACAAAGCAAGGACATGCTTGTAGTTGGATCCAGTCCACTTTTCCCGTAGTGGAGTGTTCATTCAGTAGAGGCATTACAGTAAAACTTGATTGTTAATGCAAAGTGCTGCAGACACAATACAGTCTGAGTTCCATGGTGGTGCCTGCTGGCATTTAACATGCACAGTGATTCTTAAAAAGCAGGAATATTATATTTAATGTTGCTGCATTGTGAAAAAGAATTGACAAGCAAACAAACAAAAGAACCCAGCAAACAAACTGTGATTGGATCATTGTAATGGGTTGCTTGTATTACAGTCTGTGTGTAGAGATTCGGATTGTGGCCATTTTACAATCAATTTTATACCAAAGCAGGTTAAACTAAGCACTGGCTGACCAGCATCCTTAACACTGTGGCAGCTAAGCATTTCGGAATGCTCACATGGTGTATTTGGAAACTCTTTGTGTGCACTGCATTTTTCCATTTGGTAGGAGGCTGAGCAGTAATCAGCTCACCACTAATTAGAAATCATGCCATATCCTGCACCCCATTATTGTACACAAATTATGTCAGACATGAAGAATTCTCAGAAGGAAAAGTTCCTGCAATACCTTCTGTCATGCATTTCCCAAACATAAAATCTGAAACCAAAAATGTTCTGTCTTGAAACAGCCATTATGGAGGAAGCAAAAGCCATTTATGTACCTCTCATCAAAACTGGAATATGAGAGAAATACACTGTTCTGGGGAAGGCAGGAACAGAGATGCAAGGTTATCTTTCCTGATATCTTTCCTGTTGTACTTTCCTGATGTTAGTGATGTCTTGATAGACAGGTTGTGTGAGCTGTGTTTTAAAGTTCAGCCCTCTGAGAAGCAAAGGTTTAACTTAACTGTGCACAAGAGCTTTTCACAGATGTTTTGTTTGTTTGTGCTTGCAGGTATTCACTGTGACAGTGTGTGTGCTGAGGGACAGTGGGGTCCAAATTGCTCCTTGCCTTGTTACTGCAAAAATGGAGCATCCTGCTCTCCAGATGATGGGATCTGTGAGTGTGCACCAGGATACAGAGGCACTACTTGCCAGAGAAGTAAGGACAATAAATGCTTTAAAAATCTCTGTTTCTCCCTCAGTTGCTTGGAAAACATATCACACAACATCATAATGTTTTGCTAATTGTAGTGTGAAAGACTAGGAAACACGCCTTGATTGGATGTTTTGTCAAAATACATGAATGTTCAGAAAAAAAGGGTTGCCTGAAATGAACAAATGTTTCCATCTAGTAGTGCTCTTCTTGTTAAGGTACAGCTTTACTTTTATTCACTGTCTGTCCTGTGGCACTGTTGGGAACATGACTTTCCAAGAAACATCATAGGAGAATCCATTCTAAAGCATTTCCAAATGTGATTGATGAGTGTTAAGTTTGTAATACAGGTATATAAAACATACTTGAGTTTCAGAAACTAAAAGCCTTCCTGTTGAGTCTGCTAGGAATCATTCACTTACTTGATACTGGGGTTTTAACACTTGTTTTCTAAGAATAGTCAGATCAGACCCCACCATAAGCAGGATGTCAAAGATACCCATGGTTCCTTTCGAAAAACTTGTCTAGGTAAAATACATACTGCATGGAGAGAAATACAGATGAAATAAGGAAAATCATGCCAGAACCAAGGAGAGAAATAGTAAGTCTACCCTCCCAAGATTTGTCACAGTTTGCCAGCAGTCTAGCTGTCTTCAGTTTGAAGCACTGAAGCTGTGAGGAAAAGGTGTTGAGGGAAGAGAAATGTGAGTTGTCTGGAACTGGAGGGGAGCCTAGAATTCAGGAGCAGATGGGTTAAGGATAACCAAAGATGCTGCTGGCTCTTCCAAACAAACTTAAAAGGCAGGAGATGACCTGAAATAGTCACTACCAGGGAGAAGGAGAACCAGCAGAAGGTGAAGTTATATGAGTCCAGGAATGGCAAAATTTCAGACTGAAGGTTGTGACATGGCACTGCTAAATCCCACATCTATATGGCGTTCGTATTCCTTGAGCATTTCTGACTCTGAACACTAATTTTTCTCACTATCTAATCTCTAAGGGCCCTGCAGTCAATCAGTGCATCCAAAGTGTAACACTGCCATGTAAAAATATTCCGTTGTGTTTTTGAACCATGCCTATAACCTGGGCAAGAGGCTCCCAGTCCAGTGCGCCTCTGAGGCATGGTCTGCAGGCTGGGAAGACAAAGGTCATGCCAGCAGTTTGGATCCTGGTCAGAAACTGCCTTTTCAGTAAACAGGAAGACCTTTTGGCACTGTTTCACTTGAAGAAGTTAATCTCTCTGGAGAGATCCTGGCCAGGTAACTTGTATCAAGTGTGTAATTAAAAGACTGAATCTTGAATGAAATTGAAATATTGAAAAGATTCCAAGGTAGTTTTTGTCAGTGCTAATTGCAGCTGTTCAGGTATTTCTCTTGATCTCCTACCTAATATTCTAATTTATCAGGAAATAAATGCCAAAAGGAATTAGATCAACAAAGAAGGTGAAGCAGCCTTTTTTTTCCTCCCCCTTTTTTCTTTTTATTTTGAGTAACTCGTGCTTCTTAGCATCACAATTAAGTGGACAACTCTGTGTTTCTGGTCTCAGGTTTTCTGAAAGTTAGAGTGTAAAAGAAAGGTTGATTGTAAAACATCTGTGCTTTTTATCCAGTGAAGTTATGGCTATTTGAATTCCAAGCTAGAAAACACATCAGGAATCAAGGTCTAAGATGACCTTAATCATCTAGAGATAAAACTATTTGCTCTGTTACTTTAGATGTGTTTCAAAGGATGTTCTTGTTTAGCCAAATAAAGTATGTATGCATTCCAAATATTATCCAAGTTCAGGGTGGCTTGACATGTAATGGAATGTAAACAAAGTCATGATGAACTAGAATACACCAAATCCTTGAGGAGAGGGTGCAGGTCTTGTTTTGGGAGTGTAAATCACTGAGATGCACAAATAACAACGACCACCACCAGGGCTGGAAAGTAGAGCCAGTTCCAAGCCAGGAGCAGATGTCCTGCAGGGTGGCTGATGGCAGGATAGCAGCAGTGACAGTCTGTCCTCTCTGGTTCCAGTCTGCTCGCCGGGGTTCTATGGACACCGCTGCAGCCAGACCTGCCCGCAGTGTGTGCACAGCAGTGGCCCCTGCCACCACATCACTGGCCTGTGTGACTGCCTGCCGGGATTCACAGGGGCCCTCTGCAATGAAGGTACAGCTGGCCATAAAGACTCCATGGGATGCATTCGCCAAGTGCTGGAATGATTTCCATTCCATCACTTGGAAGTTGTGAAACCAAAGATATTTTCTGTTGTGGAATGTTCTGTTTATAAATTGGGAATCTTAGGCTGTTTCATCCTTCAGTATGAAACCATCTGTATTCTCAATTGCTTTATTTGTGTAGTGAATATGGATATTGTGCTCACCATAATTTATAATACCTTACTTTACTAGCCAATTACTAACCAATACTTCTCTCAATTCAAATAGTGGTTGTTTTCTTCTGAAATTAAGAAAATAAAATCTTGTTCTGATCACTAATTCTGATAATGCCTTCTCAGTATGTCCCAGTGGCAGATTTGGGAAGAACTGCGCTGGAATATGCACCTGCACCAATAATGGGACTTGTAATCCTATTGATAGATCCTGTCAATGCTACCCTGGATGGATTGGTAGTGACTGCTCTCAGCGTAAGTACCAGCTTTTTTTTCCCATTTAATTTTAGAACAAATAATCAGGGTCCAGCTAGTTAAAATACCTTTTTTTTTTTTTTGTAAAGAAGCACTGTCTTAAATCAGAAATTAGGACTTCATGGTAAATAATGGAGAGATCCTAAGCTTCTCTGGCCAGGCCAAGAACAAAGCTGAAATTTTCTCAGACACAGGTTAGTGCTCTGGCTGCACAACCATCAATGTTCTCACCAGGCATTTGAACATTTTGTTAAGAAACTTTTCACTGTGCCATTTTTTTAAATGTTTATAACTCTGTGATGGATTTTCCTCTTTCATAATTTTATGTTTTTTCACAGATAGGTATTTTTAGTGTTATTCTGCCTCATTGAAGGAGTATTCTCTTGGTGGGCTGAACTCAGTAGACTCTCATTACTGACTTACAAAGGGAAAGAGATGGTCCTAATTTTCCTTTTTTTTGTAAAGTTACTTTATTAAATAGTCACTCCCCATATGCCTGGATGGCTCTATGCAATTTGTTAATTAGATGAAAGAATTGTTTTAAGAAAAACTCTCAAAAGAAGCATATCCAACCCCATAAGGTGGTAAAATCCACACAGTCTGAAACACACATGTGCCAAAATTTCAGTCAACCCACTTGTGTGAATGAAAGAAGCTGCACCATACCCTGAAATATCATACATTGTGCTGGGGTTTCCAGGGAAGTGCATTTTTTAATAATATGAGTCATTGGTTTATATCATTTACAGTTTGACTGGCCCAGGTTAACAGGCTCTGCACAAGTGGAGGGTAACATCTAGTCCATTTGGGAAAAGAACCCAAAGAACAACTTTCCTAGCTAAATTCTGTGAAGTGATTAGCATGCACAGCCCAGTATGATACCAAAATAAATCTTGGGCCCCTGTGGAAGCCAGTGGCTATAAAGGTCCCTGTTTTTATGGTAAAATAAGTAGGTAGTTGGGAGACTAGCAGAATGGGGGTATTTAGGAGGAGGAGGGACTGAATCAATATCAAGAAAATGGTGTCATGGTGCCAGCAATATGAATGGAAGTGTTTATTGAGGCTGTGCTCACGGACCATAACAGAGGAAGTTTATTTGCTTTGTATAAAGGCCTTTCGTTCACATGGAAAATAATGATTTCATTAATTTCTTTCAGAACCAGTGACCTTTTTTAAACTTCTGATCTTTTGCCTGTATGTGATTTACATTCCTTCTTAGCTGACCACTAATTTCAAGCACAAAACAATAAAAAAAAAATTACAAGGCACAACTGAAGTGAAAATAACAACAGAAAAAACCCCCAAACTTAGTGCTTTTTTTCAATTCATCGTAATTTAATTTTTAATGAACTGAAATTTGGGGAAAAAGGTGATACTTTGGAAAAGTACAGCCCACTTATACATGAATCGTTATGCAAATGTTTAAAGGATTCAAGACTTTTATTGGTCTCAGGCAAATAGATCAGGACAAAAGAATAAGGAGTTACTTAAATTTACATATGAATAAAACGAAGGCTTCAGTGTCTGACCTGTTTCTTCTTTCCTATGAAATATTGACACTGCACTTCCATAAAACTATTTTTAAAGCACTAAAGATTTATTTATTTTATTATTTATTTTTAAAATACTAAGTACTGCTTTCTTTACTAAAGGAAAAAAAACCCTCAAGATGAGAATCCTACTCCACAGAATGAGTCTATTCTTAGAGTACCCTCTTCACTTAGTAATATTCTACCATGAAGAAAATTATATTTTGCTGTCTCTGAATAGCAATTAGTATTTTGGAACTTCGCAGTTCTAGTGGCAGCACATAGCATCAGATTCATCCATCATGACATTTCCAAAGCAGCCAGTAAATTCTGTCTCATAATGAGTCGACATGATCGTGAGCAAAATAATCTCCATTCTGTGGATAATTACTTGGTGTTTAGAAATATGATATTGATTATTGGACCCATGGAAGCAACTGAGTTAACCAGATTAAGGTACAGACCTGATTATCTTCACATCTAGGCAAAAACATAAAATTTAACAGTGGAAGCACAAGAAGCATGCTCAGTATTGGATCGAAAGCTCTAAGCTATATAGGAATTTCAGCTTTCTCTGTTTTCCTTCACTTTTCAAGATTTAAAAGCTGTATCACCTTGACTGTTTGAAGAGTAAAAAATAAGTGAAGAAAGGAAACCTTTTCTCTGTGAGAAAGCTGCTAATAATGTCCTATTTACTGAGTATTGAGTATGCATTTTCACACATTTAATATTTTTCAGCACTTTTTAACGTGGAGTAAAATGATGCCTTACTGAAATGAATAAATCAGTGGCTGTTTGCTCAGAACAGAGCAGCCTAAAACATGCACTTGAGAGAAAAACAGCAAACACCAAACAAAGCAGTGCTCATGTGTGAATGGAAGCAGGTCTATTCATGTACATCAAGGAACCTTTGTCATTCGAGGTTAATTAATTGCTCTGGGTTGTTGTAGCTTGCCCACCTTCCCACTGGGGACCAAACTGCATCCACACGTGCAACTGCCACAATGGAGCTTTCTGCAGTGCCTATGATGGCGAGTGCAAGTGCACCCCGGGCTGGACTGGCCTTTACTGCACACAGAGTAAGTGTATTTTGTGCTCATTCTTAGTTTGAACATCAGTGACAGAATTATCCTCCAGAACAGTTTGGACCTGGAATTCAGGTACTGATACAGAAGCTGTTTTATTTAGAACCTTGGAAGATGATTTCACTAGACTGTAACAACATAATTTCTTTTGGAATTTTTTTCATTTAATAGTACATTACTACTGATTTTTTTTCACCAAGAGCTTTTTGTTAAAGTAAAATAGCTGTGCAATGACTGAATGTAGGTATGTGGCACTCATTACATTCTGGCTAAGAGTTCATAGGAAGTTTGAGAAATAAACATTTGTTATAAATAAATAAATATGGATGAAGTTGACTTACTGTCTCTTTCATATTACACTTTCAGTTTGGTTTACCTTCAGTTCAGGTTGCCTCACTGACTGTGATCCTGGCCACAACCCCTGTATTTGACCTCAAGAGAAACAGGACTGCTGACTATGTTTTGCATTCAATGTGCAAATACATGTTCTTCATAAAGTCAGAACTTTGCTGTTTCAAATGAGTAATGTCATAGTGGCAAGAAATAAAAGATACACTACAGGACCATATGGATGCAGTTCTGGGAGACATTCACTATGCTGGTTCAGCTGTCAGCTATCAGGGGTTTTTTGCTTCCTGCTGGTGAATAATGATCTCTTTGCTGTGGTGTGTCTTCTTCATACTGAAATGGCTTCTTTGTGAGTAGCTCAGGTACAATATGTTGTTGTTTTGACTTAATGCTTCAACATAAACTATGAAGGAAACATGTTCAGAGGTTCACTGACTGATGGGCAGACTCCCAAAGTGCCCTCTTCCTCCTCCATCAAATCTCTTTTGAAGCCCACTTCTTCAAGGAGCTGTCCCTGCTGTCTTTTCAGAGCCTCTGCTGCCAGCATCATTTCCCAACCTCATTTTTGTCTGGTGTGTGTTTTAAACCACTCCAGACAAGGCAGATCTTGGTCCCTTTTGCTGACAGAAAATTCAGTTTCTGGAGCTGCAGGAGCAAGCCCTCGGTAACACACTGAACCAGACAGAATGTTTGTCTTCCACTCCCAGAGCAGCTGTTTCACGCCTCTCCTCCCTCCCTCTGCTCGTGTTGCAGGGTGTCCCCTGGGTTTTTTTGGGAAGGACTGTGCCTTGATCTGCCAGTGCCAGAACGGAGCCGACTGCGACCACATCAGCGGGCAGTGCACGTGCCGGACGGGCTTCATGGGGCGGCACTGCGAGCACAGTGAGCACACCCCTCTCTCTGCCTTGGGACACAGCCTCTGACCTTCAGGGGCAGTTCTGATGGGTACAGAGCTGGCCACAGGCTTTTCCAAACAGTTTAAAACCCGACAGAATTAAGTTGTTACGATGGTGGTACCTGTTTCTTTGCACTGAGTTTTAGTCACTTCAGGCGTGATGCTAAAGGAACACCCAATTACTCTGTCATGTAAAAACAACTAAATGAATCCAAGGAATTGTCATTAGCATCCTGTGAAAGCAACAAAATGTATCCATTAGCATAAACCACAGTGACAGCTAGCGCATCAGTGCTGGTAGATGAAATTAATCTTCACAATGTGGTTTTACAGCGCAGCTGCATTGTAAGAGCATTGTAGGTGGCTTTTACACCTACTGTTTTGTTTTCATGTGTGTGATTCTGTCCTCAGGAAGACCAGGGTAACACCACTGACATCACTGGTGCCGTAATGTTGTACAACATGAAAAGAATAGCCAGGTTTGTGAGCACAGGACTGTTTGTCCAACCTTTGCTGACTTTATGGAGCTGTGCTCCCAAATTTGTGCATTTTGATGACATCTGTATTTCTCCCGAAAACGTCACTAATGTTCAGGAAAAAATAACTTTTTAAGATTGTCTCTTGATGTCAAAACATCACTTTTAATAATTTGGCAAATCTGTTATGGATTTTGTATTTTATTGTACAAGTTGATAATAATGATTTAACAACATTAAGCTATATATTTTGATATTCATTCTAATTCAGATCTGGAAATGCCAAAATATATTATGACATGATAGGTTTTGCCCACCCACTTACCTCAGTATTTATAATCCTGTTTTATTGAGTGTAATCGAGAGAAGGAAAAAGTGCATAAACACAAAGTTTTTTACTTGAGTTGGGATTTATCAAGACTGCAAGACAGTTCTCAAGCACCCATTGTGTTACTTTATTTTTTAAATTATTTCAAATCAGGAATGCATGAAAGATGAGTTAGATTCTTTTAAAAAGACAAAAAGAAGTAAATACAGTTGCAGAACTCTTGAGAAATTTCAGAAAAAGTGAAGAAATGGTACACTTGCTAAAACCATCAGAACTACTATAATGTGACAGGCCACACACTACCAAGAAGTGGCAGTATAAAATAAATAATTTTTATCAATGTAGGGTAATTCTTTACCAGAATACTTACATGAGGTAGGACACACTTTGATCAGTAAATAAGTATTGTATTGAGGTAATTCAGATAATTAAGTACATCTTTCCCACTTACCTTATTCCTCCGTAATTCAGCATTTTCTCCTGGTACTTGTTTCTCGGTGTATACATTACAGTATTGGAGCATGCTATGGGCAGCAGTTTTATTTCTCTGTAAAGGTGTGGTGCATTTCAGGCTCACGGTTAGGGCTCCTTCCTTTTCCTGTTTTACATCAGCACATCTGTAATACTGTTCTGGTGTCTGGCTCCACCTGCATGATAACGAGATTTTTCAGTCAATGGGATCTGAGTCTTCTGGCTCTTTATTGACACTTTGCCCATTTCTTCACTGCTTTCTACCCTTTTTATATTTTTGCCCTTTCTCTTCCCCCTGGACTCCTCGCTGCACTGCCTTAGTGGCATTGCATGTGAAGAATGAATACACCTCTGAACACAGTTTCTCTCTCTCCTGCACACCGAGGGGTCCTCTTAGGAGCATTTCCAGGAGAGATCCGATGGTGATGACACATTGCCACCTGCTGCCCACAGACAGGAACATGTCTGGGTTGGACTCTGTGGTGCTGCAGACCTGTAACTCCAAAGCCTTTAATGAGTTTTTGCTTGCTTATGTTCTGTGCAGAGTGTCCCCAGGGCACATACGGGTATGGATGCCGCCAGATCTGTGACTGCCTGAACAACTCCACCTGTGACCACATCACTGGGACCTGCTACTGCAGCCCAGGCTGGAAGGGGGCCAGGTGTGACCAAGGTAAAGCCCAGATGCAATCAAATTTAATGTAATCTTTTCACACAGAAACTGGATTCACCTATTAAACACCATCTCTGTGCCATTCATTAAGTAAGTCTGATAGGTGTATTTAAGTAGCCCATTGTGCTAATTCATGTCAGTTTGCTGCTCAAAGGTGCTGATGGAGCATGGGCTTTACCTGCCCCATGCTTTTGCCCAAATGTTCTTACTTTTTCAAATTCATGAAACCGTCTCTTTCCTGTGAAGATTCCGAGTGTTTTTCCTTTCTGTTAAGATTCTAAGTGGCTTTTTTTCCATAAATTTAGGATTGGTTTCTGACAGAGCTCTATTCTGGCATTACTAAATACAGTTAGATTTAGAAGTGAAATTTTGTCTCCTCCTCCTGACATGTGACCCTTCTGGATTTATACGATTGATTTTCATTTCTTCCTCTATTCCAGCTGGTGTAATTATAGTGGGAAACCTGAACAGCCTGAGCCGTACCAGCACTGCCCTCCCTGCTGACTCCTACCAGATTGGAGCTATAGCTGGCATCATCATTCTTGTCCTGGTTGTACTTTTCCTGCTGGTCCTGTTCATCATTTACAGGCAGAAGCAGAAAGGGAAGGAGACAAACATGCCCACCGTGACCTACACACCTGCTCTGAGGGTCGTCAATGCAGATTACACCATTTCAGGTATGCGAAATCTACCATACTTCTTTTTTCCTCCACCTCTTGGCTTTGTGCTCAGATCTGCCCCTAAAAGGGCTTGAATTCATGTACTTCTGCTTTTTGATACCATGAAGGTGGCACACTGACAAAATGTGTTAATTTTAAAGAAAAGTGACCACATACCTCACTTTACTGTGCAACATTTTGCACCCTCAAACTTTTTTTTCTGCATTAAATATGGACATTTCTATCTTCTGTACCTGCTTTTATATACAGTTGGAGTGTGGCAAAATCTGGTTTCTAAAAGGGTCTTTAAATTAAATGCCAACAGCTTGAATAGAGAAAGAATGTAGAAAATCATGATCTTGTGCTATGTGTGGCAAGATTGTGCAGAGAAACAGACAGCAAAAGATTTGAAACTAATTAAGGGAAGGAGAAATGAAACAAACAGTTTTTGACCTATTAAAGTGCCTGTGAGTTGGGGTTCAATGGGTACATGAAACTTTAGGCAATTGTGCCTTCTGAACACCACTGTTAAAAAAAGCAGCAGCTAAAAAATCAGGAGGACTTGTCAAGAGTTCAGAAAAAGCAAATCAGCAAAGGTGCTGGTGTTCTTGAAGCACCAGATAATGTTGGGGCAGACTTGATGGTACAAGTGACTGTAATGATGACTAGAAAGGAATAACAAAGCAGGGACCACAGCAGAGAGAGGAGTTAAGTTAGCAGGTTACACTTCTGAATGTTCCTTGCTAAAAGTGACTACTTGACTTGTCACTTTTGGCCCTGTATCTCTAATTTCTTTGAATGAATAAAAAGTTTTGTTTCTTGAGGTTTGTGTTTGAATGAATTAAAAAAAAAAAGTGTTTTTTGGGTTTTTTTTAAAGAAATTCAAGATCAGATTTGGAAATCAGTGCAGCACTCTCAAAAATGTATCTTAAAGAATTCCATGTTATTTTCAGTTGTTCATTTTCCATTTTTTTTCTTTTCAGAAACCATCCCTCATCCCAATGGTGGAAATGTCAACAGCCACTATTTCTCTAACCCCAGTTATCATACTCTGACTCAGTGCTCCAGCCCACCTCATGTCACCAACATGGAGAGTCTGACCTTGGCAAAGGTAAAGCAGAAAAACATAGAAACTTCTGTGACAATCTTTAGTTTATTTTACATTGTTCCCCAATCTTTCCTATTTGGCTGATTTTTGCTCTTCCTGATTATCACCTGCAAATTCAGCATCTTCCTTGCAATTTCAGTTTTATTGCCTTACTTTCCTTGAAATAGGCAAAAACCAGTCAGCTGTTTGTGAACCTGAAAAATACAGAGCCTGGAAAACGAAGTGCTGTTATGGACTACACAGGAACACTGCCAGCAGACTGGAAACACGGTGGCTACCTCAATGAGCTTGGTAAAAAAAAAAAAACAAACAAACAAACAAAAAAAAAAACCCAACAACAACAACAAAAAAAAAAACAACCAAAACAGAGGAAAATGTGACTATTATTAATTGTACATGGGATGCATCCCTTAAGGCAGGAAGCAACAAAGTGACCCCTTGTGAGGAATGGTGGAACAGTTTTTGATGCCCAGTGCATGATGCGTAAAATATCTCATTTGTATTAAAAGATTTGCTTATTGATCAGTTTCATAAAACAGTGGGGTTTTTACAGTAAGATTCTGCTTACCGTAAAATTACAAATTCTTATTAAGTAAATGAAAAGTATATATACTTTTTTTTTAAATCACCACAAAATGCAATCAGTGGTTTAAAAAGTAATTTTTCATTACCTGAGCCACTTCTGAGGTGTAAATAGTAAATCTTCCCAGCTAAGTCTCCTGTCTGCTCAAAGACAGAACATTGTCCTTAAGAGGAGGAATTCCCATAAAATGGTGAGAGTTGCTGTATCTTGCTATATGCTGTCTTTTCATCATTTTTCACTCTCATGCATTTCAAAAAGGCTGGATTGCAGTGACCAGTGAAAGCCTTAAAAAGGATGTTCAGTGGCAGTATAATTCAGAAAATTTAATTACCTTCATTTGTGGTATTTACATGTATCAGGCTCTGGGATTCAGAACAACAGTATGCAGCACTGTTTTTCTCCCTGCTCTTCCCCAGCCTCGGTCAAACCACAATTCAGGCGCAGATCTGTTGTGTTTAGTTTGGGGTTTGTTGTTGGTTTTGGTTTTTTCTTTTAGGAAAGGATTTCAGTTACAATGCTCAATATTCAGCTTGGTATTTTCTTAGAGCATTTGAACTTGCATTAAATGCTCCTCAGAGACACTTGCTGTGGTTAGCCCAAGGCAGGAGATCTTCCAGCAGTAGGGAGGTTCCAGAGGACTGGATGAATGCTGGCATTGTGTCTGTTTGCTAGAAAATCAAATAGGATTACTTGGGTAACTCGAGGCTGGTGACCTGAGCATCTAACTTAGATGTGAAAACAACAGGACAGCTGACATGAGATCTAATAAATAAAGACAGGGTAGGAATAAAATTAATTATGTTTAGGTCTCCTTAAATAGTATCACTTCCCTCTTGAAAACTACTAATTTTGTTTAGATAGTGCATAGATAAAATCATTTTAGGCTTTTATAGTGTTTCTAGCATAGTACCACAATACAGCCTAATTTAAAAATTAGCTCTCCACAATATCAATCAAAGCTATTTGAATAAATCAGCAACCAGGAAAGTGCCAGGTCTTTGAAGACAGCTGTTAGGCACTGCTGTTTACATTTATTGAGAGAAATCTGTGAGTAACAGGTAATTACAGAGTTGTAGATTCAGATGCAAGGTGTTCAGGCCACTGGAGCTGGAACAGGATAACCCTGATTGGGGAGTGATGAAATTTGGCAGCAGAGCATTGAGAATAGGAGTGAACTCTGCACACCCTGCAATTTTCAGGTCAAGGTGGGATGCCTTTTTGGTAGGTAGGATTTATTCAAACAAAAAAAACCAGCTTTAGTCCAACAGCACTTACTGGGATTATTCAAGAGTGAGTAACTGGCATTATGTGCAATCAAACTTGATAATTTATTGGTTCCTTATGACCCACCTTCCCTGTTCCTGTTGGAAAATGTGCAAGCAAATAGTACAAGTGCTTCTGTACCCCCATCCTGCACAGTTCCACAGTCCTTGTAAGAGAATGTTTAGCTAGGGCAGAAATGAGTCCCAAGGCAATTTTTAAATATTTAGAAGCTTTTGTCTAATCACTTTTGTTTTCTTTGGTTTTAAACTACTCTGGGGTTTTGTATCATTTTTTTCCTCAGGTGCTTTTGGACTTGATCGGGGATATGTGGGGAAGTCCCTGAAAGGTGAGGTTGTTTTCTGATGTATTTAGATGAAACTATATAGACATGCTTTTTACTCTTCTAAATTACCTTTGGTTTCTAGATGAAGAGAATATAAAAATAATTCTGGATTAAAATTTTCCTAGACACTGAATCAGTGTGTGATTGATTTGTTTGCTGATGTAGGGTTTTTATCCTTTCTGAAGGGAAGTTGTTGGATTATTTTTTTTTAATCAAAAAACGAAACCACACACCAGGCCATTTTGAGTCCCTTATGTGTCACATGGATCAGATGCTTTTTCTTATGCTTGAGTCACAACACAGCTCAAGTATAGACTGTAGAATACATGCTGCCTCTCCTGAAAGGCTTCAAAAGAGAGACAATTCCAACTGCAGCTGGCATGGTCTGAATTACCACAAACCTTCACCACATCCACTGCAGGCCCTTGGAAAGGATATCAAAATAACAGAGACACAGACAGGAATTAAAAGCTTCCAGAATTCATGGTAGTGATCTGATGTTTTGATCTTCTGAATTTTTCTACCCAGTTTTCTCACAAGACTTTACATTGTACAACCCTGATGTGTCTCACTGTTGGTGGTACCTGATTAGGGCATGCCAAGGGTGCCTGGATACCCAAACAGTGGAAAAGGTGTAGGGAAGTCCATATGTATGATGAGCTAAACACATAGACAGAAAGCAGCTGTTTTGTCCCCTTGTGTATAACAGGGCACAATTAAACAGGGAGTGATTTATTACACCTGTTTTTTCGTGCCCTTTGGTCACAACAACCCCCTGCAGCTCCAGGCTGACGGAAAAGTGTCTGGAAAGCTGGAAAAGGCCCTGGGGGTGCTGGTAACAGGAGCTGGACATGACCCCAGTGGTGCCCAGGTGGCCAAGAAGGGCAATGGCCCCTGGGCTGTCCCAGCCGTGGTGTGGCAGCAGGGGCAGGGCAGTGACCGTCCCTGTGCTGGCACTGCTGAGGGGTCACCTCGAATCCTGGGGGCTGCTCTGGGCCTCTCAACAAGACAGGCATTGAGACATTGCATATCAGGAAAAATTCCTTCCTGATAGGGTTGTCAAGCATTGGAACAGGCTGGTCAGGGAAGTGGTGGATTCACCCTCTTCAGGGGAATTTAAAAGATATACAGATTTGGCACTTAGGAACATGGCTAAGTGATGGATTTGGCAGTGTTACATAAATGGCTGGACTCAATGATCTGAAAGGTCTTTTATAACCTAAACAATAGTATAATTTTATGGTTACAGAAAGCCCAGTTCAAATGAGTAGTAAAATCTTGAGCACCCATCAACTGTCAGGTCCAAGGATATCTCATGTTGGATATGGAGTCAGGAATGAGCTAAGGAAGTCTCACGTTAAACACCACAATATATCACAAAGCAACAGAGAGAACCAAGTAACACAAGTGCCACAAAATTGCTTCCCAGCAGGAGCAAATACATCTCTGAAACCAGTTATTCATCTTTCAATTAAATCCTGACATCACAAGCCACCTGATGTTTCCCTTCCAGTTCTCCTCCGTGTGCCTCACAGAAACTTAGAGGAAGCTGGTTATTCCTTTAGTGTACTCAAACACTCAAACTTTGCACCGCCCAAGTCATGCCTAGAAATACATCATGCTGCCATTTGCCCAGACATTGCTCTTGGGAACAGTTTCAGATCAATTATTTTAAGTATCCTGAGTTCAGTACCTGGAGGGGAGGAAGTGTTCTAAAGTGCTTGTTAAAAACTGATTTTACAGCTTATCCCAATATAATGGCAGGTATTATTTTAACCAGATTTGAAGATGCTTGGATTTTGCAATAGTAATTTGCTGGTGGTAAGATCAAAAAAGAGCACAGCAGTTGAGATGCTTTCATTGATAGTTGTAAAGAATTTTGAAGTATTATGACTGGTCTCCATTTAAATAGTCACTTCTGAGTGACTTTTTAGAACTTAGCACTAAAGAAAACTTTTTTTTTTTGGTAGCAATGTCCATAGCATGCAGCATGTTTGAGACAGTAACATGTTTTCATTTTTGTAGATCTGGTGAAGAACTCGGAATACAATTTAAGCAACTGCTCACTGAGCAGCTCTGAAAACCCCTATGCTACTATCAAAGACCCACCAGTTCTGGTGCCAAAGAATTCAGAATGTGGCTATGTGGAAATGAAGTCCCCAGCACGTCGTGACTCCCCCTACACCGAGATTGCCAGCTCTGCCACAGCCAACAAGAATGTGTATGAAGTTGGTAGGTACAAAATCTACCTCTGGATGCTGGGGGTTAGGAAGAAAGAGCACAGGGCTTTTTATTCTCTGATTCAGTTTAATCAAAACACATGAAAATCACTGGAAAAACAAAACTGTATGTTCAAATTCTGCTCAAAAGCTGTAACAACAGTGTTATTACTCTTTTGGTGTAATTCACACAAACAGGGTTTGAAGTACCTTCAGCTCTTTTCCGTTAGCTACAGGTATCTCTGGATTTCCCTGGTGTGAAAGCCTTCTTTTAAACAATAGCATAAGATAAGCTTAGCATTTGATGGTAATGTAGTTCACCTCTAGGTTAAACTGAATGCAGCTGGAGTTATGTATGGGAGGGCTGAAGTCCTATTTCTTTGTCTTGATCAGAATAAAATGGCATCTTCACCCACAGACATAGTATTCCACTAATACTGTCCCTACCTTGTTACCATATTTCTTTAGTTACAGAAAACTTTGTGGTCCTGTGGAGTGGTAGCTATCCTCATCATCTCTGGGCTGTAATAAATTGTGTCCAGAGTCACAGGATATATTTTCCTTTTCTCCTTGCAATTATAGATCACTTAAATCCATCAACATACCCATTCTACTTTTAAGGACTGTTGTAAAGTCTTGACTAAAACCCTCAAATTTAGATTTTTGTTTCGTTGGGGTTTTTTTTTTTTATATTTGCTGAAATTAAAGACACATAAAGAAGAGATGCTGTTTTGTTTTTGTCTATAAAGACACTCACGGCAGGGCCCTGCTGCAAGTGTGAGGCAATAACACAAACCTGTGTTTCTACAGCTACATTTCAGGACTATGTATGATGAGGAATTTTCCTACTGAAGCAGAAACTGATTAGAAGTATCAGTGTTTTCCCTAAAGTTGAGTGTATGCCCTCTCTCTTCACAGAGCCCACGGTGAGCGTTGTCCAGGGCGCCTTTGGCAGCAGTGGCGGGCGCTTTGGCCAGGATCCCTACGACCTCCCAAAAAACAGCCACATTCCATGCCACTATGACCTGCTTCCTGTCCGAGGGAGCCCCACACCCTCCAAAAAGGGGGTCAGCAGCAAATGACCCCGCAAGAAGCTGATGCCTACAACCCTGAGACTCTCAAGGAGCAGAATGACATGGTTGTGCTCCTTCCTCTCTAGTTTACCATCTCTCCTGATCTGTCCAGCAAATAACTGCTGTACCCTAAAAGCAGAATCTCAGCACGAGGTCTGTATTGCATATACAAGTGACAGATGGACAGATGCCACACTCTGGGGATCATGATTCTTCTTTTTTTTTTCATGGCAGTAAATTTTATAGAAACAGGTATGCAGCACATTTATACTGTAATATACTGGCTTAAAAAATAGTAGTTTGCAGATTAGTCTTGGTAACATCATATTTTAGTGACTTCAAATATAGGCTTCATGTCTGTCATGTTCCAGAGTAGTAATACTCGCAGGACAGCGCAATTTACCAAATACCACTTTGTACAGGTGATCTGATTCACCAGTTACTCACTAGTAGAAGAAAATCTGCCTTGCCGAATTTTAGCTTCCATTCTTATCTCTAGTCAAGACATATTACAAGAAACAAGATCTGATGGGGATAAGGAAGCACAATGTTGCAGTTGTTTGGAAAATCCATCATCAGACTTTGCTGTCCATTGCAACGGTGGTGGATATACTTGGCTTGAATAGTTCTGGAGATAAAATAATTGCATACATCAATATTTACATGATACTTCAAGATCTCTTAGTACTGCAGACCCAGCACCAGTCTTCAACGAGTATTTTGCTACAGTTCAGCTTCATACATTGCAGTTCAGACCACTATTTCTGCCACACACAAACTAATAATCCACAACATATCAGTTATTACTTAAAAAAAATGTAAATTTAATCAGTTTACTTTTGTCACGATGGACTGATTATGTAAGGAGTGGACAAAGGTGATGACTTATGTAAATCTGAACTGCAAGGAAGGGTTTACATTTTATAAAAAGGTAGTAATAATGACTGTAATATACGATAAAGATAGTAAAGTCTTCTGACTTTTTTTTCTTTGAAATAACTAAGCAAACTCTGTGCATACTTGCTAAAAAGGCACCTTTTCTTTTTTATATAGTTGATGTAGGAAAAAACACATGCTTAAGCTGGTCTTTTGCATTGCTAATAATGTGACATATGTATTCCCCCACCTTCATTAACTTCTGTCTCCATTTTTACGCTGTGTATCTGTGTTTTTAGCGACGTAGCTTGTAACTGCAAAAGTATTTTAGTGTGTGTGTGTCCATTTCTTTTGCATTTTTGCCAACTGGCTTTCATTTTGTCTGGTTCAAGGGACTCTCTGGGCAGAGCAAGAGGATCAAAATAAGAATTCACAGTGATGTCTATCAGAGGTGATTAAAAATACGCAACAGTTCAGATTAATTAATTAATTCAGGGGAAGAAAATCAAGGTGGTTTTTTTGTTGAGAATGACAAGAAAAGTAAAAAAAGCTTCCTCCCTAAAGTTTAACATAGTCAATTGACCATGTAATTGGAGACCATCTTGCCAAAACAGCCCCTTTTTCCCAAAACAGGCTTTCAGTTCTTCCAAAATAGTCTACTATGAACTGCATGATTTGGTGGAAATTAAATTCACTTTCCCCAAACACGTCAACCTTAAAATAACACGGTTGTTACAGACTAGGTGTTCTCTTTCAGTGAAAAGGTACTTTTAGAAACCTAAGAGTGAGGTGTCAGCATTTAATATGACCTGGCAGTACCTCTGTAACACCTTGTCCTGAGGATTGGTGTGTCGCTGATGGAAAGGGAAAAGGATACTGGCTGTTCTGCAGTTCCCTGGACATTTCTGGCCCATCCCTGGAATAAAGAATTCCATTATCTTTGGATTTGGAAAGTACAGGTATTAGCTAGAAGATTCCCAAGGCTGTCTGCCATTTAATCCCTGTCTAAGATCAAGTATTGATGGGGTTTGTATGCTTATAGATAAAATGTAGAGGTACTAGTACATACATTTTTTTGTATTGTGTGAAACAGACTTTAAAATAAAGCCTTTCTTCTCTAAAACCATTAATAGAAAACGCTGCATTTAACAATTGGTTGCTCACAAAAACTTCTTGCTCTTTTTGAAGACCACTAGGTAAATTATCTTCATCATCTAAACAATTCTTTTAGCATGGAAAAGTGAAGAGCTGAAAAAATGTTAGGAGGTTTTTTAAATTTCCAGTATATCAAATATCCTCGAGTGATATATTCAGTCAAATATTCATGAAAATAGATGAGTTTACTGTCGTTTTGCTTATTGTGTGTGTATTCTAAATATACAGATTCCTGAGGTCTGCCTTCCTGCATGTGAGTAAAGCTCTTGCTGTGTAGTCAGCAGCAGCAATGTCTGTATAAATCTGAGCTAGATCTGCAGTACATACAGGGCAAGCAAATGGCTTCTGAATTTACTTCAGAGAATGATTCTTGGTGCTCAGAACACTGAATTTCTGGAGTGCACTCTGCTCTCAGCTTCAGAGATCCCCAGCTGAATCTTTGTGACTGTCAGCCACCTCTTCTTGTAGATCTCACTGTGGTCTTCGCAATTTAAAGACTTCTGAAGGTGCATTCTGTAGGGTGGAAGAGACTGAATGTCTCAGTTCATGGAACAGTTTTGGCAGGCACTCAGAGAACTGGCTTCACCACAGACAGGAACAGAGAAGGATGCCTTGCCTCTATACAGTCACATTACAACAGTGACAAAATATGGCATTGAAAATGGAGGTAAGATCTCCCCTAGCAATGTGTCACCATTTTAATAAAAGGCTGCACCAAGTTAATAGCTGACTTTAAAGTAGTGAGTAAATACTTTAAATACTTTTAATGTAGCCATTATTAATTCAGGCCACTTGGAAGCATAATGAAACTCAGAGCTTTCTATTATAGTCAAGATTTTAATCACAGCACATTGTTACACATGAAATCTGTCCTTATCTTGATCTACCCAGAGAACTTCCATTAACTTTAACTGGAGATTCACATGCAGATAGCAGGAAGGAAGATTTCACTGCACTCAGACTTTCTGCTGAGACAATCTGCAAGTTCGTATTGAAGTGGAGTTAGGATAAAATCAAAAGCAAGAAATGTGTTACTCTAAATATATTGGAGTTTCTAGTATACTAACCAGTTTTTTATCTAGTATGTGTCCAAACAGTAATTCTTACACTGAAGCTCTAAAGTCCAGACTGAAGAACACAGAGCTAGTTTTGACAAAAAATGCTTTATATTAGAAGTTGTATATAGAGTATTTGAAATTACTGAAAACAAATGAGTGTATGCTTATCAATTACTGTAGAGAAAACCCTGTCATTTGATACACTCATTCTAGTGCTAGAGCACTGAACATAACTTTTCAGGTTTTTAGCCCACAAGACTTCACTTTGATATGGTTAAACTGTGTTATATTTTTTAAAGAAAACCTATCAAGTATTTTTTCTTACTTGTAACAATGTGTTTTGTTGTGAAAACATATATTTTTTCCAAAGATGACTGCTGTTCATCATTCTCCCTCTCTACCATATATTTCACTTCATTTCACATACCAGTAGGTTAATACAATAAAGTTTCTAATAAAAGATGGGAAGTGCTTTTTTTTTTTTTTTAACTTGTTTTTCATTTGCCTACGGGGGGTCTTGAAATAGCACAGGAAATGTATGAAATGTCATTTTTGTTCTCATGGTTTAATCACAGCTGGCAACTGAGTACCATGCCGGTAGTTACTCCTCCAGGGAGGAGAAGAGAAAAAGAAACTCTGTGGGTTGAAATAAGAAAAGTTTAATAACTGGAGGAAAATAAAATATACTACTACCATTAATTGTAATACTAAAACAGAAAAATCCATCATAGAGGTCTAATGTTTCAGATTTAAAAAGCTACAATTCGGTATTGTAGGAGTATAGTTCTACTTTCCAAGGTTTTATGTGCAAATCTGAGAAACTAAGTATTCCTTCAATGCTGTTGAAACAGGGAGTTTAGTCCTAAGTAATTGACTGGTTTTACATTCAAACACCCATCTTATTATTAAAAAAAGTAACAAAGAGTGAGCCTGAATAACTACATAGGGTAAATAATCATATTTATGAATTAAAGAGTCATGTTTCCACTTAAGGTCTTAGATAGACATTGCACAGAATCACAGAATCACAGAATCAATCAGGTTGGGAAAGACCTTGAAAATCAAGTCCATCAGTGCCCTAATACTGCCCTATCAACTAAATTATCCTTATCCTAAATTGAGGGGCCCAGAACTAGACACAGCACTTGAGGTTTGGCCTTCTTGGCTACCAGGGCACACTGCTAGCTCATGTCCAGCCTGCTGTTTAACAGTCCCCCATGTCCCTTTCTCCCTGGCTGCTGTCCAGCCACTCTGCCCCAGTGTGGAGCTCTTCAGGGGCTGTTGTGGCTAAAGTGCAGGACCAGGCACTTGGACTCCTTAAACATCTTACTGGACTTGGCCCATCTATCCAGGTCCCTCTCCAGAGCCCTCCTACCTTCCAACAGATGCACACTCACACCCAGTTTGATGTCACCTGCAGATGTACTCATGGAGGACTCAATCCCCTCATCCAGATCATCAATAAAGATACTAAACGGGACTGGGCCTAGCAGTGATCCCTGGGGACACCACTGTGGGAGTCAAGCTGCTTGAGAGCATCACCTTGAGAACCATGGGAACCCAGGCTGTAGTTAACCTGACTCTCATCTTAAGGCAAGCATGATTCAAGCATCTTTGACTCTTGGGAAACAATATGGTAATAGTTCTGCTCAAATAAGGTTGTGGTTCTAGAAGATCCTCTAGTTCTTCCTCCCTGATTGGTTGTCAGTTGTTGCAGAGTTTTACATATTCTGAATTACTGTTTCTAGCTGGACCCTTACCCTCAGCTCTGCCCGTCAATCGACTATATGTGTATCCTACCTACCCTATCCTGGGTCTTCGGAATTAGTCCCATACTGTTTTTCAGCTTCTCCTATTTGTTGCTTTCATCATTAAACCCTTTTACTTTCTGGACAATTCCATCGTACCCATCCTTTTATTTATCGCCACCTTAGTCCCGAGGTCTCCGATGCCAAAGTGGTCCTGGGGTCGCCAAGCCGAAGCTGCGACGCACCACTGGTGACTAGCTCCCAGCTGGATGTGGCACCACTCCCCACCACTCTCTTGGCTCAGCCTCCAGCCAGTTCTTCACCCAGTGAAGACTATATCTTTCCAAGCTGCAGCTGTTCCAGGGAATGCTGTGGCTCACGGTGTCAAAGGCCTTGCTGAAGTTCAGGGACACATCATCCATAGCCTTTCCCACATCCACCAGGCAGGCTACCTGGTCACAAAAGGGGTCCAGGTTTGTCAGACAAGACATGCCACTGGCTGGGTCTGATCCCCTGGCCATCCCGTGGGAGTCATGTGATGGCACTCAAGGTGACCTGTTCCATAACTCTGCCAGGCACCAAGGTCAGGCTGACAGGCCCGGAGTTCCTCAGATCCTCCTTCCAGCCCTTCTTGGGGATAGGGTCACATGAGCACCTCCAGTCCTCTGGGACCTTCCCAGTGAGGCAGGACTGATGATAGATGATGGAGACCAGCTTGGAGAGCTCATCCACCAGCTCCGTCATCCCCCTAGGATGGATCCCATCTGATCCTAGAGACAGGTGTGAGCATCTAAGAGACTCAGCAGGTCTCTTGACAGCTTTCTCCTATATTACAGGTGGGTTGTTTTGCTCCCTGTCCCTACTTACCAGCCCAGGAGGATGCTTGTCCTCAGCATAACCTGTCTTACTGTCAAAAACCGACGCAAAGAAGGTGTTAAAGTACCTCTGCCTTTTCCCCATCTTTGATTACCGAATTCCCTACCACATCCAATACAGAATTGGGGTTGTCCGTGCCCATCCTTTTCCCATTAAAGTATTTATAAAAATATTTTTTATTATCCTTAACAGCAGGAGTAAGTTCTTACTGGGATTTTACTTCTCTAATTTTTTTTCACATACCTTAAACATTTCCTGAGTTACCTGCCCCTTTTTCCAAAGGTGATCTGCCCTCCTTTTTCCCCCTTAGTTATTTCAAAAGCTCCTTGTTACAAGGGCGGAGCCTATCTGGCTCTAGCAGACCTGGTGCTGTAGAAGTTGCCTTGTCATCAAAGAATCCAAAATTCCACTGATGGCACCAGCCCTTAAGTCATTTACTGATAATGCGGAGACTCCTGTTCATCACTCATCCCTCATACTGAAGGTAACCGGGCAGAACATCATCAGAGCTCCTGCCCCATCAACCAAGTGACTCAGAGCCTTGAAGTCCTTTTTAACTACTCTGGTGCATTTCTTCTCAACCTCATCACTGCTAGCCTGCAGTACCAGCAGTGGGTAACAATCAGAGGGCTGAATCAGCCCAGAGTCTCCTGGTGATATCCTCTACCCGGGCCCGAGGTGTGGAGGCCCCTGAAGACACCCCAAGAGAGTGCACTCTCCATGGAGGGGGAGCAGGTTCTAAGCAAGTAGAACTCCTCCTCAGGAGTCTCTCTGGGAAACATACTTTCTGCTCAGGGCAAGCAGAGTGTGTAAAAATGCCATGAGCACTTGCCTGTATGTTAATCCCTCAGCCCCTATTTGTTAAGCCCTTACTTCCTGGTTTTTCTGTCTTCCCATTGGTTAAATTTGGATCCTTCCCTGGACTAGTTGTTTCCCCAACTTCTTCTCCCATTGGCCTAAGTGTCAAACCCCGCCCCATTCATAATAATAATCCCAGAGAGATTTGAGGTCTTTCAGTTGAGGGCTCTAGGGAATAAAGGAAGCTCTCTCTGGAAGACCAGAGGGACTCCTGTCTTCTGTCCCTGCACCGTCTGAAGGAAACTGCCTGACCAAGCTGCCCTTGCAGCCAAAGCCAGAAAGCTGATCACTGGAGCTGCTAAGCTCGGTTCCCTCAGCAACCATGCACAAGGAACTGAAAAAACACTGGAGTGCCTGTGCCCCTGGGACAAAGAATGTCTTTTTAAAGACAGCTCACTAGGAAAGTCACGGCACCCAGAAGCCCAACCTCCAGAGATCTTAGCGGCTAGTAACAAGTGGCACCCAAGTGGGGCAAACCTCAGTTTCCCCTAGTGAGTCGTGCCAACTCTGCTTTGGCCGGTGGAAGGAAGAACAACCTTGGGTCAGCCGCTTCCTCAAAGGGACTCTCCTTCGTTCTAGCAGGAGATACCAGAGATGCATCAATCGGGACCTGTTGAAGACAGCAGACAACAGCCAGTTGGCTCAGGTGGCCATCCCCCAGCAATCCTGATTTGACCAATGCCACTGGGCAAAGAGCAGCAGTGAGTTAATTCCACTTGGTCTTTTTGTTTAGTTTTACATTTTATTGCTCAGGTGGGATTGGGACAAGATGGGGAACCAAATGAGCCGTCCGTCACTCACCCCATCCGAGCAGGAGTTCTACTTTCAAGTTAAAGAAATCCTTCTTGGGGCAAAGTTTAAGTTTAGTAGGGGACTTCTAAAAAGATTTCTACACTGGGATTGTAAGTATTTTCCAGACACCAAGTTAAATTATGTTCATTTAGATGTGTTTTAGGAGAAAGTTGGGAGAAAGCTGAATGTTACACAGTTTGAGGGGCATCTTTCAGTCGCTAATATTTTTATTTAAGTAAATAATAAAAGCTTTAGAGGCAATCAGTTCTGGGGCTGGTTTGGGGAGTTCTGGGAAACCCTAGTTAAAACCCCCTTCCCCTCTTCCCTCACCCCATGTTCCTAAACCCTTTTCCCTACTTGAGGGTGGGTCGGCAGACATTTCCCATGATCCTGTGCCAGGTTGCCACAGTCTCCCGGACGTCCCCAGATTTTCTTTCTGCCCTTCCCAGGACAGTGCTGGCCACACTGCCCTGGACCTTCCCGTTAACCTCCTTCCCATGCCCACAAACCCGAGTTTGCCCTCTCCACTGGTTTCTGAAAATGTTCAAAATGGCGACAGCAACATGGCCAACCCTGCCACTTTACCTCCTCCCTGTCCAAGTTCTCCCACCCTATGCCCACAAAATGGCCACATTTCGACTATGCCACCGCCCTTTCCTGCGCACTCCATCTCAAAATGCCTTGTCAGTTCCCTTGCTCCTCCCCTTGTATTCTGAGTTGTGTAACCACGATGGGCCCCTCCCCTGAAATTGGGAACACTCCCACCAACAGTGTCATGTATCTCACCCCCGCTCACACCCCCAGCGCGGGCCCCAACCCCAGCTACACCCCCAGTGCGAGCCTCACCCATCACACCTATCCCTCCAAGGACAGCCATGCCCCTGAGGGTCCTCCCACTTCCGGCACCTGTAATATTAGGACCAGAAGTGAAGACAGTAGCGGCCAAAGGAGACCATATTAGTCTCCACTGCTACCCAGCATTAAGCATCTCTGGTCCGCTCCATGAAGCCCCGCACCCGTCTTGGGTGTTGTCCGCCCTCTTCAGAGGAATGTAGTAGTGAGTCCTCACTATCTGTTGAAGAATATGAGGATCATGCGCCACGATCCAGGGTGAAGCCACTAAGGAGGGTGATTGGGAGTTGGCCAGTAAAATCACGGCCTTCCCAATCATTGTCAAGACCAGTAGGTGGTGGGATTGAAGGGTCAACTGGGAGCCAATCCCTTAAAACGAACTAAAGGAACTTCACAAGACTGCAAAAGAACATGGGGGAGGCTTGCACTACTCGAAGAACTTATTAGTAAGCTACCTGTGCCACACATGCTTTGATTCCCCATGACATCAGTAATATTATGGTGTTGCCCTGAGTTTTCTGTCTTTTGTCTTTCTGTAGAACTTTCTCACGTAGCCTTCACGTAAATAATGTCTATTCTTAGAATGTTTACATACTTCTCCTGTGAGAGAAGAAATGATTGATGGTGATGTCCACCATCCAGGTTGAAGAGGTGGCGACCTGTGTAGACAATCCCTCGACCTCTGTACATATCTATAAATACTGGAGTCAAAATAGAATTAGATAGAGAGTTTTTTACAACAGCCATGTCCCGAGTTTCATTCCAGTGTTCCTAAATTGGGACATGCCCAGCTTCGCCCCGCGACAATATGGGATGTCTCCTCTCCCCAGGAGAGCTCATGCTGTAGGAGGGAAATTGGAAAAAACAATTAGGAACATTGGCTGCAGTGTACCAAAGCAACCCAAGTGAACCAAATTGGATATTAGAACAAACTGCAGACGAAGGTAACTACATCAAACCAAATGATCAAACAAACATCCCTGAAGCTCCCCTACTTGACATCACCATAGCAGCAAAAACATCGCTTCTCTTTACACCTGATGACACGGTCTCCACACAAAGCTTCACAAACATCCAACAAGGGGTGGATGAGTTTCATAAAATTGCACAGAATTTGTTGATCGCCTCAAGGTTGCATTAAAGAGGCAAAGAGAAAGCAAGGAGGCCAGAAAGGAAGGGCTTGTGAAAATGGCTACGGCTAATGCCAATCCAATGACAAAGACAATACTTAGGTCTCTAACCTTGACCCCAAGCCTACAATTGACCGGATCATTGAGGCTTGTATGAAGCATAATTTCATAGAGAACACAGTTGCCTAGGCAGTGGCTGCTTTCTTCTCCTGAGCAACCACTCAGGTGCCACTTACCTGGAGACCCAACAGGTTGTGATTCTGAGAGATGTCAACTGAGAGTCTACAGTGGCCAGTAAGAAGAAAGACGGGCACATGCCAATGCATGTTTAATAGGCAAAATAACAAACTGCTAAAAGGCTGAGCACTACATACGGGAATGCTTGAAATAACTCAGCAGCAGCGGATGCGCCTGTGCCTCTGGGACGTCTTTCTAAGCACACTTTTCCAGGAAGGTCGCAGCACTCTGACCACCGCTGCCTGCTGTGACAGTGCTCAGCCCCCCTTCTCCCACCAGTCCGTGTCTCCAACAGTGGCCTTCTGACACGGCCCCCAACCCACCAGTGTCCCAGCTAGCTCCAGGGGAGGCACACTGGCACCGTGAAACGTGTGGGGAATTGCCTCGGCACTAGATTTACCTGAGGCAGAACCTCTAGAGCTACTTCCTCTGAGACACTAGGCTGGGTGACATCCGGGATCTGAGCCTTCGAGATTGGCATCCGCTGACCATGTGGGAACTGGTCCTTCTTCTCTTCTTCCGAGGCGCCAGCAAGACAATGTAAGTGAGGTGGCTGGGCACTGGATGTCTTTGCGCAGCGCCGGTCCACGCTCTTTGGGAGGTTTCCCAAGCGCCACCACTTGTTTGGGTTTTCACGCGCCATTTGTGGTCTTGGCAATAGTCCAGAATTACTCGTTTCTGAGGACACTGACTCATGAAATATCCATAGGCACCACAATAAAAACATCTCTGGTTCTCTCTTGCTGTCATTAGAGTAAAAGCTCCTGAAAATCCCTAGGCGACCCCTCAGGTCTCCAGGTAAGTGGCACCTGAGTGGCTCCTGAGGAGAAGGGCGTGGTTCCGCAAGCTGCAGAAAGGCTGTGAGAACGAGTTTCAGCCCAAAGAAATGGGTGGAGGAGATTCTAGGTGTGTGTCCAATACTCTCCCAGAGAACCTTCATACCCGAGCTGCACCACCGTACACCAGCTCTGAAGCCTGTGGTCTGCTGGAGCAGAGCAGCACCTACCACTTGTTCGCCATCCTGCGGTCACCCCAGGACACTCCTTCATCCCAGAGAGCACAGAGCAGCACCAAGCCGGGCGCATCCATGTGGCGCTGCAGTGGCTGTGCTCTGGAGAGCAGCTGCCAGGGCAGAAGTGCTTCCTGCACACGTCTGGTGGCCAGCTGCCCAGGAATCCGGAGTGGAACCTGCTGGATCCCCTCTGCACGGGCACATGCCTGGATGTGGAGAAAGTCACCGAGTGGCTCCAGATGTTGGTGCCATGGGCTTGGAGGCAACGGCCCAACTCGTTTTTTATTCGTTAAAAACAAGTAAAATTCAATTCTTCAAGGCTGGTGGTGAAGAGTAGTGTAGAGTAGTGTAGACTATTGTAGTGCAGTGTAGTGTAGTTTATTATCATGTGGTGCACTATAGGTATACAAGCTGGCTGTAGCTGCTATCAGGGGCCCGGGTGGCAGCTGATGGGGCCCGGAGGCATGGCCCAGCCCGGCCAGGCCTGGGGCCAGCTTCCCCCCATAGGGGAGCGGCATTGCATTGGCATTTGACCAGGGCCAACCCATGACAGCCCAGCACTCCCTTGGAGAACCACAAGTGATTGAATAAGTTAACTACTTTTGTTGACACTGTTAGGAGGTTCTTCCTTGTATGTCAATCAGTTAGCTCCCAATTGGTAAATGTATTGTACCACAGTTCTGTTCCCTGATTGGTTAATCCTGGATCCTTTCCCTGATTGGTCCAAGTTTCAATGGCCTAATTTGTTTATTGAAATCCTCCCTGACTGATCCGTTTTCTCAATCCCTAATCCTATTGGATGTTCACCAAACCCCGCCCCCGTTCTTATGTGCATATAACCCCGGTGGTGAGACGTCTCGGGGTCTTCGAGTCGTTGGCGCAGAGACAATAAAGAAGTCTCTCGGAGATCATTCCTGGCTCCTGAGTTATTCTTCCGTGTCGCCTGATTTCACCCCCGACAAGGAGGGCTTTCCCCACAGTTCCGCCCCATCTGAGCAGACGGGCCTAACTTTCACATCTGAGCTGAAATCACTGCACCGAGGTGCCCTGCGCCACCTGGGCTGAGGCTGCCTTGTTCAAGGCAACTCACTAGGGAAGGTCGCTGCCCTCTGAAGACCAAGGGCACCTCACTGCTGAGGTGACAGCACTGTCACCAAAAGGAGAGAATTGTCATCAAAAGGACAGAAATGTGCAGCCTGCCAGTAATAATTCTAAAACCTCCCCAAGGCAGAGCTGAGAAGGTTAGGATAATTTCAAACATGTCTAATGTTTTCCTACACGGTTTTTTCTTCTTTAAAAAAAAAAATTCAATGCCTTCACTAATCTTCGGTCTCCTCTCAAGTCATTTGTGACGAGAATAGAGACACAAACGTTAGCACAAGAAGTCACAAACTTTAGTAAATTTTCAATACAAGAAATTTGGACAGCAACTAAAACATTGGCCGGTTCTCCCACACCCCTACCTCATCTGTAGGCAGGTTCCTGCCAGAGATGAAATAACATCTCGCTTCAGCCCGAGAAGCTTTTGGAGTAAGAAGAGGAAAATTGTTAATTCTGTTTCCTACTTGTTTTTATCTACGTTTTAGATGTGGTTTCTTTCATCTTTTCATTGCCTGATAAGAGAGCCAACGGTCCCAATTTAGAAGGAGAAGTTGAGCAGGGAAGGAATGACGGTGACGGGGCTGCTCCCT
Organism: Cyanoderma ruficeps; assembly: GCA_008694505.1. NCBI lineage: Eukaryota > Metazoa > Chordata > Aves > Passeriformes > Timaliidae > Cyanoderma > Cyanoderma ruficeps. The sequence goes on from VZDJ01000043.1 coordinate 533,050, forward strand.
GTGAAATGGCGGGCCCTCGTGCTGGGGCTGGTTTCAGTGAGATGCTAAAATCTCACAACAGGACCGACCGGCTGTCACAGAGAACGCGAATTACAGTGCTAACACAGTTACAGAACCATGCTCAAAGTTTCCCATTCCCCCTTCAAATACCAAAGTCATCATACCAAAATACCTTCCAAAATTCCATTCACCTTGAGGGTTAATGAAAATAGTTCCCCCTTTCCCTTGCAAGAGGTGCCTGTGCAGGGAGCTCCAAGGGGACTAGAATTTGTGAACCCATGTCCTACTAGTAGAGAAGTAAGAGAATTTAAAAGGCAGATGAGTGTCATACTAGAGCGCTGCAAGGGGCTGGCAGAGCAATTGGATCCATCTTTAGGCCCAAGCATCTACACTGGGAAAGAAATGCAGTCTGTTTGGGGAACCTGATTTAGCGCCGAGGAAAGACAAATGATACAAATGGCAGGAATAACGATTTCGCAGAGAAAACCCACCCGATGTTCAAGGCGGGGATACCCCTGGGAAAGAGGAATTCCCAGTACTCAGGCCCACCTGGGATCAGAATACAGTGGAGGGGAGGAATAGCGTGTCAGACTCTAGAAGGTTGATGATGAAGGGAATTCTGCACCAAAGGGGCAGAAGCTGGAAAAGGCCTGTGACAATAAACAGGAAGGGGATGAACCGACCACTGCCTCGTTACAGAGGCTCAGAAGAATATGCAGCAGTACTCAGCAACATGAGTCGTTGAAAGTGATTCAGGTTGGGAACTATCAGAAGCAAGCTGTGTCACCAAATCATGGCCAGACATAAAGAAGAAATTGACAAGAACAGAGGACTGGGGTGGTAAAGACTTGAGAGAATTATTGAGGGTAGCTCAGAAGGTTTGTGTTAGGAGAGATGATGAGAAAAAAATGGAAGAGTACGACTAAGCTGGTGGTAGTCAGTGTAGATGAAGCAATAAAGCAGCAACCTGGAAATGGGTTTGGGAGAGGAGGAGGAGTAGCACAGGGAAGCCTTCAGCCTCAAAGTTAGGAGACCCAAGGGACAAGGATGGGGGAATGACCACTTGACAGAGAGGTCCCATCAAGTGCATCTGATGTGGAACACTGTGGGACACTTCAAAAAGAGAAAGCCCACCATTGCAGGGGGAGGGTAAAACCTTGCAGTGCCAAGAGTTTTTAGCAGGCTGTTTCTTCTGCACCTGGAGCAATGAGTTCACCTGAGCAGCCTCGCAGATCATGGGGTCTTTTCTGTGTTTGCTCTGGTGATTTTAATACTCTGCTATCCAGCCAGCTTCTCAGCATGACACTGCATCGGTGTGTACTGGATTTTTTTTTTTTCCTCCCACAAGTCCTGGTAATATTTTACTGTTCCTTTGCTTTTGTTTAAAAGGCATTGCACAGTTGATACACTTCCTTTACTAGTAGAAATGTCATGAACTTCTACCACATTTCTTCCTCTTCGGCTTGGAGCAACCTAATAAATGTAACAGTTCTGATGGTTCTTGGTTTGCTTTTTTCCCCACCATGGTTTCCCGCTCTCAACCTTTCACAATCCTGTTGTGCTGCCTTTATAGCTCTAGCACTGGCACCTTGGAAGTGAGCCTGACAGGTGGCAGCTCTCTGGCCCACACGGTGTGCCACCTAGTTAGGGTGAAAAAAATTTCACCCTCAAATCTTCATGGGAGTTCTGTATGTAAATAGGACTGGCAAGTTCTTTGTGTTCTTTTCTATCGTTGTTCTATTGTTGTTTTTTTGCTGCAGTAACATATGTATTTGTTATGTTACTCTGTTGGACCCTATCCCTCAGACTCTGCCCAAATCTTACTTTATGTAAGTTGTTTTTACCCCTGCCCCTTGCCCCTTTCAGTGTACCCCTACGTCGTGTTTGGATTGCTGCTTCTTGTTTTCCTTATTAAACAGTGTGTTTGTTTCAGGTTGCAGTAAGGTGTGCCCGTCCTTCTTTATAGCCACTGCAGTTCCTACCCAACTCTTTAGAGATCACAGACAGTGCTGGGATCTGAGATAAGTAGAGCAAAGAATTCTGGCAGCATTTTGATGTTTCTCTTCTCAGAGTGTAGCGTATATAGAAATTTATTCTCCATCAGGATACAGCTTCAAGGGTATATTACAAGCTTTTGATTCTCACATACTCTGTTTTGTAAGCAGGATTCAAAGTGCTATCAAGGCTGAAGACATTTTTTGTCACTGGGACAATCAGTTTTGGGAAAGCCAGAAGTCACAGAAAACCTTCAGCTTCTGTTACTGGCTCACGTTTCATCTTAATTCTTGTTTCTCTAATCTTAGATTTCACTGAGAAATTCAGCTACCACAAAGAAAGGGAACCTCCTCCTGAAAAAAAAAAAACAAAAAAACCAGGTTTTGAAATCCATCTACTTTGGAAGTCCCTTGGCTTTGCTACATTTTCCTTTATGTTATACATAAACCCAGTGGCAGTTTATTTGTCAGGCCTTCATTTTTAGGCCATAATTGAGAACACTCCAAATTCCTGAATTAGCTGGACTGGGTGCCTGATAGGGTGTCAAAGCTGCGAGATTTCATGTAATTTTTTACATCCCTGTAGGGCAGGGAAGGACATCACAGGGGCTGTTCTTGTTGATGGTGCAGGTGGTGCCCAGGAGGCAGGAAGGCCAATGGCCCCTAGGCTGTCCCAGCCATGGTGTGGCAGCCGCAGCAGGGCAGTGACTGTGCCTGTGCTGGCTCTGCTGAGGAACCACCTCAAGTGCTGTCTCCACTTCAGGGCCCCTCACAACAGGGAACTGAAGGGCTGGAGCATGTCCCAAGAAGGCAACAGAGCCAGGCAAGGGTCTGGAGCACCAAGAGCAGCTCAGGGAGCCCGTCACAATCTGGATTCCCTAACTTCAGAGGCCCTTCCCAACCTAATTCACTCTGTGAACACAAATCACGTCAACCAAGACATTCTTCAAATCCCTACAAACAAGGATCTACACAAGGTGCCCGACGGCTTATTAAGACTACTATCTTGAGGCTGAGAGTCATACACGACGTAATAACCCCACAAAAACGACACGAACCCCTTCAGGCCGCCAACGTGGCACTACCAAGTTCCCGCCCCGCCGCCGTCATTATATGCGTGCGGAGCGAACCAAGCTGAGGGCGCAGAACGCGAGGTAGACACCCCCCCCCAGGGGCCGTTGGATCCAGCCGGGAGAGACGTGGCATGGTGCGGCGGCGGCGCCGCGGAGGCTGCTGGGAGTTGTAGTCTGAGGCGGCGCCGGCCGCGGCCTCCTTTCCTACATCCCTCAGACGCGAAAGGCCGGGAAGAGACAGCACGGGACCGGGGGATCGGGGTCGGTGAAGGCGCTTTTGGCTGCGGGAAGAGGCGGCGCGTTGTGTCCCGTTGTGCCCGGTAGTGGGGAGGAGCGGCGGGAGGGTTGGGCCGGGCGGTGCCGGGGCCCGGAGCGACTGCGGGAGGTGCGGGGCTCGCTCCTCGTGTTCTGACCCGGCGCGTCCTTGCGGGGCTGCAGCGGCTCCTGCGCTCCCAGTGCTGCCAGCACCGCGCTCCCAGGCTCGCTGTGAGGTGAGGGTCAGGGAGCAGCACTGCGCGGAATTCCCGATGCGATTTATCCCGGTGCTTCGCTGGGTCAGCGCTGCCGTCCTGCTCCTTCCTCCGGCCGGCTTTCCTCCTGCGTGCAGAGTCTGGGTGCCGGGTTGTTCGGAGCCTGGGGGCACCGAATTCCCGCCCTGAAGCGAGGAATGGGAGTGCTGGTCCTGGTAAAATGCCTGCGGTTTTATCCTCACCCTCGGGAATGTGTTAATGCCAGATAAAAATGGTGCTTCAGGAGCTTTATTGCTTTATTGTAGTGTCTGGAGGCATAATTTGCTCTTTATGTGATTTATTTGGTTTTACTATCACACGAAAAGAATCACATTACTTCTTTTGGAATAATACCTCTGAAAGTACTGGAGCTGTTGCATCACATCCTGGGCTATCCATACCCTGGAAAAACGATGAGTGCAGATTGTTGGAATGGGCTGGGTCTGGCTGTTTTTCTGGTGGTGTTGTTTCATGGCATTGCTGGATGGTGTTATGCAGTTCAAGATCAGTAGTTCTCCCGCTGCAGCCATCATTGGTGTGTGGTGTTTAGTGAGGAGTTTTGTGACACTGAAATATTTGATAGCAAAGGGGGGTNGGGGCGTAGTCTGCTGCATATCCTGAGAGATGGCAATGGCACGAAAATGCTTGGAATGAAATAATTGGAATTCTAATGATTCTGATGAGGTCAGGCAGCCTTGGAAAAATGGAACTTGCTGGGTTCACGGTGCCTGTGGACTCTGTCTGCACTAGTGACGAGGGAAGGCCAACAGCCCTTCCTGTCATGCCTGGTGTTTTCAGCTGTCCTGCTCTGTGTTGGTTCTTACACACGCTGGTGAAAAGGCTTGTTTGGTGTTGCTTTCTGGGGTTTTTCTTAAGATGAAAAGGTTATGCAGGTGTTGCAGTTAGCATAATTTAAGTGATGAATACAGAATCACAGAATGGTTTGGGTTGGAAGGGGCCTTAAAGATCATTTTGTTCCACGCTGTGCCGAGGGCAGGGACACTTTCCACTATCCCGGGTTGCTCCAAGCCCTGTCCAACCTGGCCTTGGACACTTCCAGGGATCCAGGGGCAGCCACAGCTTCTCTGGGCACCCTGTACCAAGGCCTCCCCACCCTCACAGTCAAGGATTTCTTCCTACTATTTGACTTAAATCTACTCTGTTTTAGTTTGAATGGTTTTCACTACTGATAATTCGGTAAATCAGATTGTGCATTAAGCTATACTGTGAAACACGTAAACTAGCGCACTGCACGTTTACGTCATTTGTGAATTTTCTAGCTCATGTCACATCTTTGAAGTGCCCATGTTAACTTGGAAGAAGCACAACTTAAACAGAGCCCCAACATAAGAAGTGCACAGTACTATTACCTGGTGCAATCGGCTTCAATATGAATGGGAGGAAAGTTGACTTAGCTTCAGTTTCCTACTCTAAAGCCTTCATCATGAAAAGTTACCTGCCACCTCAGTTTCAAGTCAAGGGATGACCTCACTCACAGGTGCATTGTTCGCAGCATGACATCAGTAAAGAGCCCAAAGTCTAAGAAAACAGGTATAGGAGAGTTCTGGGGGGGTTGGTTTGTTGGGTTTTTGTGTTGTTTTTTTTTCCCTCTTCTGATTACCTCTCTTTAAGACTTTGGACTTTGGAACAAGTTATTCAGCACCAGGTGATTAAACTGATGCTCTCTCTGTGCACTTTCTTTGGCTTCATTGAGATTCCGTGTGTCCTTTAGGACCTGCCTGCATTTTCCAGACCAGAGGCTGAAGGAAGTTTTATCCCGTAGTGCTCTGCTTTTCTAAAGTGAAAAAAAAAAAAAACCAAACAAAAAAAATGAGGGTCTTTTCAGATGAAAGTTTTAAATATACTCAGGGTCCCCTTCTGGTTTGGTTTCGTTTTTTGAAGAGCGTTGTCATTTGTTTGGGGTTAGCTGCACCTTATTCTAGACACTTGCCAGCATGTGCTTAGCCACGAGCAGTGGCAGGAAAACTTAATTAAAAGTTATGCCTACTGTGATTTAAAGTCAAAAAGTGTGGTGGCATTTCAGTTAAGTGTTCCAGCTTAGTGGTTATGTTTCATTTGAGGCTCTATTTAGAGAGCAGTTTCCCCTCTTAGTGTGCTTAAATATATTGTAGTTTCTTTTGTGGGTTCCTGGGTTGGGGTTTTTGTTTGTTTTTTGTTTGTTTGGGGGTTTTGCTTTTCTTATTAGCAGGAGCACCTACTGTAATAGAAGAAGGGATGAATTAAAGATGAAAATACACCTCATTATAAACTCTGAAGCATAGCTGAGTCTAGATAATGTGTTTTTATCCACATGAAGTTTGCTAATCTCCGTTTGTAGGTAATCTTACTAGTTGTGAATTTCTGTCTTGTAGAGTAATAAACTGAAGAATGCTTTTGAAGTGTGGTTAGATTATTGCAAAATATTAGCACAAATGTAATTGCTTTCTATTAAACTGAAGTGAAAAGATTAATAATTTGCCAGGTAAGCCTTCTAGTCTCTAAATCAAATTATTTACTTCCTGCTTTTAGCACAAGCCCTGTTAAAAATTTCAGTCAGAGTTCCAGCCTGGTTTTCCATTCAGTATACACAGCCTAATTCCCTAGTTTGGGAACTAGATTAATGGCTGAGATTTGGTGTTACGTTAATGGATGAAGTTCAGCTGGTGACAATCAGTAAAAATAGTTCTAGAGACAGACCTCGTGGGTGTACTGTATTTTCTTTGTGTAATATGAGGGATTTAGTATCATCCTTATGGTGTCTTCATTGTACTGAAAAGGGGTGTTTTTTTAACCAGATAATTGATCAAACAAAATTCATGCTCCTGCTTCCTAAACGGTTTGATTTAAGGATGACTGATGACTGGAAATAACGTTTGTTCTCAATTTCTTTTCTCCATATCCCGTCTTTTTTATTTCCATATAAAAACAAACCAGGATTTTCTTCTAGCAAGACATGGCATTATCAAATTTGCAGTTTTGGGTCACAAATCACTAGATGGCAATACTGATTTTGTTTTCCCCTAATTCCATGTGCTTCATTTTCCCTGTCTCTGGGTTTCTCCTTTGCCCCTTCAGTTTAGTAAATCAAAATGTTCTAGTTTGCGAGAAGGCGCAAAAGTCACTTCCCTAAGAAGTTAGGCTGAGTTTCCAGGTGCTGCTCCCTGTTGCAAATTATATGTCTGTGGCTTGGATTATGAAGAGTTATTACTACAGCTTTTGGGTTTTTTTCCTCAGATCGCTGAAAAGACAGCCTAGTTCTGCATCCAACAGTCATTAAGGAATTGTAGGCTGATCCTACTGGGAAACATTTTCCCGGCATATCCCCTGAGGGGAGCTGGGAACCTCCACTGGAATCTTTGTTGAGGACTGAACACAGCTAATGGCTTTCTTGGGTCCTTTTTCCATGGTGTTTTCCTTCCACCCATTCCTCACACACAACTGGTTTTGCATAGGCCAGTTATGATCATAAATATCCTGTAGGATCATTTTAATAATCTGTGATGCTGGATTATTTTGACACTGTGAGTTATTAGCTCATTTAGTTACTCATTGTACTTTCTGCTTTTCTTTTACCTATTCCCATGTCTGGTATTTACCCTTTTTTTTTTTTTNTTTTTTTAATTATTTACTTTTTTCATAATGTAGTACCTGCAAACCACAACTGGATCATGCTGAAAAATCAGTGTACAGAAAGCTATTGTTTGCAGGCGCCATATTAGTCAAGACATCATTTGAGTCAGTTCCGTATGGGATTTTTATCATGTTTCAGCAACTGACTCAATTTTTTGCACATTTGGGATTACTGTTTCTGTTCTTAATCTTTCTTATTGCAAAGTTAATAGTGAGAAACGGCTTCAGAGTTATTTATATTTCTACTAATTCCTGACTTTCCAGATGTGAGGTGGCTTTTTGAGGGCTTGCCCCTTCTCCCTCCCACCAGCACCACCACTATAATACGTTTCTGAAACTTTGAAAAATCCTTGCACAGAGTTTTTGGAAAGCTGCTCTGTGGAACTTTACCAGACATTCTCCATGGCCACAGAATTTATTTTAAGTAGTAAGCACTTCTCAGCAGCTTTTAATCATGGCATTAGGTGAAATCAAGCAGCAGATTGGAAGGGCCTTAAGAAAAACGTTTCTAGGTTTTTGGTCAGTGAGTACTTTAATTGCATAATGGAAAATTCTTTCATGCTTTGCTGTGTATAATTGGAAGAATAACTTAAGAAGTACCTCTGTGCAGAGGAATGTTAACTCCTGTAGATTGATTAAAAGACAAAAATCTGAAATTGCAAATTCTTGCTCGTTGTAAAGTTCAGTGGAAGACTCTGCATTTCTTTTTTATGGGATGATGAGATGTACTTTGCAAGGACAGTCTGTTCCCCACCAGACACTTACTTACCCTTTCATCCCATCTGAAGAGAAGCCTTTAAGTGAACTAGAGATGCTCAGAACCCAAAATCCATCTGTCTAAGAATTTCTTGAAGAGTGCTCAACATAAGCCACGTTTACTTGCTTTCCATGGCTGGACTGAAGCATTTTATCCTGAATCACATAATGCAAATCATACTGATTTCTCAGAGGCTCTGTGGCTTCTCCTGTGTGATTTTGATGCTTTCATTTGTTTTTGAAACTCTTAGAGCATTTGTCAAGACTGACATCAATGTTAGTTTGGTACTGTTCTAGGGTGACTATGATGCCTGTATCTCAAATCATCTGTTCTGTCTGTGCTGTGTGTGTTCTGTACCTTTAAGACTGATTCTAAGAGTGAGCAGAGAAGAAGACGCGCGCACTTTGTTTTGGAAAAAACACTTTTCACTCCTCCTCACTTTTTTTTCTCCATCGTCCTTGGGGGTGTTCGTCGGATGCATGGACAGTGGCAAGAGAGATTTTTTTCCCCTCCTTCTTAGTTATTTTAACTAGCTGAGAAGAAAGCTTCCTGGACTTTTTTTCCTTTTCCTTTTTTTCTTGGGACTGTTTAAATCTGCTCGGGACTAAAAACCCAGAGGAGCACCAGGAGCTGCACCTGTGGCCCACCGGGCCTGAACCTGGGCATTTTCCAGCGCCGAAAGGGACCAGGACTGATAAGAGACTGAGAGAGCTGAACAGACTCACAGCAAGGACTTTTTTCTCAGTTTTGCCATCTCTCTCTCTCTTCGGACCAGCGAGAGGTTTTATTGTTTCATATTATCCATTCCTTAAGCTTGTGGGCAGTTTGTTTGTTAAATAAATAGTTTTTTCCACTTTTCCCCAAAGAAGTTCTTTTCCCAGACCGACTGGGGGGAGGGGCCATTTAGGTTTTGCTCTCCAGAAGAACCCCCACTCGGCGGTTTCCTCCCAAATTTGCCCTAAACCAAGACAGGTACTATGAGTAATTTTTCCTTCACATAAAACTAAGAGTTTTGTATACCTTTGAAAAACGATGAGAGAATGAAGAATTTTAAAACTTGTGGTTTTTAAACAGAGGAAAGCCTCTGCATTTTTGTAAGTGGAGGTCTTCTTTATATACATGTGAGTGCTTTTGTTCAACATATTATCTAAGCCTTTTCCTGTGTGGATTCTGAAAGGGAATAAGCTGGCAGTCCTCAATAGCTACTGATGTAGCGAATGTGGTGGAAAATGTTTTGATCCTATCTATTTTTTGTATATATAATTCCTTTCTACAAGAGTTGTATTTCAGTAAAACTTGCTTAAGGACTGCTACCTCAGGGGTGGTACAGGTAGTTTACCAGACTTGTGAGAAAGTGGGACTTTTTTAAGCCGCTGCTGCACTGAAGCATGAAAATCCCCTGGTATTCATGAAAATCTTAATTTTTCCACTTTTCTTCTTCAAAGACTTTTTACATTAATTATATATCGTTAAATAACATATAGGTTAATGTTTTTAGAAGTAGTGTATTTTAAAGGTTTATTCAAATATGTCAAAAGATTCTTCTGGCCTTCAAAATAAAACCCAAAGCCTTCAATTACTTCCACATCTGTTAACATCACCAGAGAAGTGTGGTATGTGGATTTTACAGGAATTTGCTATACTGGAAAACTTGGTGTAAATTAATGTTAGTATAATTTTAATCCTGCTGGAAGTAACAGGTCCTGGTTTGCATTATTACAGCTCAACAATGCAACAGAATTGCACCCTGTGGCTAAGTTTTTCTTGCAATGTGATATGTATGGGCTTTGTCATGCGTAATTTCTCCTCTGTTATTACTCTTCTGAGTACCACCACTAAGTATATTTTGGAAGCAATAGCTGGGGAGGCACAATAAGGTTTTTAGAAAGAGTCTTGGAGTTTGAGGTATGATCACAGTGCTAAAAATGAAGGGAAGATACAGGAGAAAGGGAACACACTGTGTAATTTTGTACTTGAGATAAGTCAGTAGTTTCCTTTTTTTTTTTTTTTCCCTAGAGTTGGCATTTGAATTACCTGCTCTTTTCAGGAATATAAATAACTGAGTTGTGGCCTTTGCATTCTAATTTAAAATCTTTTCCTTTGTTTCTCAAGATTATGCACTTTATATATATATATATTTTTTTTTCCCCCCCTCAGAGCTTTTTGTGGCTGAGGGAAGATGATGGAAGAGAGTGGGATAGAGACAACTCCACCTGGCACACCCCCTCCAAGCACAGCAGGGGAGGCTGCTGCTGCTACACCTGTGACATTAGGTACAGAAACCTTTATTCATGTCTTTTGAAGCACTACAAAACCAGTTGCAATCAGCACAATTGTTGTTCTCCAGGCTAATTGGAAGGATTTAAATTGTTTCGTAGTCATGGAAGTGGGTTTCTTATCTGTAATACATCTGATATCACACAGAATATTTTAAACATGTCTTTTATTCTTGAAACTATTTTAGGAAGTGATATGGATGCACTTGTATTTTTGAAGGATGCAGGGCCAAGGAAATAATATCTTCCCACTACAGTCTACAGTTAGATGAGCAGCATAGAAGGGAGTTAAAATAGATTTACAGTCCTCTAGGGGGTAGTGGTAAACCTGAATAATCACTTGTGCTTTAATACTGATGGAATTCCAGAATGGTCTGGGTGGGAAAGGACCTTAAAGACCATTTTGTTCCACCCCTGCCATGGGCAGGGACACCTTCCACTATCCCAGGCTGCTCCAAGCCCCAGTGTCCAACCTGGCCTTGGATGCTGCCAGGGATTCAGGGGCAGCCACAGCTTCTCTGGGCACCCTGTGCCAGGGCCTCCCCACCCTCACAGGGAACAATTCTTCCTAGTATCTGACCTAAATCTGCCCTCACCCAGTTTAAAGCCATTCCCCCTGTCTTGTCACTCCACCTCCTTGTAAAAAGTTCCCTCCAGCTCTCTTGTAGCCCCTTTAGGTACTGCAGGGTGCTCTAAGGTCTTACTTATGGGTGGTAATCAGAGCACTTTTTCTGATTTTTTCAAGATTCTGAACACTGTATTTGAATACCAGATACTGAATTTTTTGGCCCATGTGGTATTGTTCAGTCAGACTTGTGCAGTCTCTCTTGTCAGATGCTAAAGGAGGAATCTACTGAGAAGATCTGCCCACAACATTAAATGAGTTCTATAATAAAAGCAATTTTTTTAAATTATAACTGTGGAAATGTAACCTCTGATGGAGCGGTTGCTTTAACTAGGGTAAAAATGGATTCTGGAGTAGGCTTGCAGAGATGTTACCACACATGAAATGTACTCACCAGCTCATTCATACACAAACAAAGAAACCAGAGCTAGGAGTGCATAAAGTGCTACAGGATGTCATCAATAAAGTTAATTTTATAAAAATGGTTTTTAAATAGTACATTTTTGGCAGGATTTTCTACTTAGATAGGGAGTGACCATGAACAATTTTTTTTTTTTTTAATATGGCACAGAGGTTTGCTGGCCACCAGTGGCAAGGTCTGTAACAGAGTTGTCGAAATTAACATGGCCATGAACTTTATTTCCAACAAAAAGTCTCAGATTTGCTGATATTTTCTGTGGTGACAAGGGGCTGTCAGCAGTGTAGTACCTAGCTGATATTTTCAAAAAAATATGCACTCATAATTTGTCCCATCCAGGTAAAGGTGACATTTCAACAAGGAGTGATACAGGGAATACTTTTGTAGGAAAGTCATGTTTTTGAGAGACCATTTCCAAAACTGATATTTGGAAATAACTTCCACCATTATTCATTCCTGCAGCCAAAGCCAATGCAAGTGTTGCTTCAAAACTGTCAGATCTGTAGACATCAGTCTGCAAAGAGAATTTCCTGACCTGTGTATGCATCTTCCAAACAGTTTCCCTGTGATTTGAACATACTCGTTAAAAGCACAGAAATGCAGCTTGTTCATCTTGCAGGGGCAATTGTTAGGCAATAGGGAAGATAAAGATTTGCCAGATAAATTTCAAGGAAAACTTTTGCATGGTTTATGGGTGAGAGTGGAAAATGAATAGCATGGTACAGCAAGCACAGCCAAGGAGGCGATTCCTCCATGTGGATCTCTGTGAGGTGTTCTTTCCAGCCCTTAAACCCAAGCATCAGAATAGTCTGAGTGTGGAACCAGACCTTTAAATTCCTGCATCATGAGGTGTTAAATCAAGACGTAAAAATTACTGAGGTTTCTTCAGTTGCTCAGCTCACCCTAAGAAGTTATTATCAATGATTGTATTATATAGTTTGTTAACCCTTATTAATGGACTATGTTCTATTGATAGTATATTAACAAAGCAGCTTCCTGTGGAAACAGAACATTTTTTTAGTCTTAAGAAATTTTTTTTCTTTTTTTTTTTTAATTTGTCTTTATCTCATAATTTTTAAATTTTTGTAATATACATACCATACTGGTACAGTGGTCTGTGTAAACAATATATAAATAAATTTTACATGGAGAAATGGATGCTCAATTTTATTTTTTTACTGCTTTCATTTACTTTTTTCATTTTCACCAAGTTTGGAGACCATGGCATTAGTGTGATTTGCATATCATTTGACAGTGGTGTTTAGGCTGGGGCCAGTGAGATGCTTAAGCTGGTTTAGCATGTTACTGCCATCAAAAATGGCAATTTCTGTTTTTCTGACTTAATTTCCTGGCTAAATTTGGTTATAGAAAGGAGAATTGACTTATCCAAGGATCAGATGAGACAGGGAAAGCAGAGGGGTCAGGAAGATGAGTGCCAGAGAAGAGAGGGCTGCCTTATGTTCAGTCCATTTTATAGTGCCACACCTCTGAAACAACTCCCACCCTCCCGACAGTGAGAGTGTGTGTTTTCTTCCTGAAGATAAGTACTTCCTGGATCATCAGTTGATGAAGCAGTCACTCAGGAATAACAGAGCTAGGTAGAGATTTCTGAGGCAGGTTTCAGCTGCTGTAAACCCAGTAGTCAAATGTTGACTTATCTATTTAAGCTAATGACAAGTAGGGTGATGCAGGAAGAGATGTGTCTTAGCAGATACTGTCACCTAGGACTAAGTGCCATTGGTGCTGAAAACTCAAGCAGAAGTTTCAAATTCACTTTGAATGAAAAAAACCCCAGACTGGTTCAAAAATTATTTGTGAAATGTCCGAACAATTATATAAACGAATCTCTGAGATTAAGGCTTCTAAAATTCTTTTCTCTCCTTTTTTTCCCCCCTTATTTTTGTAGCTTTTTCCAGCCCCCTTGCCATGCCAAACATGCCATCTTCTCCTGCCTACTCACCACCCTTGCCAGTTGGAGTGTCCCCAGTTCCTCCTGCCATGATCACCTCAGCCTCTCTTCCACTTGTGCCTTCTGCAACCGTTTCTACAATTGCACCGCCCCAAAGTCCTGTCCCACCTCCTGCTGCCCCTGCAGCTTTCAGCACCCCTGTGTCCCAATTCTCTGCTCCTCCTCCACTGAGCTCTGCTGCTGGCCTTGCTCTTCCTGCCCCTCCCACTGGTCCCCCTGTTTCAGGGTTTTCCATGTCTTCCACCTACGATATCACCAGAGGTCATGCTGGCCGAGCACCTCAGAGCCCACTGATGCCTTCATTTTCTGCACCTCCAGTCACAGGTAGCTCTTTGTTTATTTGCTTTCCTGTTCATGGGACGGGATGGGACGGCACGGGGGAATCTCCTGGGTGGCTGGGTATATTCTTCTGGGTATACTTCAGTATCCCTTCAGAAGGAGGGATAACAGTCTTTAAAATATGCTCATGGTCCAGGACAGAGTCCACTTTAAGTTCCAGTGGCATTCAGGTTCCCAGAAAAATCTTTGTTTCAGAATTCTTATTTTTGTTACCTTGCGCAGCAAAGCCCAGCTGAACAGCCATTCTTCAGCTCAGAGAGCCACCTTCAACCATTATATTTCCCCAGAATGACAGTCACAGGCTGTGAACTCATAATTTTCTGTGTTTTGTTCGGAAAATCCGTCTCTTAACAAGCTGTCTGTCACATGACATCGGCTTCTGTTTTCTTGTTTGCAGCCACTAAATTGCACTGGGATAGCTAAAAATACATACCTTCCATGCAGGCAGTTGCTGTGGTTGCTGAGCTGATGTAATTTTCAGCTTGTGGAATGGAAACTTGGTTCTTCAGCTGCAGTTGGGCCAAGCTTTTATTATTACTGGTGATATCTCTTTTAAGTACTCTGTATTGGGAGAATGTCTGAAGAGAGCTATCAGTTGTGCAGTGTAAAATAAAAATAACTCTCCATTAAGGCTAGTGTTGGAAAATCTGTTAAAATAAGCTTGAGTAATGGGGCAAAGGGTCTGACTTTATTTTTCTAGTGTTTTAGTTTCTTTTGTTTTTCTTTAAAATATGTGATGCTTTCTGCTTTTTCTGCTACTATTGATTTCCAGCACTTGGTGTTACAAAATTTACTTTTCCTATTGTATGAGAGCATTCTCTATCTTTGTTCAGAGACTAACGCCTATCTCTCTCTTTATTGAGAGTTTATTATGAAAATTTGAATACAAAAAAAGAACAGCTTTTAAATTAGCATGATAAGAAAAATAATAGTTTAACTTTGTACATAATGTGCAGGCAGTCTCCATTTTGTTAACAGACATGGTTGCATTCAATAGATCTACTAGACTTTAACAAGGAGAATTGTTCTTGGGCGTTCAAGAAGTGAGGTGAATTGGCCTGGAATTGTTCTATTCTTCTTGCTGTTTTCCTGTTAAACAATTGCATGTTACTTCTAGATAACAAATCAAACACTTGTGCTTTATCTTTCCTCTTACAGGTGTTTTGGCAGATTCCATTATTCAACAGGCAACTTTCTCATCATCTTTGTCTCCTGGGGCTGGTTCCGCAATCACTTTTCCTGAGGAGCATGAAGATCCCAGAGTATCTACTGCCCAGAGTGGAGCACCTGCTGGAGGACTTTGGGGGTTTATAAAGGTATGGAGTGTGTCTGTTATCTTCACGAGGAATTACCAATTTGTACTGACTATAGAAAGACATCCTGCACTCTTTAAGTGCGTGCTACTATAAATCATGTATTTTTTCCAGTCTCACTTGCAGGGTGGCTGTTTTTAATAGTGGTGTTTGCTGAAACTATGCTTTTACTTTTTCTCTGTAGAAGAGGGAGCACTGTACAAATGCAGGTCTTCTAGATTAATTTTTATTCCTGTGATAGGAACTTGTGATAGAACATGTGGATATGTTCTTAAACCAGATTAAATTCTAGAACCCTTTCAGACCTGAAAGGTATTTTTTACTTCCCAAAGACTGTATGCAGAAAAAGATAAGTCTGTTTTACCTTACCTGAATGCTTTGCGTATCCCTTTTATAACTTCCTAATTAACTGAGTGTGATTCCTGTGGGAATGCTTGTTCTGTAACAATCAAATTATATTTTGTCTTTTTTCAAGGACAGACAAACTACATGTTTTTTCAATCACAAAGAAATGTTTAAGGTACTTTGTAAGATTAGTCTGCTAGAAGGCATGGCATGTATAGTGCAGAGCACAGATACTCCTTGTGATGCCGTCTAATCAGACAGAGGAAATAAGCAGCAACATCAACCAGTAGAATTCCATTAGCCTGTGTAATCTTTGTGTAAGAAATGTTGCATTTAACTAGCATCATGAAGATTGTGGCAACAAGATCTGTTGCCACTGAGCTGTCTTCAAGAGCAGAGCCACATTCGGTCCCATCCCACACTGAATGTGAAGGAAGAATAAAGATTATTGTCCCAGTGCACTTGAAGAATTTTGGTTTTCGATCCCTTTGAAGCATGAAAACCTGGCAGAAAAAGTTGTATATGACTTGGCAGACTGAGCCCCCCATTACTCCAGTGATACAGTCTTAAAGAGGAAGATTAATTCCCCATGAGTACAATGGGAGCAGGGTGGTCATGCTGCCATTTTCAGGGAGAAATGTCTTCTCATGATTATAAAAACGTATTTTCTTTCTTCCTTTAAGTAATAATGTTTTCCTTTCAGTCGTGATATTCCTCCTAATATTTGCAGTAGGTGGCAGTGTTCTACAAGAAAACGTTTTACTTGTAACATGATTCTGTAGCCCTTTTTAGCATACTAGAGCTCTCAATTGCAAATTAATTGAAAAGTCAAGCTCATCCACGTTTTAGTGCTGTCACTAGGATCAAGGTGTCTTGTTTCTGTTCATGGAGGAGGTCTGAATTACTGACTCCAGTAATAAAGATTTCGGTTGAACTACCAAGTGTTCCATGTGCTCTGTGTATTCAGTAACCACTTCTTGAGAATTTAAGTGAAAGAATGAGGATTCGTTAATTACACTGAAACAGTCAAGTTTGTGATGTACCTAAGCCCAGGGTCTGTGCTTTTTAAAGATGAGCCAGAATCTGGGGCATGCATTGGTAATTTTTACAGAAATGCATCCTGAAGTTCCTGTTGAAGGGCTCACGCAGTAGATGCCACAGTTATCTTTATTTCTGTTGTTGAAGTAATTTGATACAAGCTCTTCCCTCTGGTGATGCTAAGAAATCATAGACCTTCCTTTCAGATTTCCTTCAGGCTCAGTAATACTGGAAACTACAGCAATCTGAAATTGATAAATTAATGGTCTGGAATGAAAGGACTGTTTCAGTTTCTTCTATCATTCAAAGATGCTTGAGCAGTCCCTTTGCAGTTCCAAGAGTGATTTCCACATAATTGTTGCAATAACTTCATGTTTTGGATTGATATAAAAATTTGGATTATTTCACCCTGTTTGCGCTATGCAGATGAACATGTAAAGGCATCTTCCACAGGTAGAAGCAGTCTCAGTGTTCAAGAACTGTATAATGAATTTATGTTAGTTAGGCAGCCAGGATACTAATTGAAGAAGCACTGCCTGGCTTTGCAAGATGATGGGGCTGTTTCTGCATTAATGGGGAAGGTAATATTTAAACTTGGGGTTGTAACAGAAAAGCCATGCACTGATGGTCACATCCTGCAGTGTTTGTGCTGAGTAATGCACAGCAGATGTTACAGAGCAGCTTAATTTTGGTTGGGTTTTTTTTTAAATGTAACATTTTGAATTTCTTGAGGGGGAAAAAGAAAGAACATCCCAGAAGACAATATAGAAATTTATTTGCTTACATTTAGGGTGTAGCTGAGAATCCCATGGTGAAGTCTGTTCTTGATAAAACCAAGCATTCAGTGGAGACCATGATCACAACGCTGGATCCTGGCATGGTTCCATATATCAGTAAGTGTTCATGATAAACCATCCAACATTGCTTGTAAATGCTAGAGAAGCCACTGCAATAGTGTACTACTTCTACACTTGAAGTGTCAAAGCATTTCAGTTACAGCTTGAAAAGTAATAGGAAAGAAAGCATTTATAATTTTACTGAAAGACACTGCATGTCACATGTAGCTGACCTGAGATTAAAAGAAGGAAGTAAAAGGCACCATTTGTCCAGGGTATTGGTTTGGTTTGGTTTTGGTTTGGTATGATTTTTTTTTTCCCTAGCAGTGTGATAAGCAGCCCTCCCTCCTAGGTGTGCCAGTACCAACCTTGCTCTGCCTATGAAAACAGCTGGCCAGGAAACAGCTAAGACTGAGAAGAAGCCATTAAAATGATTTTTTTATTATTTTGTTTTCCTGGATAATTTTTTTTCAGTTGAACCTATTAGGTGACCCAGCTAACTACTGCTGCACTTTTGTTCTAGTGCAGAGGACAGGGGAAGAAGGACCTAATTATTGAGTAGTAGTTCATTTTATTACATTTAAGGGAAAATTTCCCAGCAGCTGTCTAGTGAGGAGATAATGGAATAAAACCAGTGAGGCCAGCCAGCAGTGCCTCCTAAAGGTATTTGAGAAGAGTCACAGGATGCAGTGCAAAGCTACAGTAAATGTTGGTTATGTGCAATTTGGCAAGGAGTATTTAAAGTTTCTATTGCAGTCTGTTGACTGTCCGTTTTTAGAAACAGGATCTGTTGGTATCCTGGATAGTTTGACTCAGTGTTTAGACAGAACAACTGTATGTGGAGGAGGAAGTAATTCTAATAAAATGCTTTGTCTGTAGGATTTAGGTTAAGTAAACTAAGTCAATGGTTACTTCAAAGCTCTCTAAAGTCCTGTGTGAAAGGGAAGCATCTGTATATATCTTGGCCATTTATGTACTGCATTGGTTTTGTAGTTGGAGGTTGTGAAAATGGGGCATAGGTTTGTAGACAGCCTTGTACTTCCTTGTGGAAATGTATTCTACACAAATAGTGTAGAATCCTCAACGATAGTGCCACTTCTCTCTGCTTTCCCTCCATTACTGCAATGCCAAAGGAATTTTGTGTTCCTCATGCCAAAACCTGAAATTGCCAAAGCTTCTGGATGAGATGGCAGAAATATTTTTTTTCCCTCATTTGAGCAAATAGTATTTCTTTAATCTCTTTCTTGAAAAGAGCTGAGCTGTTTCTATTGGCACATTGTGAAAATGTCATCAGAGCTGCACTCCTAGAACAGACAATTTCTCTGTAGACAGGAAATGGTCACCTCATAAGCATAAACAATAGTACTTTTACAATAGGGGACAACCGAGAATATTAAATTAAATATGGAACTGTCAATTTATAATGCACAAGGTAAATGAAATTTCACATTCAGGTGTTAGAACTTAACTTGATGTAACAGTTCTGCCTCTGAATTTGCCAGCGTACATTTAGTTTTTTCATTTTAGGTTTCTATTTTACTAGATTTTGTCACAAATGGTTTCTTTTAACGCATGTAATATCTTTGTTTGGGTTCTGTAATATCTCTGATGAAAAAAGATACACTTTTGATATTTGATGATCCATAATACAGAAGAATATATTCTGTGTTCTGCCACCAAACATGAGGCACAGTTGCCATTCTTAAAATTGTTAGGCAGTAATTTACTAGATACGTTATGGATTAGCTTTTAGTTTCATTAAAAGCTTTTTAACAGTATTTCTGTTCCCAAGCAGTCAGGCAAGGCTAACTTCAGTAAAAGTCTGCAGTCAATTTTAAGCACTTGTTTAATTATATTAAATTGGTTTATATCAAAAAGGAATCAATGAAAAAAGATACTCTGAATTATTTTTAGTCCAGTAGTTGCACAGAGTTTAAAACGATTGCTCCAGGTTCAGTGATCTGTACAGCTAATTCCATTCAGAAAAACAATTGATAAATAAAATGATAAAAAATTACCCTCAACCCCCAAAATCATAGGTTTTACTACTGTTCTAGCCTATCTGGTGATTATTCATAAAAATAAGATGATTCCTATAACTGAGTTCTGCTGAGTAAAACACGAGCTAAAACATTAGTTGGTTTTTTCATTAAAAGTTAAGTTTTGGGTTTGCCCTTATCAGTGGGGGAACTTTTCTTGAATCAGGATAAATATGGCAAACTCTGTAAGCTCGTGAGGTTGATGCAGTTTGCTTAGGCAGCTTTCTCTGTTGTAATCCACATTTGAGACAAGATTCAGCTGTTCTTGAGAAAGCTGCTCACAGTAGGGGGTGGGTTTTGTGATGTGTTTCTACACAATAAAAGTGATCCAGCTGTGATAGACAGATGTGAGATGTGATTGAGTCATCTTTAGTAGTTTTAGATTTCTTTTAATTCAATTCATGAATAGTTTTATTTCATTCTCAAAAAGTTTAATGAAAGTTCTGTGTCTTTGTGGAGACAAAACCCTATGAAAAATGTTTAGAACTGTGTACAAGTTCCACAGATATTTAATATCTAAAAAGAGCAATACAATTATACTGAAGTTCACATTCCAAGGACAACTAAAAAGTAATGAGAACCTTTCTTTTAAATCTTGTGTAATTTGGCCGCTGTTCTTTGGATTTTATGACCTGCATCAGCATTCTTGATCCCATTCATAAGAGTTTGCAATATTCCTTGCTGTTTCATAGAACAACAGAACATCCTTGGAAATGCATGTCTTGAGGTTTTTTCCTAAATCTCTGTGAATTCTCATGTTGAATGAGTTGTATGATTTTTTTTCGGGTGCTGAACCTGAACATAGGTGAGTTCCTATGGTGTGTCTTTCATCCTTGTATCCCTTAGTTATTCGTCTGAGTTTCAGTTCCTAAGTTAAGTGACTTCTGCTTTATGGAAGAACTATTGTCCAGTGCATGAGAAAGAAAAAAGCAGCTGGAGAAAGTGTAGAACTGTATTTGAACTATGCAGCAGTGGGAAGGAGGAAGATTCCACGTGTGGATATATTTTTTTACAGATCATTTTACGAAATTATCTTGCAGGAACTGGGGGAGAGCTGGACATAGTTGTTACTTCTAATAAAGAGGTGAAAGTTGCGGCAATTCGGGATGCCTTTCAAGAAGTCTTTGGGATGGCTGTCGTGACTGGAGAAGCTGCACAGTCCAACATTGCACCCCAGCCTGTGGGCTATGCTGCAGGCTTAAAAGTAAGTTGATATATAGTAGTAGCAAAGAGAAATTCATCCAGAAGGATCTCATTTTCTGTAAAGCGAAGGTCAGTTTCTGGGATAGGTAAACATTTTCTTTGGGGTTCTTTTTCTTTGGTCTTTTTTGTGTTTGTTTGTTTGGGTGGGGTTTTTTTTGTTTTGGTTTGGTTTATTGTTTTGTTCTTGTTTGTTGTTTGGTTTGGTTTATTTGCTTTGCTTTATTAAGTTTTTTGGGGGTTGTTTTTTCGGGTATTTTGGGGTGGGGTTTTTTTTGCTTGATTGGTTTTGTTATTTTGGGGGGGTTTACAGGTTTGGGGTTTTTTGTCTTTTTTTTTTTCTCAGTTTGAATAATTAGATCAGTTTAAAGCTCTCTGTTTATTTTTGAGGTTTTCTGCAAACACATTCACAGCAAGTGAAGAGTATTTGTCAGTGTACTATTCCATTTATGTCAATTTCCTTATACTGTCATTGATTGCCACCACCTCTTGCATACGTTGTGCTATTACTGTGGTTTTAAAGTATAATAGGCATTTTTTGAATAGTCTGTTACCATGTTGGAAATGTTAGAAATTAAAAGAGATTATCTAAGAGTGATTTTTCTTCCTACTGATTCTGTAGATCAGAGACAGTTTGATCAACACTTGATCTTCTTGAACAGATCTGTGTTCTCATGAAGAGTAAGAATTCACTGTGCAGCCTTGCAAACTGCTGTGCCACTCCAGAGGAAGGTTTAGCAAAGGTTGTTTTGTTTCACCAGTTCTGGCCAATAACTGAAAGTCCTGAAAACAGCCATTTCATATTCTGTTTACTAAATATAAGGAAAAATTAATGAAAAATGAAGACTTTCCCCCTAACTGTTGTGGCAGTGTTTGAAGAGGAGTAAAGCCTATACTCATAGCAGTGTATTTATTTTCTGATGCAATTTTATATTGAGATAAAGCAGAATAATGTGCATCTTCCTTTACTTATTTAGCTCTTGCACTGTGTTGTGTATTTCTATTACAACTTCAGAAGGTAACAGTTTTCAGGGGAATAATTCCTATGTGTTATATATGTACCACAACAAATGGATTCTTTCACTTGCTCTTACAAAGTTAGTCCAAAGCTCTTGAGGACTCTAAACCCAAGAAGCCTTGAGTTGTAAAAATGTCAAAGTAACACAAATATACACTGGTGCTTTAACTGATAGTTAAAACTCTCCCAGCTTAGGAATTCTTTGCATACTACCCTGGGTATTTTTCCTGGAATGTAAAAAACCTAAAATGTTTAATTAGCTTTATCATAGGTGTTGTTACTGTTTGGGATTCCTGGCCATTCACTAGTTTCAGTTGTTGGGTTTTTTTCCTGTTGAGTCATTTTGAAAAGTGTGTTCTAGGGTTCTTTTGGGAGTGATCTGCAAACATTGCTCTAAGCTGTGGTTCAGAGATTTGTCTAACAGCTTGTGTTGCCACTTAGGGAGCCCAGGAGAGGATAGACAGCCTGCGCCGGACGGGAGTCATCCACGAGAAGCAGCCTGCTGTGTCAGTGGAAAACTTCATTGAGGAGCTGCTTCCTGACAAGTGAGAACCTTGAATTTGTTCCAGGGGTTAGGGGACACATTGGGAATATTCCTTGTTGACTCAAAGCCTTTGTAAGGTACTGGACAGGGGAGGAGAGGATTAAACAGAAGAGAGGAGAGGATTTGTCTGAAGTATTTTGGCAGGCTTGATTTTGGTGATGATCCAAGCTTTCTGTCCAGGCATCTTGAAACCTTAATATGAAAAAATCCTTGTCAGGTTTTTGTAGATTGACAATGTAAAAACACAGTGAAGTGACATGAACTGAAAAAATTAAGGAGCTGTAAAATTAGGGATTTGGCTAATAGTTTGTGGACTGTTGTGTGCATCCTGCCTTCTCTCCCTGAAATTGTATCAGAAGAGATATTGGGAGGTATTCTGGCTTTTAGAATTATATGGTTTTATCAAATAACGTGCTTTTCATTTTCCTTTCACTGAGCATGTACTTACTGCATCTAACTTGCACTGCCCAGACGTAAAAATGGTGTTTCAAAAAGCATTGCAACTTGATTTCGTAATGTTGTTTGACAGCAGTTCTTGAAGCAGCTTTATAATTAAATTCCAAAACATTAGGGACAATGCTGTGTTTTTCTTAATGCACACTGAAATAGTTTTCTTCTACTGGTTGCCATGGTTGTGCATATCCAAAAGAGAGAAGTTTGAAGGAATCATCTACCACTACCAATAATGTATGTCATAGTTATTCCTCTGTGAAAAGTCAGTAAAACATCTAAATCAGACTAGATGGAAATAAATACTAAACAAAAATTAAAACTCTTCCAACTTCTATTTACTTTAGAAAACTCCTCATTCATATTGCACTAAAAATACTAAATGTAAAAATAGAGCAAAACAAGAGTACCTGTAAAAAAAAAAATAAAAGCCCATCACCTGCATAAAAATGCAAACATTAGAAGACAAGAAAGGACCAGTAGCTTCATTGTTGATTGGAAACAAGTCAGATTGAACCACCAGGCCTTCTCAGCAGTCTTTAATAGCTGCCAGTCAAAGCATTCCAGTGCTCTATTCCCTGCTACAAAGATGGTGGAAGTGCTTCTTCCTGTTTGGCTCCACTAAACTTACCATGAAGCTTATGTGGCCCAGACAGGCGCAAATGTTTCTCTGAATAAATCATTTAAATGATTGCTAGAGCATTAGACTTTCCAAAAAATCTTGTGAATGTAGAACATGAACGATAACTGGATAGTTTTCTTAAAAATTGTTAGGAAAGCTTATTTGAATGAGAAATGTTCTTTGAAAGATTGAATGAAAACTGTAGTAGAATAACTGTGGCCAAGGGATTCTGTCTGCCCACACACCTGCCCCTCCAGCTTTCTTTTTTTCTTCAATTTGTAAGTTTCATATAATTTGTGTTTCTGTGTCTTTTATGTATTTTATGTGCATACACATGCACTATCATGAGAGATAGATGGATAGATGAAATAAAAAAATTTACACATCACTGCAGGTGGTTTGACATTGGATGTCTGATTATTGAGGATCCAATTCATGGGATTCACCTGGAAGCATTCACCCAAGCAACGCCAGTACCTTTACAATATGTTCAGCAGGTGAGTTTCCAGTTTTCCTGCCAATGAATAGCTGAGACATAAGACTGAAGTTTTACTTTTAGTTATGATGTCAGTTCTTACTGGGAGTTACTACACTTAAATGTTTTAATTTATGAAATGAAGATACAAAATATTTTTGCATCATGTTTATGAATTAATCTATAGACATTCATAGTAAAGCTTTTCTTAGTCAAGAATCTCAGTCTGCAACATCTGTCACTTTGGAGCACAAGTTTCACTCTCCTATTTTCTTATTCCTAGAAGGAATACTAACCAAGCAGACAGCATGCTGTACTCTCTGTAAACTCATTCTTAAAAACAAAAGATTCTCATTTTTCAGATTAATGCTTGGACTTGAGTCCTCTACGAACATGCAGAGTCCCAGCTAAAAGACAAGGCTGAGTTCAATGTGCTATTCTGACAAGGATGTAAAATTCTGAAATCAAAAGATTTAAATCTTGGAAATACTGTGGTTTGTTCAATGGGAAATAATGGGATGAAGTGCACTATTGTGCAGTTCTGAAATACCACCAAAAGATTTCATGAAGTGGTTTGTTTCTCTTTGGGCACAGACTGGGAATTCTCCAGTCACAGCATGTTGCATGGCAGCAGATATGAGTCATGCTTTAATAAACTCTAGCCTGAAAATTCTTTTAAGATAAATGTTTCCATGAAGAATTTACAACCAAAACTGCTTGGGGTTTGATCCTTAGATGTTGTTTTGATGAGAAAATAGTAACTTTGGGGCTTTTTTCAGTAGCACAAATTTCAATAAAGTGAACATTCATGGATTGGTTTTAGTTCTTATCTTCCTGTGTTTTTACGGCTTTGAAAAGTTGATGAGTAGCAAAAGGAGAAATATGGCTGTATCACTCTGGTTTTACAAAATGCATTCCAAAAACCATGGAGAAAGAGAGAAAAAATCCTTGAAGGCCTCTTGCCAACCCAAACTAGTCTGCATATTTTAAAAAGCTTACATATGCTGTTATTGTTGCAAGACAGTAGTTTCAGGAAGGCTGGAACACACTGATGAACTTGATCTGCACTGGACACAGACTAACCCAAATTAAAATCTGTATGAAGAAGAATGCCCAGGATGAGCATCAGACCAGAGAAATGCCATGATACTTCCCACTGTGTTCACCTTCTGGTTTCAGTTGCAGACCAGGGGAAGGGCTACAGATGTCATTTGTCTGGACTTCTGTAAAGTCTAGGACATGCTCCCCCAGTCTGAATGGGAGATGGATTTGATGGGTGGGCTGTTCAGGGGATAAGGAATTGGTTGGATGGTTGTGGTCAATGGCTCAGTGTCCTGACAGACATCAGTGACCAGTGGGATCCCTCAGGGGAACCATATTTGGACCAGTGTGGTTTAATATCTTCATTAATGACACAGACGGAGGGATCAAGGCACCCTCAGCAGGTTTGCAGGTGACACCAAACCGAGGGTGTAGTGACACATCCAAGAGATGGGGCCATCCACAAGGACATGGACAAGATTGAGAAATTGATCCATGGGAATCTCATGAGGTTTAACAAGGCAAGTGCTGGTGCTGCCCCTGGATCAGAGTAGCTGCAGGATCAGTCCGGGCTGGGCATGAATGGATATTGTATAAATATATATTTTTATTGATTCCATCTGTTGGCTGTTTTAGAAAACAAAGCTGCTTTGTGTTAATGGCAGTATGTCTTCACTCTCTAAAGTATCCTGTCTTAATTTATACTCTTCAGATGTTGCTTGGATCGTGGTACATAGAAATCCAAAAATTGGCTAGGCAAATGATGGGGCAGGCTGAAATTTGATTCTCACATCCTTTAATTTGCCATGTAGGTCTGTTGATACAAGGATGATTCCTTGCAAAAGTTGGTTAAAGCTGAAGACAGAAGCAAATCTACTAATTCCAAACTGTTTCAGTAATCAGTTCTCACACCTTTACACACAGGCCAAGAGTCTCACCCCTCAGGACTACAGCCTGAGGTGGTCAGGGCTGCTGGTGACAGTGGGTGAGGTGCTGGAGAAGAGTGTGCTGAATGTGAACAGGACGGACTGGCACGTGGTGTTCACGGGCATGTCCCGCCGGCAGATGATCTACAGCGCAGCCAAGGCCCTGGCAGGGATGTACAAACAGCAGCTGCCACCCAGGACCGTGTGACAGCGGTGACATCCTCACACCAGGAATGCTGGGCTTGATTCTAGGATTGAAGTAAAAGCCGTGTGTTCCCATTCTGAGCAACACAGATTTATAATTTTAACTCTAAATCATTTCTACTTCTTGAGAAGTGAAGGTGATTCTCAGGAGTGGAAATGAGCAATTGCAGTTTTTAGCTAATGTGTGATTTCCAGTATGATTCATAAAACGAACATGTATTTATGACTGGTACAGCAGCATTGCAGTTTTTTAACTGGAATGTACTGTGGTGTAACACCTTACCAGGCATTTGCTGGGATAGTTAGTATTCTTTCTAAAGGGGATATTTGTTTAGCTATTTCTATCATATTAGTAATATAAACATGTTGACAGCATAATATGTATGTTATATATGCATTTCAATCCAGAGAGACTACCTTCTGTATTACATGTGGGTTTTGAGGAATGTGTTGAGGGGATACTTAACACCTCATTGTGTTGGTGTCTGTATGTAGTTCTCAGGGGCAATGCCAAGTGGTCTCTACAGCATGTAACAGTGAGCTGCTGAAGAGGAGCACAAATCCATGCCCTGTTAGTTGAAGTCATTGCTAAATAATTCTGAATTCTCATTTTCTATGCTGCATCTTACTGCTTTTTATGTTACAGTAATGAAATTCGTTGCCAGCTGAAGAACCACAGACAAAATTTCAAGTCACTTCAGTGGGTTTTAGATCAGGTACTGCACTCCCCATATGGAATCATCTCAGCAATTTCAATAACATGATTTACTCCAGTGCTTCCAGACTTCATCTGTTATATGTAATTATGTGATTTTTTTTCTATGTAGTTACAGTTGTCAGTAATTTGATTGTGGAAAATGGTGATGTGTGAATCACTTGCTTTGCTATTTTGCCTGCCCCATAGTTTTCTTAACATTTCTAAGTCTAAAAGCTTTCATGATGTCATGAACTCACTGTTTCTCATGTAATTTTTCAGTGAATTTTTTTTGTGGCTATAAATATCCTCCATCCATGCTCACACAATCTTAAATCTTTACTTAGAAATATGGAAGTAATTGTGAAGAAAATATTTTGGTAATAATACTTTTTTAAGAAACAAAGAATAAACAAATACTTTTTGTTGGCCTTAAAGAAGCAGTTTTTCAGCTTATATGGCTTTACCTTTCTTAATGCTTTCCAAGAACATTTTGTATACAATATACTTTTGAGCTAGCTCATATTTGTACCCAGTGGAAGCCTATTTCCATGTAATATATTTGGCCTTAGTTGGCTTACTCTGTAAAGCAGTTGAATAAATGTTTTCCCTGGAGAATTGCATGTATTTTAAAGGCTTGGTTTTCATTACAGATGGTGAACATCTTTATTGAAATTGTGTTTGCATGGTCAGTTTGCAGATTTGTCACATACTAAACAAGCAAACAGAATCCAGCTCTCAGTCTTGAGGTCCCTCATTGAGACTGCTTGTTTCTGTGTTAAATCAAAAGGGTCATACAGGGAATTTTCTTTGTCATTATGCAGTAAAGGCATCTGTGCATCTACTGTAGTTTCGGTTTGCAGTGTATGGTAAGTTGAATGCTGCTGTTTTATCCCCTGCTTGCAGCATGATGCAGAGGAGGACAACATGAGGTCATCAGTAGGTTTAGGTGCCTGGCATGACTTAAAATTAAAACTGTGTCCTGGTTTAGGGCAAATTTGGGAGGAAACCTCCGAATGGGTTTCCTCTGGAGAGCAAGCCTAAATGGCCCCTCCCCCCAGTCGGTCCGGGAAAAGAACTTCCTCGAAGAAAAGTGGAAAAAACTATTTATTTAACAAACAAACTGCCCACAAGAATAAGGAATGAATAATATGAAACAATAAAACCTCTCGCTGGTCCGAAGAGAGATGGCAAAACTGAGAGAAGTCCTTGCCGTGAGCCAGCTCAGCTCTCTCAGTCTCTTATCAGTCCCAGTCCCTTCAGCGCTGGAAAATGCCCAGGTCCAGACCCGGTGGGCCACAGGTGCAGCTCCTGGTGCTCCCCTGGGTTTTTTCAGTCCAGAGCAGATTTGAACAGTCCCAAGAAAAAAGGGGAAAAAAAAAACAAAAAAACCCCAAAACAAACCCCACCAGTTCAAGAAGCTTCTTTGCTCAGCTAGCTAGATTAACTAAAAGGAACAAAAAATCTCTCTCTCGCCGCTGTCCGTGCATCTGACGAACACCCAAGGACGAAGAAGAGATGCGGAGGGGTGAACACTGTTTTCAAAACAAACTGCACACTTCTTTCCCTGCTCGCTCTCAGAACCAGTCTTAAAGGTACAGAACACACAGCACGCACAGAATAGACGATTGGGGATACAGGCACCATAGTCACCCTAGGACAAACTGAAAAGGAGCAACCCTTTTCTTTTTCGCTTTCCTGGCCCTGGCCTTCACTTTTTAAGAGATGAGAGGAGTAGAGGAAGATGATGTGGTCAAGTGAAGTGGTTTTTTTTCTAGTTTAGTGAAGGTGTCATTACTTATTTTTGACAGCTCTCAGAAGAATTAAAATGGTGTTGCTTGCAACTACCAATTAGTTATTTCCCTCTGGGGAGCATTATTTGCTTGTGTTTTGAAAAATAACATCTTCACATGAACACCACAAGCTCAGATTCCTTCCCTGAGAGGCCAAGGGAAGGAAAAAATGTTTGGGCTATGATCTGGGAGGCTAAAAAGTCAGAAAAGTTTGAAATTGCTTCCTGAGTGGAGGAGGGCTTCTTCTCTCCCTGCTTCACTCTCAGAACCAGTCTTAAAGGCACAGAACTCAATATATAGCACACACAGTACAGACAACTGGGGATACAGGCACCATAAAGTCACCCTAGGACAGAGGCCTTGCTCAGGGTCTGAGTTACATGGATGAATTTTGAACCATGTTATGGTGACAGTTCATCTTTTTGCCACCTTCAGGGTTGTGTTGTGGGCAATAATAAAAGGGAGGAAGCTCAACAGGGGCGTTAAATTTACATACAGATCAATTTAGAAAAGCAGAGATACTTTGGACATTAACTTTTGTTACAATTCTCAACAGCCACACCATGGCAGGGGGTGACTTGTAGGTGCATCTGCAGAAGCCATTTCTGGTAAGTTTGCTCCAATATGAGTGTCAGAAGTCAAGAAAGCTACTATGTGTGTTGCCACTGTACTACCATTTTTAAACTGTGTTTCACATAAAAAACAGCCAAGCTCTTTGAGTTCACATTACATTAAGATCTATGAGGTCCTTAAACTAAGATTCTTTAAAATGCTGGGAAAAGCTTTTCTGGGAAAAGCTTCTGTCGAGAAGTTTTTACTCTGTTTCTGGCCTCAGTTTTTCATCACAGCACTGCTCAGAACAGCATGGCTCTGTTGGAAAAACCATGGATATAAAACTTCCCACACACTTCTGTTGAAATTAATCTGATAGCTTTCACCCAGCTGCCCGTCAGGATTGGCCCTAAATGTCTGTGAAGGGATGGGATGTGTAGGATCTGATGGAACAGCAATTATAGCTTGGTGGAGCATCTTGGTCCAAAATCAGGGACAAAACAGCCTCAATAACTGGTCATACACTTTCCAGAGTGTTGTCCTTTAACAAAAGGTTTTTAGAAACAATACCAGTCACTTTTTTTAGACCCCTGCTCAATTTGGGCAAGATAGTGATGAGTGGCAGAAGAAGGCAAAGGAAAGAATAAAGTGTGGAAGGATGTGAAAGCAGTCAGGAGTGTCCCAGAGAGACAGGAATATCCGGTGGGTCCTGAATGCAGGAGGTGGAAGAGGGTAGTTGAGAAATCGGGAATGTGGAATAATTTACGTCTGATACTCATGTCAATTTTGGCCAGCTTTAGAAGAGCACAAATGCAAACATGCAAATCTTGCAGCAGAGACATTTAGCACAGATGTGATTCTGTATCTCTAGTGAAATTTACAAGTTGCTTTTGATGTTTACACCTCCGTGCGGCACAGGGGAGGTTTTTCAGGGGCTGTTTTTTAAGTGGGAGATTTCTGAAGGACTTCTGTAGGTATAAACCTGTGCAAATGAGAATTTTTTGTAGCAATTCTTAAGGATATTTGTAAAACTGTCCCCTTTTTTTCATAATAGTAACCTTTGCAGATGAAAGTAAGACATTATCTTTGAATAGTGTTCACTCTGCATCACAGAATTCTGTGTGTTTAGTTTGCAATTACATTTAATAATTTTGACCAAGCAATTAAAAAAAAAAAAAAAAAGAAAAGCTTTTCTTTATTTCCTCCTGGTAGCAGACACAGGAACAAGTAGTAAATTAAGCATTCTGTATTCCATGAAAAGTTGTTAACAGCCTTAAAAGCAGGAGTAAAATGGCTTCAAACTTGATTAATTTTCTGATGTGGATTTTAACTTAAACACTTCTGTCTGTACCCTATCAAGAACTCATATTTTGACATGCTGAGTCTTGGAGCCATTTGGCTTTGACTTTATGGCTTTGTTCCATCCACAGTTACATATTTCAGGAAGAGCTATTCCTATAAAAATAATAGTGAATGGATCTAGAGTTCCTGAAAGGAAAGGGGCCAGTTGGTTTGATTTATCATGTCATCGTGCAGAATTCTGCCAAAGCTTTGGATACTCCAGTGAACTGATTCTGCAAAGTCACCATACTATGGCCTGTCAATTAAATTGGGAATACACAGTGCTGCAGAGGAATAACAGGTCCAAAAACACTCAACAGCTGCTTCTGAGCTAACACAGGAAATTTTCATGTACTGGAGTAAAAAGAGATGTAACTTTAAGGTTATAGGAAAAGAAGATATTTCATGTTGAGAAAATGATTTCCAACTGTCTGCATTCCACATGTGTGAGGAAAGGTATCTGTCGCCTCCTCTGTAAAACAGGGAAGTACCTCATAGGAGGAAAGGAGAAAGGAGGTAAGTTGGTTTTCCAAGTTTATGCTGGCTGTTTTAATACAAAATCGCATGGAATTTATACCTGGGGGTTTTAGTGTTGACCACAAAAACATGCTTCCTGTTAAAGGATGCTTCATAACATGAGTGAATGTGATTTTTTTTTAAATAAAAATTCTGGTATTTTAAATTACATATCAAAACTTTAAAACTTGTTTTAGTCTTTGTCGTCAAGTCAGTGCAAACAGGCTGTATTTGATAAAGATGAAACTAAAAATTAGCTACTGCTGTAGGTTTGTTGTGAATAATGCTTTGAGCCACTCAGTCAGGTACCTCTCTTGCTTAGTTTTGTTCAGGAGTTCTTGAGTTTGGAAAGTTTCCACTTGCCTTAGCTTGAATATTTGTGTATTCATGCCTTGTAGTTGAGTTCACTGCCGTGAGAAGGACCCTAATTTATTTTTATCTCAAGTATCATCTGTTTTCTGTGCTTTTACAATAACACATTGAAAGCACATTACCCAGGGGATTGTGTAATCCTTACATTTGCAGGAGCAACCATTGCAAAGTAAGTGCTGAATGTTCTGCAAGTTCTTGGAAAAGTGCAGTTCTTTTTAGGTGTTTTGACCAGTCGTCTGATTCTGAATAGTTGTGCCATCCAACAAGAGGTGACAAACAGTATGTGGCTTAGGAAGAATTCCCAGGCAAACAGCAGCAGAATTCCCTAGAAAACAGCAGCAGGCTTAGAAAGAATTCCCAGGCAGACCAATTATGTAATAACAATAATACTATTGTAGATAATATATAATTGTTACTAATAGTATTATTACTATTATTGATTATACTATTAATAATGGTGGACTTGAGATGCTACTCTTGGACAACAGAGTTACACACATGCAAGGCAGCTACTGAAATCAGTTGTTTTGATAAAATGCATTAAAAGTAAAAATCAACACACCTGTGTCTGAAAAGGAAAGGGCAGGAGAATATTTTTAACATAATGGGAATTGCTGTAATCAATGATTGCACTATTACCTAGTTCTTTTTGTTTGTGATTCTCAGAGTATTTGCAGAAGTGAACATCACAATATTTAGAAGGTTGTAATTGTGATAAGCATTGTAAGATTTGTTCCATTATCTGATGCACAAGAAGCAGTATTGGCAAATCCACATATAAATTGCATAAAGTCATGGGTTTGAATCCACACTTTTAGACAAAGGAAGCAGAAGGAGTGCTGTCTTTTCTTAGATTCATTTCTAGTTGTGAAGTTTCTCCTATAAAAGAGGAAGTTTTATCAGTTTGCCCACAAAAGACCTCTGTTGTATTTTTGAATTACCTGTTTAATTTATTCTGCTAATCTGAGTTTCCTTTCACTGTGGGTTGTTTATATTCTATATACACAATTTGCTCTCTGTTTTCTTCATAAGGAAGCCCACCTCTCACTTTTTTGTTGAATGAAACATGATGGTTTTAGTCAGTCCTTTGTTAGTTTAAATCAGTGTTCTTTTATTAACATAAGTGAAAACAATTCATGTAGGATGATAAGGTGGCTTCACATTTTCATGCTTTTATTTCATTTAAAGACAGCAGGTCACAAGAGGATTTTTTTTTTTGGTCTGTCTAACAGCAAAGCATTGCTCCTGTACACTTAATTGAACAGGGAAAAAAAAGTGTTTTCTTCACAGTTTGTTTTGACTTTAGAGTAATGGCAAAACAAACAAACTGGGTTTGAATCCACATCTAAAAAAAGCTTAATAAAGCACGCAGAAGCTTAAGATTTTAGATTTCTCTTAGCTTTGAGAACTGAGAGTTCAGATGCTGCCCAGAATTTCCCCAGAAATTAGTCTGTCTACTCATTGGCTGTGATCAAACCCATCCTTCTTCTTAGTGCTGGATGAGCTCATCTGGAAGTGAAAGAGCTGAATAAACCCTGTTCTGTGAGAGCAGATCCTTCCAGTCAGTGTTGACATACGTTTTCAAGGTAGACTTGAGCAGAATATCCTGCCTCTGCTGCATCCTTCCAACTGTGGAGTAGCCTAATAACCTTTAAATTTAGTCTTTTAATGAAAGACATGCTGTTGCTGAAGGTTTTTAAAAACAGTCAAAGTACCTACTCAGAAAAGTCCTGCTTGTATGGGGAAATTCTAGCAAATTTTAATGATCTGGTGTGAATAAAACAGATAAAATAATGATTTCAGTGCATGTCTTTTTCTGAAGTTTCCTATAGTAGGAGGAAAATGTTTCTTGGTAAAGGACGTAACTGTGTCTTCTACACATCTTCCTTCTGTGCTTGCACTTAGCACTATTCATAATCAGCTTTAGTGCCGTAGATCTCTATTAATTTTATGGGTTGCATATGCCGTGTACTGGGCTGAAAGCATTTCAGCATTCTGAATGTGTAATCCTTGAGTGTGTATTCATTTCTGGGTGCTTCTCTGAAAGAAAGATGAGCTACCCTGAAAACCATCCTGTAATTACCCACTTGAGGGATACTGAGGTCAAAAAACAAGAAAGGGATATCACAAGAGGTGCCAGACTCTTGTGTAAGTTGTGCAGATAGAACAGCTGGGTGTATCTGGTGTGTCTCTCTGCTGAGCGCAAACACCTGCATAAATCTTCTGTGTCCTGCTTCAGCTGAAGCCAAGGGCAGTTCTTTTGCCATTGCACAAACAGAACTGTTGAAAATTTTTAAAAAAATAAACCACAAGGCATGTGATACCTGTAGATATCAAGTGAACATAGTCTCGATGACTTAAAACATCCTTGCATTAAGAGTGGTGTATCCAAGACTTCCCCAGGAAGCCTGTTCCAATGCCCGACAACCAGTGAATAATATCCAAACCCTCCCAATATCTAAAGCTCTCCTGGCCCAGCCTGAGGCCGTTCCCTCTCCTCCTGTCCCTGTTCCCTGGGGGCAGAGCCTGACCCCCTGGCTGCCCCTTCTTGTCAGGGAGTTGTGCGGAGCCAGAAGGTCCCCCTGAGCCTCCTTTTCTCCAGGCTGAGCCCCTTTCCCAGCTCCCTCAGCCCCTCCTGGGCTCCAGACCCTTCCCCAACTCTTCTCCCTTCTCTGGACACACTCCAGCCCCTCAATTCCCTGTCATGAAGGGCCCAGAACTGGACACAGCCCTCGAGGTGATCCCTCAGCAGTGCCAGCACAGGGATGGTCACTGCCCTGCTGCCACACCATGGCTGGGACAGCACAGGGGCCATTGCCCTTCTTGGCCACCTGGCACCCCTGAGCTCATGTCCAGCTGCTGTCACCAGCCCCCCCAGGGCCTCTTCCAGCTTTCCAGCCACTTTTCCCCCAGCCTGGAGCTGCAGGGGGTGGTTGTGACCCAAGAGCAGGACCCAACACCTCATGCTCTTGTACATCACCACACTGGCCTATGCTTCCCCAGATCCTTCATTTGGGCCTCTTGGAGGTGGGTGTCACATTTGCCAACTTCCAGTCACCTGGAGCCTTCCTGGGTTCGCAGGACTGCTGGTGAAGGGATGAAAGTGGCTCAGTGAGGCCTTCCACCAGCTCCTTCAGTATCCTGGGTGGATCCCATCCAGATCCACAAATCTGTGGTTGTCACAAGTTAAACACAAGTCACACAGCACATTACTGACCCCTTCTCCTTGGTTATGGGGGTTTCATCCTTTATTCTATGTCATGGGGGTGGGTACCCCACCTCAGCCTTTTCCTACTCCTTTGTCCCTGTGTTTCCCCTTACATCTAATAGAGATTCTCCTTGGCCCTCCTTTGGGTGCTGAGGTGTTTGTAAAAATATTTTTCTTTGTTACAGCAGTAGCCAGATTAATTCCTGATTTTGGCCCTGGCCCCTCTGAATCATGAGGCAGAGCACAGGATGGCATAAACCAGTGACACCTCTCAGGTATGCTGTGCTTGCACATCTTCCTCAGTTCTGCTTGTTTACTGATCTAAGTGCTGCCCAGAGAATAGTTTACTGATGCTTCTTTAACAAAGAATCCCCCTGGTTTATTCATCATGGACACAATCCTGAGGACCTGGTAATAAATGGCCTGGTTAAAACTGGCACTGTTTAAACTGGCCCACTAAATGAAGAGGTTATAATTGCCCTACCTATAGAAGCTTAGGCGAAAGAGGGTGGGAATTGGACTCTCATCAAGAAGCCTGGCTGTTTCTATTACGTTGATCACACACATATGACCTTATGTATACATGATTATTAATTTTAATGTATTTTCTATAGTATATTAAAAAGATTATGCATAAAGAAGGAAAATTTGCCTCCTCATTTGGATGCTTTGCCTTTGTTTTCCCCTCCTAAACCATGAGATCTGTGTAGAAGAGACTGTTGCAAGAACAGTTCTAAGTGTAATACGCAACCATTCATGGTGCCTTGGGCTTCAAGAAGCTAAGTTTCTGCAAAAGGGAAGGAAGGCTGGCTTTGCTATGCTTTTCTTTTGCTAATCCAGATTAGTAAAAAGTTTTTTGGCACAGCAAGTCCTTAGAAGTGTCAGAGTGGTTTGATTAGGACTTTGCCATATGGGGTGATAACCTGTTTGCTCAGACGAGAGATGCTGTCAATGCTTCCATGTCTGAGGCAGAGTAAGACAAATGTAGAATTCCTGTGTCTCTGCTTGTTTCTGCACGTTTTGCATCATGGTTGTATGCATTCGGGAGAGCATTTCAAAATTTCATTTCATTTCTCCCAACATACAGACCTGATCCTAATTCATTGCCTGTTTAATTAAAAGAGTGCCTGCTGCAGTCACATGGCAAATTGTCGTTACTTCCTGGGCTCTTAACACTTGGTGAAACATGACCACTTGTTTTCTTTGGTTTGTGCCTCTACATTGGATGTTTGGGCTGTGGCAGTGAGGCAAACCACAGGGTATAATTTTGAATAAAGTTAACGTGCAGTTGCTATCCTCGGTAATGGATTCTGATAAGCATCATGGACCTGCTTTAAAGAAACACTGATACCCTGCTTGTTTGAAGGTCATTTTGACCTCCCTAGAAA
This sequence comes from Cyanoderma ruficeps, assembly GCA_008694505.1. NCBI lineage: Eukaryota > Metazoa > Chordata > Aves > Passeriformes > Timaliidae > Cyanoderma > Cyanoderma ruficeps. The sequence goes on from VZDJ01000043.1 coordinate 568,555, forward strand.
ACTTGCTGTGCCAAAGCTAAATGTGTTTGTTCTCTGGCAGGAAACACATGGAACAAAAGGAGTCAGTGCATTGCAGCACCTTACATTTGCTAAGAGGACATGCACCTGTCACATGTATTTTTTTGTCCAGACTTAGAGTTTCTGACAATTTGGAAGTGAGCACAAACTGCTCTACTCCTTTATTTCTGCTTTTTCACATGGATTGCCTTCAGGCCACCACTCAGTCTGAAACCTACTAGGGTGGAGCTCCCATCTCAAGGGGGTCAAAATGCCTGGTGACCACAAGGAGATCATCATCTCCTCCATATTCTATCTCAAGGTTAAATATTTTATGGTTTTTTGTGTATGTGATCATATGAATATGTGTGCGTCTGTGTGTGTGTGCGTATATTTATATATGAATGAAAGATAAAACTGATTTCTTCTTTTCCTCTCAAGGAAGAAATCTGTTGCTTTGCCCTTGAGGAAAGACAGTGAAAATTTTAGTATCAAATAAACTCCAGTGGATGATGCGTTCACACCATTTTAGAGTATTAGAGCAAAAGAGATTTTGTCTGTATTTTAGAAAAAGTTCTTTAATTTTAACACAGGGAGAAGTCACAGCAGCTAGCAATACAGATCTGAGGCATTAAGGAGGTTCTTAATAGCCAAGGAAATTTTAACTGCCAAACGCCTTCTTAATGTGATTTTTTTCCCAAAAAAATTTGGTTTCATTATTGCAAATACAAGATTTTAAGTGAATGTAGTTGTTTGTCTCTAGAAAAAGCTCCTTGCAGGAATCCAGAGAGTAACAATTTGTCTCCACATGATGGCACTGGATATCAGAGGACTAGAGTCCAGCCCTATGAGGAAAAAATTACTTCAATTAGCCAGCAGCAGAGAAAGAATCTGCCTGCCATGTGACACATAAATGCTAGGCATGGCTTGAAAATCTGAGCTCTCCTGGTCAATCATAAATCCAAATGGAAAAGCTCAGAAATTGTAATAAAAAAGTACATTTATCTGCTTTCAGCATTAGCAGTGCAGTAACTTCTGCCTAAAAGATTTTGGTGTGTTCCAAAAATTGTTTCCCACTGGAAGTGTTGCCCTTAAGACAATACCTCGGAGACAGCTCAGGTGTCTGCTTCCCGTACCTTGGTCAACTCCTTGTAAAAAGTACTCTTGCAGTTTGATGGGGTTGTAGTAAAATCCTATTGAATGTTTCTCTTAAATTGATAGGAAATGTTCAGAAAGTAAATTTTGGACAAAAGAGACATGAAAATGTTACAAGTATTTGGACAGATAATTTTTATCTGACTATGGAGAGATCATAACTAAAATTGGCTTGGTTTTGCTTTATAACTAAACAAACCAAAAACTCTAATAAAAATCAAAAGAATCATTACTCTGAGATGATGCACCTTCCTATCTGCAGGAAATCTCTCATTCTCTTATCTTTCCTCCTGTTTCTGATATTCAGTTATAGATATTTCTATAATTGAAACATTCATTTCTATTCAAGGCCTCAGAAATATCTTGCTCTTTTTTTTCTTCTTGGATTTTTTCCTTCTTGGGTGGATTTTTTAGCATGTAGTTCCAAAGAAAGGAAAACTCACTAGATCAGCTGTGGTAGACAGGTATTTTTAAACTGAAGAAATTAATTCAAACCAAAGTCCTCTGTATTTCCCATTGAATCTACTCCTTGGAGATCCTTAGATAGTTTAAATGCATATAAAAATTGGGGAAGCATAATTAATTCCTCCAGTATTTAGCCAATTATTTCAGACTTCTGGAGAAAATGCTGGAAATAGTGCTTGTTTAATAAAAGATCTTCAATAGAAGCTGGGGCAGATAAAATTCATGTCCAGAACTACCACTAGCCACATTTATCAGTATCTGTTCCAACTGTGACTCCAGCCTTGCTGCACTGATAGTGCATCTTCTCCTGTAAGTTAAATAATTTAAAAAACACTTCTCCCTCTAATACAACAGAGACCTCCTTTTCTTGGATTTTCAGCTGGATGGAAAATAAAATAGGTAGCACCACATGGCTACAGTGAATATGATGCCCAGGGAGGTACAAGCCGCCAGCAAGGAAACTGACAACAAGTCTCTCTGTTGTGTTAAGCTCGAGAATCCATTTTATTTCCCCCTTCGAGCCAGGGAGGGAGGAGAAGGTGAAGAAGGGGCCACAGGGGCATGGTGGTGGGGTTTTATTGGGTATTGGGTCAAGGGAGGAGATAACACAAGGAGAGTAAAATTGGATTTCAACTCCTCAGAACAGGAAGATTCCACAAAAATATAGTTTTCCAGCATTTTTAAAAAGAAATATCCATGAGAAAAGACCAGCCTGTTAAGTATCTCAGTGTTGTGGATATTTGCAAAGGCATTTATATAACAGTGTGCATTTGGCCTGAATGTTTCACTTGATTAGATGTAGGTGGAGTTATTTTTCAGAGCTCAGTCATCAGCCCTGGCTAGTTATTTCTCCACTAATAAAAAAGCAAACATAGGTTTCTTTCTGTCCCTATTAACCTCACCCCTATTCCTGTTCAGGACTCCATCTAGATACAAAATCTCCACTTCCTCCAGAGTGCACAGGAGCTCTTGGTAAACAACACCAAAAAAAGCCAACCAACCANAAAAACCACAAACCACAAACCACCCTAATCAAGTCAAACAGAAAACAACAAAAATGTTCAAAGTGCCATTTACTCTCATCCTGTCGCTGCTGTGGAAATACAAGTTGCAGTTCACAAACAGCCACAGTGCAGCCACTGAAACAAGAGGAAGCACCTGGGTCCCAGCACAGCTGGCAAGGAAACGTGTGCCTCATGTCCGTCCACTCCAATGAATGCTGAGAGGCTGCCCGACCTCAGGATGAGGAAACCCTGTTCCTACTACCATCCTCACTGGCAAAATGTCAGTGATCACCAATTTGGGAACAAATTACCCCAGAGGGAGAACCCTGCCCACCAATCCAGCATGTTCACAGTACCAAATTTTCATCTCATCTTCACTGACTGCTGTAAGGAGTTATAAAATTATGGTAATGCACTATCCTGCATCCTAAATTTTATGTTGTCTTACTTTTTACATATTACTATTAAACAATATGAATTTCAACCAATTTCGTAGGTAAAAGCTGGGAAAATCAGACTAAGTAGTTTATTAAGCAGAAGCACCTAGGATAGACTGTGGGAACTAGAGAGGATGGTTTTTTTTCTAATGCTAAAGTTGTGCTTGCACTTCTTTATTAAATTAGAGCCATGTAGAGTAGAGCCATGTTTACACTCAGTCATCTTGTGTTTTCCCAGGGCTGCATGGACATTCTGTGGAAGTAGCAAATAATGAAAAATGAGTGTAGCATCTGGCAAGACTTAGTAGTGCACAGCTTTTTCTGGTTGCTTGTTTAATGTCTTTTTTCGCCACAGAAATGAGTAAGGATTTAGTTGGTTAATGTTATTGTTCACATAAATATCTCAACTATCTTTTGTTGCTGGGCCCACCCATTACCAACAGGGGCTTACAAGACTCAGAGTTTCCTCTGTAAATCCATCTCTAAAGGAAGAGTTTCTTCTCTTACTTTAGAGATGGATAGCGATATGAAGGCACATCTAATTAATCTAGTTTAAGTACTCCAAGTCAATATCTGGAGTACTTGTAGTCATGTCCTGGTCAGATGCATACTTCCATTCACTTTTTAGACAATTCTCAGCTTGAAACAGTTTTCCATTTGACCCTGTGTGCATAGCAGGTGTCTCTATTCTAAAATTAAATCCAGTTTCAGTTATTTGTGTCCTCAAGTTTACACACTTTTTATATGACAAGGTGTTCTCTCCTTACAAATATCTTTGTGCTTTACCTCTCCTATTTTATTTTGTAAGTGTATTAAGATGTGTCTTCACTGTTTCTCTTCTATATATGGGATGGAGAAAAAGGTATCAGCATGCTCAAGTTATGCCTAGTGCTAATGTCCAGATTTATTCTTTAACAAACACTATGACACCAGGCACTGTACTTGCACTTGTCTTTAGTAAGGGCATAAATTGAAAACAGAAAATCACTTCAGGTTTTTCTGGGTTCTTCCTCCAGATCTTTCAGCTAAGTTTAAGAGACTTAACGACTCAGGTAGTCCATCCATTAAGTAGGTAAAGCTTACCACCAGCTATATCTCATTCTGTTGTGCTACTTCTGCTCTTTTTCCTCCAGGGAGAAAATTCCTTCCCTTGGAGGTAATCTTCTTTGTCAGTCCTCCACAACACACTTAGGCTTGGCATATTCTTCTGTAGCACTAGGGCTTTCAAGTCCTTTTTGTTAAAAGGACATTTTGTTTTGTGGTCCCTCTTAAACCTGTCCCTGCTCAGTTCCTCCATTTTGTCAAAATCATAAGATCATAGAGTGGAAGGATCATGGAATAGTTTGGGTTGGGAGGGACCTTAAAGGTCATCTCATTGCACCCCCTGCCATGAGCAGGGACAATTTCCACTATCCCAGGTTGCTCCAAGCCCCATCCATCCTGGCCTTGGGCACTTCGAGGGATCCAGGAGCAGCCACAGCTTGTCTGGGCACGCTGTACCAGGGCCTTCCTACCCTCCCAGGGGATAATTCTTTCCCAATATCCCATCTAACCCTCACCTCTGGCACAGGGAAGCACTTCCCCCTGGTGCTGTTACTACCTCTTCTTATAAAAATGTCCCTCTCCAGCTGCCCTGGCAACCTTTTAGACCCTGGAAGGTGCTCTGAGGTCTCCCTGGAACCTTCTCATCTCCAGGTGAACACCAGCAGCTCTCAAGCCTGGCTCCAGCCCTCAGAGCATCACTGTAGCCTCCTCTGGACCCGCTCCAGCAGCTCCACATCTTCCTTGCACTGAGGACCCCAAACCTGGATGCAGTGGAGTTTTATAATTTTCTCCATCACATCTTCAAGCCCATATCTCATTTGCTGCTGTCTCCAGTTGTGTTTGTTGTCACACCTGAGATTCTCATAGTATTTTATCTTATTCAATATGCTAATGTGGAAAATCAGTTTTATCAGGTATCTGATGAAGGTTGACATATACCCTGCTGGATCTGCATCAAATTAACCTTTTTGTCTTGTGCTGCCCAGTTCTTACTGGGTTTTTTTGCCCAAATTCCCAAGAACCTATGGCATTTTCTTTAAGGATAATACATTTTCAACATCATAGTTATTTTCTTTTATAATTGTTACTTTTATTCATAAGGACACTGGGAGAATGGGCAACCTATCGACAAATGTCTGGCAGATATTTTATCAGGGAAAACACAGCCATTTTCATCACAGCATTACAACTACACCTTAAAGTCAGCCAGTGAGAGATACAGTGTCAAAATTGTGGTCAGTTGTGCACAGTTCTTGTTTAAACATTCCTGTGAAGCTTTTATTTTTACTATGAGGAGCATTTGATGCGGAGTTCAAAGCATTTCTAAACAAACCTGTGTCAGAAGAAGGGGTATAAGAAAGTCGCACAATATGGTGCCTGTTTTTCTTAGTGGTTAAGGACAGAAATGACAGTGATTTATGACCCTGCTCTTCTGAAAACCAGTTAAGCCCCAGGACTGCCAAATTAGAATAATGTACACAGAGAAACTCTCAAAACAATGTCGTGTGTTTTCCCTCTGTGTGAGTCAGAGCTCCACTTGAGAGCCTCCAGCTAGTCAAAAACTCGCCTGCTTTTCTCTCTCAGCAAGTTCAGGCGGTGCTGCCAGTTCCAGAAAATCAATTATGGCTGTTTGATGTTTTACTTAAAATCCAGCTCCTATGGCTTGTGACCATGTGAGTACTTCAGCTTCCATTTAGAGAAAAATGAAGATTCTGGTGATCAAAAGGCAGGATTTAAGGGCAAGTGAAGGAGGAAGGCAAAATGAAGGAGGAAGAGAAGGAGAGGAGAAGGAGGAGGAGGAGCAGGAGAACCATTCTTTGTTGGATGTCAGACAAACGTCTACCAGAGTAATTCTGCTGTAATTGGTTTTGCCCTGGGAAAAACTTATGTTGGCTTCAAATAATGCACTGAAAAAACATTGATTTCAAGTTTTGTTTGTAATGACAAGAATTGCCTGTGAATGGGACAATGAGATTTTCATCCCTATTTTTGTTTTAAAGAAGACATCACTTTGATATTTTTAGTTGTTTAATATGAGACTTTTCGAGAATTCTCAGAGAAATACCTTTCATGGGAAAATTCAGTATCTGCAGGATCAAAATCCTCTGCAGGGGACCACATTTTTCTGAAGTGAAGGCAAACTCAGAGAGTTTTTTACACAATTAAGATCTTATTATAAATATCTATCAAAAGAGAGGGTCCTTTCTTGGTGAAGAAGCCCACTATGCTTAACATTTTGGTAAGATGTTGTGCAGAAAAATGACATCATTCAAGTCTACTAGCACAGCAGGTTCTTCTAAACTAGAACAGGAAAAAATCAAAGAAAGTGCAATAATATGCCCCCTCAATTGTGATGAAGAAGCAGTAGAATTCAGAAGAATGCTGAAAACAGTAAATTTAAGCTGAAATATTCCTGTGACCATTTAGAATTCTCTGAAATGAAATAGGTAAGTGGCATAGCAGGATGAACAGGAGAAATAGCTGATTTTGCAGCAGTTCCTAATATTATTGCAGGAGTGACAAAACAAGGCTGTGTTGTGTGGTGTAAGGACATTGCCTTGCTGAAAAAAACCAGCACCTTTGCATTCCAGGCACCCTCAGTGCCTCGCAGATGTGGGTGCAGTGCTGATGAGAGGGACTGATCAGTAGTTTATAGGCTGGCTGCTCTGTATTAAGCCAGGGTGACTTGAAGGAGTGACTCAAGTGCAGCACTTTGACACAGGTCCTTTGTAGATGCCCAGATAAGAGATGCTGAGGTGTCTCTGCTGACAGCAGGTGTAATTTCAAGTGGTGAAAGCCTGCAGAGGGTGACAGCTTCTGACAGGACCTGTGCCAGGTGAGGCCTCTGACGCTGCAGGGGAGGTGGGACAGCACAGTGAGACAAGGGGCAAGCTCTGCCCCTTCACGTGCTGGGAGCACAGGAGATGAGGATGTGACACATCACCAGGCACTGCTAGGCTGTGAATTTTTATTGCTCAGCCCTTCAAAAGGAAGTATTTCAAATAATGTCTGTCAATAGGAAAAAGGTAAACTGGATTTGTTAAATAAACTCTCTGACCAGCGCTAACAGCTGTATTGGCTTGGTGTGTGTTGCTTTGCAGTATATACCCCAATTAATATTTTATTTTAAATTTAAAAACCTGAGGTCTCTATTTGAAGTCAAATGAGAATTTTGAACAATATCACTTTTGTCTTACAGTTGACTGGCAATAAAGGAGTGAATTCGAGTTAATGAATCAATATTAGCTCCCACCAAAACAGAGTAAAGTTACCTGGGCAGGCAAAAGGTAAAAGATCTGTCGTACCACTTAAAAGTCTGAGAAACAAAAATGAGAAATTTCCAGTGGGCCATCTTCTCTCTTAAATTTCACAAGTGTTTCAATGTTATTTTATATCTTAGTTTTACATGCATTTCATGTGAAATGTGGTTTCATAATGTGGAAAGTCTTAAGGGCTAAGATCTAACACCATCAGAAAAGTTTATTGATAAATAACCTTATGCTCATGAAAGCAATGACATCCTCATTTGGTAACATTTTCAGTTCATTGCTGCAACCTTTAGTTAGAAATCACCCCAGTATGTTTCCTGAATCTGCCTTCAACAAGACTGAATGTCAAGATACTGAGGAAGGTTTGAAAACCAGCGGTGAGATTAATCAGAACAATTTAAAAGTAATGAAAACATTTTTTTATCTTTATGATGTTTAACAAGAGCTCCCAAAACAATGCTTATTGTTGCTCTTTTTTATTCCTCTTTTTAAATTTTGACAGATCAGATATATCAAATGAGTCATAGAATCACAGGATAAACCAGGTTGGAAGATCCCTTTTGCAGGAAAGCAGCATCAAGGAGATTATCTAGCACCTTGTCCAATCCCATCTTGAAAACCTCCAGAGATGGAGACCTCACCACATCTGCATGGAGTTTGTTCCAGTTTTTGATTTTTCTTTCCAGGAAAAAATTATGTTTTATTTCAAGATTAAATGGTTGCCATTTCTCATTAAAATAATTTAAGAATGATAGAGAACACAATGAACACCTTTAGACATTCCATTTTATTTTCTTTAAGTGGTCAAGTCATTTAAGTGGCTAACCATTTAAAGCTTTAGCTTTATCACATTACATTTAAAAACACTACAAGCACCCTCTTCAACATGTGAGTATGTGATAGATAAACAACCCCCCAAAATTTTGGGCACTGGAGTTTTCTCCTTGTTTTGTATCATGGTCTCACAGTGAGAACATAACAAAGGTATCTGCTGGTGCTGTCAGGGGGTGTACAAAGAGTGTAGAGAAGTGTGGGTATGGATGGCATTTTGCCATTAATAATCTGCTTCTTTACCAGATATGCATTTGGTTTATGGCATGATTACAATCTTAGCACCTTAATATGTGTCTCCAAGTATGCATACATGCTCTGAGCTGGTGTATTCTTGTGGTTTATTTCCAGTTGTTTTGATATGCAGAAAACTTCTGGCCCTTCCTTTCAGCATTTATACTTTTCTTTTGCTCTCATGTGCACTTAAATGAAACCATGGTTTTGCAATTTTCTGTCCCCCAAGTCTTCTCTGCCTTCAGCCTTTTTCCCTACAGCTTTTACCTCTCCCCACCCACAGCTGCTTTTCCCCTCTCTCCACATTCAAAGGCTGCTGAAATCACTGCATCCATCTGCTTCCTTTTACTCTGGGTCCGCTCCCATCCTGCTGCCGGTTTGGTACCCACACTCTTCTACACTCATGGCACCTATGTCCTCCCCTCTGTTCTAACCTCTTTGTTTCTAAGAAGAGGTGACTGCACGGTCATTTTCCTTCCCAGCTCTGCACCAAGGCTTAAGATGCACTTTAAATCTGCAGCCTAAAGCCAATCTGATGATCAGCTGCTGCTGGAAGAGACAGCCCTGCTCCTCTGTCTTCAGTTTCCTCTTTCTGTACCCATCTCTCGAGATGCTTACTGGTCTGATGATAATGTCTTTGTTTTGCTTTATTTTAAATTCCTCAGGTGAATTTTCCATACCTGATTCATGCTGCAGTTGCATAACAGCTATGTCTGATGCAAAGGGAGTGGTGGCAGCCTTTGGGTCTGGAAGGTGGAGTGGGGGTGAGTTCGCCCCTTTTTGTCACACACACCGACTCTGTTGGACTGTGAAAAGCCTCTCTCAAAGCAAAAAGTAGAGAGATGAAGGGCTGGCTGCAGATTTTCCTAGCAGAAAAGGTCCTCAGTTTCTTGGTGAAGTACCAAAATATAGATAACCTGGAGGAGGTTGGAGGAGGGAGTGGAAACAGAGTGGAACTTCTCACTGCTGCCTGTCCAAAAGCATTCTGTAGTAGCTTAGGTTCTGTTTATTGGTTTGGTGGTTTTTCACTAGTGCTTCAAAGCAAAAGAAAAAGGCAGAAAAATATTGTATTTTGAGATCATTGCTGAATTTTGAAATATCAGCCTAAATAACATGAGGCCTGTATAACCAACTGCTTTTTGAAATAGGAATGTATATGGGCTTTATTGACTTATTAGCAGTTATAATATGATTAGAGTTATACATTTTTAGTGTATTTCTATTAGTAAATAAAAGATTTTTAACATGGAAAAATGTAGTAGTATACAGTGAAGCTTTGCGTCTTTTGAAATATCTTTTTCAATGTACTATACTTTTTCCTTCTTTGTTAAAAGAGCATGCTCCCTTTAGTACAGAATCCTTCAGATTTATTTTAATCAATGTGTTATGGGCCTATCAAAGAAAAACCATTACATTATTTCTACCTTTTAAAACAGAATTTAGTCAGTTGTCCCAGTCATGGAAAATGTGAGCTTATCTTGAATGTAAATTAACTGCAGTAGTAAATAGCTCTGTCTCTGTGTGTTTCCTTATGTGGGCTCACATGCTTTTAGCTTTAATTCAGGACACAAATTTTACTTTTGGAGAATTATAAATTCCATGAGTCAGGGCATTAAGTGGTTATCATTAAGATATGCTAGTTACTATTCTATTTGGAAAAGAGAATTGCATAACTGATCTTTTGCCACGTGAAATCTTTATGGTCCCAACTGAAATGTTTGCAGCCTTTGTTCAGGTAGTATTCTTTACACTGAATTACTGCTTTTATGACCATTTTCATAAATTATCTTATATTCAGTTATTTCCTGCTCTGAATGCAGTGTATGACATTAGATCAGTGGCAACAGCTAACTGTGGGGAGAAAATTCCCAATTTGGCTGTGTCAGTGTGAGCTATTGCGTTGCTGGGTGTGCAAAACATTCGTCTTAAAATTTCCATGGGTTTCACTGAGAAAGCACTGCCACCTTGGACATCTCTGGATTAGCCATCAGGATAATTTTCATTTCCTTAAGGCCCTAATTTAACCAAAAAAGTGGATAAGAATCACTTGGGCGTTACCAGCTTCCTCATCTGAGATTCTGCAGCACATTGTACAGAAATTTTAGCTGTGTGGGTTTATTTAAGGGAGCTACCTCTTCCTTTCATGACACATTCTCAAAGAATGACATCATTGTGAGAAGGGGCACTTTTTTGTAAAGGAAGCAGGATTCTTGAAAGTGAAAAACATACTCATCATTCCAAATTGCTCTGAAGGTCAGCAATTGTGTCGCCGCAACAGCCAACCTTACTGCTGAGACAATCCTGTCTCACTTCTCAGCAGCAGCTCTCAGCTCTGCAAAGTTATTGAAAATCAGGGCAAAATCAAACTGCAGGAAAGCCAGCAGCCTGCTCATTAAGCTTTCTTGTCTCTTCATCCTCATTATTCCAAAGGCCTTTATGTTATTTTGAGATGACTTTTAAGGCAAGCTAACTAATGAGGGTTAGGTAGTTATTATAGTTTCTTACTAAAATCTGTTTAGTGATGTAATTCTAGGGTTATTTTAATGAGAGTTAGACATAAAATATGTCTTGGCTGACATTACTGAACTGCATCACACCAAATGACAATTTCTATATAATGCCTTTTAGAAGTCACCCCTCTTCAATCTTTAGAATTATAGCAATAAAATTGCACATTGCTTGTTTAATTACCAGTAAGCCTATGTATTAAAGATAGATCTATTTGCACACTCTTATTCTGCTTTGTCCATGCAAAGCGTAAGTTTAAATCAGTGTTTTTCTGGAGCTGCCAGCCACCAGATATCTAGTAATCTCTTGTTTGCACACCCCACCCAAATTTTACCCAGCTGCCTGCATAAACCAGCTAAAGGAAGAGAAGTGGAATCTTTTACAAAACTTTATATATTTGGCAGCAGAATTCCTGTCCTGTTATGATGTTTTGCTGGGTTTCACATCTAGACTGCATTGAGGCAAAATTGGGAAGTAGAGGAAAATATGGAAAAAGTAAATTAACTTTGAAATCTTGACTTTTATGATGAGCTATGTAAATGATGTTAAGGATGTTTTTGGTTTTGTCTCAGTGCACACTAAAGAGTACAAATTAAGGAAAGATAAATCCATACGAGTGCAAGACAATTTGCAAACACTTCTTCTGCATCCAATGCCACCTCTGAGTTAAGATGATTTAAAGCTGCCTGTTGGTATAGATCCCTCCAGAAAAGATGTTGTCACCCCACAAGTTATCCTTTTTTTTCCTCCCATCCTTCTGCAGACAGGCAAACCAGCCTTCTCTGCCCCAACATTTGCTGTTTTCACCTTGCTCTTAGCCAGATTTTAGGAGTCTCCTTAGGTTGGGATCGTATAAACACATGTCAGTGTTGACCATCAGATTATGAATTACATTTACACTGAGTGCAAAACAAAATCTCTCATGGCTTTCTCTGGCTGAGCTAGAATTCCAGGGTCTCTGCTTTCTACACAGGCTGAGGCAAAGTTGCAGCAGTGGATGCAAAAGTGAGATAATCACTTATGTTAAGACAGCAGAGAAGGGAAGCCAAGGTCTCCGAAGTAAACCATGCTTATGGCATGACTGTTCCTTCATCTTGGGTTTGGTTTCTCTCACCCGAGATTCAGGTGGTGGTTCTGGTGGTGGTTTGAGTGGGTCTTTTTTTGCCCTCTGCCCTCTGAAGGCTTTGAGCCAGGTGCGAGAATGAAACGGTGTCTTCAAGGTCTTGTTGTTTCTTGGTTTCTCGCGTTTATTAATTCTTATCTTACAAGTCATTCTCTGTGCCCGGCTGAGATGTTCACAGCTGCTCAGGCACAGGACGACTCCCCCCGTGATGGGAAGTCGCTACTTTCTTATACAGATAATTACGTGTGTCTTATTTACAATTTTGTGCCAATGCCTATTACCTATACTAAAGGGGTCACCTCTACTCTGACCCAATCTCCTTAAACTACTTTGTGCCATCGTCACTGCAAAAGATGGATGCCAAGGGAGAACAAGAAGAGCCCAGGGTACCACCCTAAATCCTCCATCTTGTTCCCCATTCTAGGAACCCAAAACTACAAAATTTTCCACCCGGTGATAAACTACACTACTGTCTGTTGCACCTTTGTGACTTGTAATTCTTCTCTGTGTTGGAAGTTTTTCTCATGGACTGAAATCAAAGCCTGTGTCTTCCTGGGCTCTGTGCCAGGCACCTCCCTTGGACAGACCACCCTGTCCAGGTCTCAAACCCTCTTTCGCGGGTCCCAGACCCCTCTGCCAAGGTCTGTGACCATCCAGGCTGCCCAGAGGGATGCCCTGGACTCCAACACCTGGACTTCAGCACCTTCAGATTTCTGAACAAGATTTCTGAATATTTCTAACCTCCCCAATATTTTATCCTTCTCACTCTGCCCTGGCAGAGGTATATATTTTATGTCCAGGCTGAGCCATCCTTTAGAAATGCTCCATTATTTTACTGTTTTCAGTTTTACATCCCNAAAAAAAAAAAAAACCCAGAAAAAAACAACTGGTAAACTCAACATATGTGGGAGATGGGAGAGCTCAAGCAATTGTTGTGGAAAATGCTGGCTGATATCTGGATCACAGGGATGAAATTCCAGTGTAGAAGTGTGCTGAATAGGCAAGGCAGGGAAACAGATTGCGCCATGTCAAGGTTGTCTTCTGAGGTTACCACAGGGGAGCCAGGTGTTCTCCAGATTGTTCTACAAATGAGAAATTAGGAGTCCTCCTGCTTACTTACTACCCTCAGATAATGTCTAAATCTCATTTTGAATGGTTTATGCTAAAGGAGATAGCTCATGCACCTTCACACACCTACCAAAGAAACATTCCCCAAACAGGAAAAGTATCGGTGAGAACAACCTCTGAGGGAAAAATCAGGTTTGCATGGTCCTTTCTGCTCTGAGTGAGGGGCCTGGCAGAGAACCTGCAAGAGGGACAAGTGTGGCACACTGCTGCCATGTTCTGCTTGTGGGGAGCAGCAATTCAGGGTCCCCACCTCCAGCGCCCAATGTAAGTAACAGATTCTGTGGGTAGACAAAAACAGAAGAACACTAACAAGTGGGGAGAAGTGTCTCTTGAGCTGCAGTGAATGTCTCAATATTTCAGGTGTGGCTTTTAATCAAAATTAATTGTTTTATTTTTATTTTTTTTCCTGAAAGGCTGTCTTTATTTACACTGTTTGAAATCCATGTAGAGTTTGGAACTGAAGCTCATCTAAATATTAAACATAATTATCTTCAAGTCTCCATTTTCAAAAAGCATAAGACACAGCTTTATAGCAAAGCAAGTCAAGGCTCTGGAAAATATTTTAATGCCATTGGCTCAGAAAAAAGCTTTCTTTGAAGTGCACTAAAGGAATTTTTCTATTAAATACCTGGAGATGCAAATTCACCCCATTACCAGTGCTGTTGGAAATCACCTGGAATACCAATGTTTTATGGTATTTATTGAAGAATTTTACATTATTTTTATTCGAAGGCATCTGTGGAGCTTAATATTTTCAAATCAAATAAATCTTGGAGTTTGCCATCTTGGGGGATGGATGCCAGGATGTGATGCACTCATTGCAGACCCTACTAGAACTGACCGTATAGCATCTGTGAAACCCAAAAGTCACACCCCAAAAACTTCAGATGCCCAAAGGGGGGCACTATATGAACATAACTCTGAAATCCTAAACCCTCCCTGGCTAATGACTGCTGGAACTCGCGAGACTGTTTTCCTGACTCCCCTCTCTGACCAGCTTGGTCAGAGGCACCTCAGGGGGTTTCCTTCTTATTTTCTGGCTCCTGCTTTAACCTTACTGGGACCAGATCATAGCAGAAACACTGCCTCCTCTGACGTCCTGCTCATGGTGTGGTAGGAGCATCCAGCCTTTACATATTCATAAAATGGACCCTAGGATTATTTCTGGTTCTTTTTTCTTCTTTTTTTTTTTTTAATCCAATAGTTACTTAATATAAAATTGACGTAAAGTGATAGAAGCAAACCTCCCCTTCCTTGGGAGTTTCTTAATTTGTAGGATTTTTGGATTTATAGATTCTCACTGTTATATGGTAGTTTTTCCTCTAAGAGATTAATCATTCCTTTTCTTTTTGCAGACTTGCTGGGTTTCTTAGAGCAGAGGGGATAACAATTTTTTTCACAAGAAGTGTTGTTTAAAGGGAAGTGTGTGCCTTGAAGAGTTCCTTCCTGACAAAAAGGTACTCCCAGGAAGATCTTCCAGCTTCCCTGGATCATGGAACAGCAGCGCTGCAGAAATGTGTTACTGAGTCTGTAACGCCTTGTGTGATCTGAGAGTATTTAAAGGCAAAATATAAAGCTTCTATCAAATATTATGAAACCTCTATGCCAGAAATCTTCTGGGAATGCAGTTTAGCATCTTTTGTCAAGTCCTATCATGAATCTTCCAGACTAGGACGGGCTTCTAAACCTTGTGAATTATCCTTCCAGAAACTGCTTCCTGTAGCAAAGGGGCACTGGGACACCCTTCTTGAAGCTCTTCTGGAGAAATAGATCCTGAGGAAGGAGAACAAGGAGCTGAAAAATCCTTCCTGAAACATTTTCCTGCAGAGGCATACCATGATGTGAGATAAATGGAATCATAGAGCAGACAGCCTTGTGATTTTACTGAGATGTGTTCTGTAAATGCCCTGCAAAGAGACATGCAGGCAGCTGAAATAATTCAGATTCACTCAGAGAGTGAATGCCTATGTCCCTGGAAAGCTCTGGCTACCTGCAAAGGACAAGGTTCTGAGGGAAGAGTGGATGGAGGTTTCTATGTGACAGCAGGAGGAGGTGCTTTCCTCCTTGTTTGTGTTTGGGTGTGATACCTTGGAGTGGCTACCTGGAACAGAGGTAGACAGAGTTAAGAGAATAAAGTGGGTATTTATTAAAGGACCGTAACAGGTACATCTTAGGCAGTGCAAAAGCCTCACAGAGGCTATACCCAAGACAGATGATGGTCATGAGTTTTTCAGACAGATAAAAGTTTGGCCTGTTTGCATATCAGGGTTAATTCTCCAATTACAACTTCAGATAATGAAGTCACATTCCCTCTGTTTCCTCCTTTCTGATTCACTTTTACTTATACTTTTTGGGGCCTGAAGCCATAGAGTATCATTGGTTCTCAGGCCTGGAAGGATTGTTTTGCCTGACCAAAATGTGAAGACAGTAACTAACCCTCTATATGGAGTTCAGAGTTACACACTAATGCAGTACAGGATTCAAAAAATATAAAAGCTAAAAGCTTAAGGCATCATGTAAAGCATGAGAAGCCAGATGGTGAATGGTTGCAAGCCAGACCACCCACAGGGTGCACACGGGTGTCCACAGAATGACCATCTCTGCACTGTGGTGACCTGGGTGGCAGCTCTGCATCATCTCTGCAGCACAGTTTGTCCTGCTACGTGCACAAAACCGCAGTCCCACGCTTTGTAGGGTTGACCCTGACAACCACAATGCAGCTGACAGAGTTAATGTTTAAAAATAAAAGATGCCTCCAAGAGAAAATCCTCATGGGTCATGAAAAGAAAGATAGTTCTGGTGAGCTTCAAATCTATTGTCCATAGGAGAAATCTGAAAGAAATGCGAGAGAATTTTATCCCATATTCTTTCTCTGGTCCATGAAAATATGGAATATCTGAAAACTGAACTTCCCTGTAAGACGACAAAATGAATGACCAACCTAAAGCGGTTTGGGGTCTCTATGTAAGACTATACATATTTGTCTGCTTTTAAGTAGAAACTCTCGGGGGCGGGGGGGGGGGGGGATAAAAAAAANTACATTTTCTTAATCAGTCTATCTTACATTCTAAAACTGACTTCACTTTTGTCATAGGAAAGGAAAACCAGGACCTTTTTGATTTAGTCATGTATTTTCCCCTCAAAATAAAAAGCAGCTAAATTAACAACAGCTTTAAGACATGGAAACAAGTAAAGCTCCCAGGGCAAATCACCTAGAGAGAAGTTCAGAAGTTAAGCAGTCAGTGTTACTGACTATATCTCTCCCATTGCAAGGACAGATTTTCTAAATGAAATGCACCACTGGCATGCATATCATCCACTATATTTTAAGGTAAGGGATTGGGGAATTTGTCTGAAGATGATAAATTGTCATCAGTATTCAGAATGACTGATATAAATTGTGTTAATTGCAGTTAAACAGAGAGATTACTGGCAACAATCAGTAGAGAAGAGAGAAGCAGATTTTTTTTCTCTGATTTTGCAGATATATGGGAATACCCTGTGGGATTTTTCATCCTTTTTTTTTTTTTGTTGGTGGGTTTAGGGGTTTTTTTGGTACACCTATTGAATGTTAATGTTCTGCTGAAGAATATTTCAGACAGTCTGCAGGGTAACTGCTGTACTCAGCCAGGCAGGATCCACAGCAAAGCTGCAGGGCTGAAATTATAGCCTTCTTTTTAGAAAATTACATCACTGTAAGCGAGTTGCTTTTTACACACAAAATAGGATTTTCAGCTGAGTTTGTAGGGCTTTTTTTTGTGGAAAATTCTAAGTCTCAAAAATGCAGCTTTTTAACTTGTGTATTCACCATTTCCTTGACAATCCTTGATCATTAATGTTTAGAAATACAACTGCAGAAGAATGGAAACTAAAGATTATTGTAACTACCTCTAGCTGCTGTGGGAAGTTGTTCAAGTTCCTTCAAAACTAGATGAAGATATCTGTTTCACAGAAGTTTTCTAATATTCTTCATTAATTTAATAACATTATTATCATTCTATTATCTCCTATATAGCAGGGCAAAATACTGACATCAGGCTTAAAAATATCAATAATTAAATTAATGTGTACTGATTATCTTGTTGTGTATTCCCTGTTTATCTTATGGAAAGTATATTAGAGTTCATATTTCACAGATACGAAAAAGCATAGTATAAAATCCATTCATTGAAATTTTCAGCTGCAAATATTGTTTAGGTCTGGATTTATGGCCGGTAAGATAACAAGTTTTCAACTTGCTGATTCATCTGGATGTCAGCCATTTTGGTGCCTCTAAAAGATTTAGTAATTTTGGTTATGTTATTATGAGTACACATTTAAGGTATTTACTGTGAAGAAGGGTTGCAGTGCTGGTGTCTGTTGTATCTGCACACCCTGTTGTGAAGAGTGTGCACAGAGGAAGAAAATCAGCCTGTGGGGTGCACATTTCAAACTATTGCACAGATTCCATTGGTGCAAAGATATTGAATTTTCACAGAATCTCATATCCAGATCTTTGCAGGAGGTATCTGAGAAAGACGGCAACCTCTTTAACAAACGTAGTGAGTAATTCAAGATTTTAGGATAACTTTGACTCTTTTTATATATCCTCACACACCTTATGTAGATGAATTCAAAATGTTTTGTGTGCACATTTATGCATTAAAGGGGAGTTTTCATTTTAAACAATCCACAGTGCATTTAGTAAAATGGTATTGGGGAGGGTCTACAGACGAAAAAAGAACAGATCCATTTCTAGCAGTGTTATATTGTTGAAATGAAACCCATCTACTTCTTTTAACAATGCCAACAGCTGAATGGTGTACCAGGAGGCTCTTTTTGCACACAGAGGTTTGTCTTTAAAAGGTGTTTAAAGAAGGGGAATATGTGCCTGCATGAGGAGGGCAATTTCAGCCTGATATCAGATTTTCAAGAAGAAAAGGATGAAGCATAGGAGAAAAGGGCAGTGCTGGTGTATCCATTTAGACTGTGCAGCAAACTACAGTACAGGATACATTATGGAGGGGTGTAATTTAATTTGTTAGCCTGGTGTTTTCTGTAATCAAGTTTTGTTTGGTTAAAGTAGGTTTAAAATGTCAGTCACAGCAACTGAGGTGTGAGGGAGTGGAAACATCTTTGCTGAAATAGCTTGCATACAGATGTTTGAGCCAGAAGAAACTTGCCATGTGTTTTTGTAACTAAGGAAGTGAGTAACCAGTGAAACTAGTATGGGTGGTATAGGAAAATCATGCACATGGTCTTGGCACAGCTGTGTGCTTGCTACATTCCATGAGATATTTCACAATGGAAAACCAATTGCTCCACTAATATAGAATACTTGCATATCAGGATTGTGTTGTGGAGCACCCAGCGATATCATGGGACTGGACAGATCCATCCAGTCTATCTCGGGTGAAAGAGTAGGGCAAAAGAAGCCCCTAGATATTAACTCAAAAGAGAGAGAACATCCTCTTGGATGTGTTTATTGCTTAATTGTAATTTTTATCCACCAAATTTTGAAAGGCCAAAAAGTGTAAGTCGTTGTTAAGTCAGCAGAACTATATAAATACCTGCAGTAGTAGGATATTTGAGTCTACTTAGCAAGACTTCAGGCCCCTGTGCCTCAAGTGGTTGACCGTGTTCCTCCTTTGAACTTGCTCGTTTCAGAGGCTTTTCGATTTTTTGCATATAATTTGCACAGAACATGGTGCAGTGAATGCCCTGTCAAGAAATAGCAATAAATAAGTGCTGCCACCCCACTGTTAATGTTTCTAGTTAAAATATTTGCTTTGAATTCATCCACACATACATTGTGCGTGTCACATTTCAGCCTGGATGCCTTCAATAGTTTCTTGAGTTACCAGTATCTCACCACTGCTAATCTGTGTGTAACTCTGATTATATTGGGGCAACTTATGGCAGCTGAAGGTCAGCTCCAGAGCTTCAGTGTCTCAGAGAAATGTGTGATGTATTGCAGAAACATGGATGGAGTGATAAAGAAGTATGAATAGGTGTTATTCGCCTCAGGTGTTTAGCCTGATCCTGAAAGGAAAATAACGGACTGCATGTGTTTATCACTGAGTCATTAAGTTAGTTTATATTTTTAAAATCAGTTTTCTGAGGGGAGGGGAGGGG
>VZDJ01000043.1:596449-647440 GCA_008694505.1 Cyanoderma ruficeps
AGAGAAAAAAAAAAATAAAAAAGAGCAAGAGAGAGAAATAAAAGAACTGAAAATAAAAAGCCATTTTCTGCAATCAGTATTAATGGCTCCTTGGGCATGCAAAAATAGTTCTTAATACTGGAAGGATTAATGATCTGCAGTTCACGCCCCCTTCATAAAGCCATTTGGTAAATCCTTTCAAATTACCTGAATACCTAACTATATTCCTCATTCTAGTATAGATCATTGCTTCCTTCTATACTCTGCCAGATGTGTTTAGACCATTTTGTCACCCACAACATTAAAGCTATGCAATGCCAAGGTATTATGTAGCAACTCATGGCAGAACTGACGTTTTCCACAGCAGAACAGGACAGTCTCCCATGTCATGGTTTGATGAGTGTTGCCAACACACCTTTTCATTTCAGGAGCCAGCTTTTGAGAGCAAGGATTAATGACAAATCATTATGGCTGCTGAAATGCAAACCCACCCAGAAGTAATCATGGAGCTGTTTTCCTCACCCTGTCCAACATCTATTCCAAGTACTGAGTATATTAGAGACTTTTGGACAGGTTTCCTGGTTTTATTTATCTAGGCATAGGGTTTCAGCATCTCCACTCTGGTTAGATTGTATGGATGCAGGGAAAGTGCCTTTCTGTTTTATGTGAATTATAGCTACCATCCATAGTTTGTATAACAGCTTTTCTAAAAGGGAGGATTTGTATTAATTAAGGCTAGGTCCACATACCTCAGTTTTTAAGAGAACTCATTTTTTTCTTTTTCCTCTACAGATCCGGAGTATTCTTTTCCTCTTTTTTTTTTTTTTNAAAACAAGAACATGCAGAAATATTTTTTGAAAACCTATAATTTTCTGCTATTTTTCTTTCTGAAATTTGGAATAGGATAGGAAGAGAAGGAGGTGCCTATTTCTCAAATCCTTTCCAAATTTGAGAATAGGGTCAATGGAAGTTGTCTCAATTAGGACTCACCTGCTGCCTCAACTTGTGAAAATTAATTATTTCTCTGGGGAAGTTATTCTGAGATCTGTAAGCCCTCCACAGAAAAGAAAATCTCATCTCAGTAGAATCATTACACTGAGAGATCAATAGCCAAACAAATACACTGAGAAGCAGAAGTTACTAAGAGAGGGTGGTCGGTTAATGACCTGTAGGCTATTGATGTAATTCCATTAAGTTTATTTTGTTAATTGCTTTTTATTGATCCAGAACACTTTCAAAACCAAGACAAGTGTGTAGGATCTGTATTTTGACTTTGCTTCTTCCAGTAGGCCCACGTCTGATTTTCACTGATATATTATGAGTAGAGGAAATTCACCAAAGGTCAGTTCTGTGCAGCTGAGTTTGTCCTCAGCTTCAGGCTCTATCTGAATTCTACACTGAATGCAAAATACATTTTTAGAGATTGCAATCCCATTGAAGGTGAGGAGTGTGGAGGTGAGAGCACATGAGGGACTTTCCACAGGGGGGTTAGCAGACAAAATGCACCTCCTGCCAGCTGAAACCCAGTTTGTTGTAGATCCAGGAGAAAGCTGGGCATGCTGGGCATAACATACCCAAAAGTCATAGCATGCACAAAGCCTAAGAGGGAGCCTACATCACTTTTCTTTCAGATAGCATTGCCTGCCTTCTCAAAAATGGTCAAGAGTTGCTCTTTGTGATTGCAAAATGTTTATCATGGCTTTTGTATGGTGGGGTTACCAGTGTGTTTTCTGTTGGGGTTATTGTAGAGGTGTGATCACTGACACTCTGTTCTTGTTGTCCATACATCTGTTCCTTTGAATTGTGCACAATAAAACAAAGACTGGACTCTGTGTCCAGTGATAGAATCCGAGGGCACTACAAACCGGTGACTTACAACAATGGGTACTTGATAATTAATCTATGGTTTTGTGTAACTTGGAAGCAGTTGAGCACTATTGTTAGGACAAAAAAATCCTTTCTTCCAGCTTTGAATATCAGATCAAGCAAGCTTCTTTGCACCTTGATAAATGTAAAGAATCAATTACTTGATTGTTTGTTTTTACTAGCTTATATAAATAAACTGCAGACATGTTCATAGATCTACCAGAGAGTGACACACAGTACAAACTTCCAACTTAAGGCAGAATGTGTCAGAAGCAGCATGAATCAAAAAGAAAAATACTTTGGGAAAGAAACAAAAAGCCTCATCTGACATATGCATGCACAAACGATAAAAACAGAGGCTGAGGCAAATACTGACTCTTGTGCTCTGCACACAGTGGACATTACAGAGGTGTGAAAGGGCAGGGAGCAACCGCAAACATTCAATGCGAGACCCTAACCTAGAAAAAGTAAACCATTTTGCTCTTAGCTGATGTAGGCCTCCAGGAACCTACAGCTGCCTTTGATGCTTCACTGTAATGCTAAATTTAATGGAATATATAAAAAATATAATTTTGAAAAACAGCTATTTTTATTTTATCTTTAATTGGTGGACTTATACATGCAGAGTCCATTTCAGGCTATTCATCTGCATCTTTCAGTATGCCAGTAAAAATCATACAGAGAAAAAACCTCATCATTTCTGGAAATTGTTCCTGTTCTTTTCTAACATACCAAGAGCTATTCAGTTAAGAGTACTGCTTGTTTTTCCTCTGACCCTCTTCTGAAGCATCACCCTTATTTATCGTATCTGATTCAGCCATGCTGAAGCACAGTATAAAATTAACTCCAAGCTAAACAATTTCTACTGTAATGATTCTGCCTAGAAAGTGTGTGGGGCAGATGAAAATGGTTCTGTGGGATCAGCCATAATGAGGCACTTCAGGTGGCTCAGATAGGATGGTCATGGCTTGAACATGAAGAGTTCATTTATCCCTGGGGCTTGTGCTGATGGATTGACACAGCAGCAGGAGAGTCTCAACTCCTTCACTATTAGATGACTCTTGTTTGATGATACAGTTTTCGGGAGACCTTATAGAAGACCTGTCATAAAAATAAAGCCAAACTGATAAAAGCCAGTTTGAGAGAGAAGGATGCCCTGGAGGAATGATGGAAAAAATGGACTTTTTTTCACACTGTATCGATAACCTTTAATAATGTTCCAAAAGCTGGTACCTCCACAATATAAGCAAGAGAATAACTGTGACATTTTGTGAGTACTTGTATGAACATGGATTTGATTTCTGCATGGAAGGTTTTGGAAACTGAAATAAAGTGCTTTGTTAGTGCTTTTTCTCCTCCCCCTGCCCTAAAAATAGAATTAAATTTGTATATTACAAATAATCTGCAGACATACTGCATACTATAATTTCCCTTTGAGTATTAAACTTTTGATAACCACATTATTAGTAATATTCAGGCAGCTACTTTGAGTTATTATGTATACCCAGTAATTTGCTTTTCCTACTTTTAAAAAGTTATAAATAAAACAGATCTTTTCACATTCATGATAACTTGGAAAACAAGATGTAAAAATTTCCAGCGTATCTGATCCATTTATCTACTTCCTCTGGTGCTGTCATTTAATTCATGTGTTTCTCCTCCACATTATAATGATAATAATTCACATCTGCAACATGTGACTGTGCTAGATACACTCATAATAATCAGATAATGTAAAATTGAAACTGAAATTAACAAATTTTCCCAGTGAGGGGGGTTTCTGTAATTAATGCCTATCTTTAGAATATTGTGTAAGGATTAAAAAATATAAGTACAAGCCTATACATTTGGTAAGTTGCCCAACTTTCAGTTGTCATAGTGCTGGATTTAAAAACTGGGTGTTGCTTGCAAATTTTTCTGACTTTGGAGCTATATTTGGGATTGGGGCAGGCTTTGATAAAACTAAATATGCAGTCCTAACATATGTGAGGCTGCTTCAACTGTTTCCCAGCTGATTCCTGTGGAAGTGCTCACCTCACTTGGTGTCAGTATCAAAGGCTGCTCTGTGAACTTGCTGAACACAGCTGACTGCCATTCTTCTTCATCACAATATTTTAACAACTTGAGATTTATCCTTTAGAATCAGAAGTATTTTAAGACATGTAATTGAATCAGTGCTGGCTTCTCTTAACTTTTCTGGCACAATATCTGGCTAAGGAGTTCCTGAGCCTGCTTTGTAGTGCTCACTACAGTTTGAACTGAACCTGACGTGGATAACATCAGTTATTTAAGTCTTGTTTTGAATCTCCCTAACAGTGTGAGCACTGGTGTCTCCTTCGGTGCACAGAAGTGCAGCTAGACTGGCTCAAGTTCGTCACAGCTCTCTACAGCCTCAAGGAACAATTTTGTCTGTCAGTAGCTGACACAGCCTATGCAATACTGCGTGAGCTGTGCCTCACTGCCAGGCACACACCTTTCTCTCGAGGCTATGAGGAAAGTGGTGAGAGCTTGTATGCCTGATTTAATCCTCCTGAGCCCAGGAAATGCCATGAATCAAACATGTCAGGCCTGGATCAGGCCCAAGAGGCTCACAGTTGTTATTAGAGTCATGCTACTCCGTGCCCATTGCTGGTGAAAGGATGAGCTTGAAAACATAGCCTAGAGAGTGGGAGGGAAGACCTGCAGGGACAGGTCAGGATTACTCAGGTGGGGACTGAGCAAATACCAACCAAGTGAAGTTCAACAAGGGAAGGTGCCGGATTCTGTACCTGGGATGGTGCAACCCTGCATGTATGGACAGACTGGGGAATGAGAGGCTGGAAAGCAGTGCCAGGGAAAGGGACTGGGGTTCCTGGTCAGTGGCAGTGCCCTGGAGTCAGGAGGGACATCCCTGTCCTGTGGGCACCAGGCCCAGCATGGCCGGCTGGGCCAGGGAGGGATTGTCCCACTCTGCTCTGGGCCAGGGCAGCCTCACCTGGAATATTGTGTGCAGTTCTGGGCACCACAAGATAAAAAATATGTTAAACTATTAGAGAGGGTGCAAAGGAGAGCCATGGGGATGGTGAAGGGCCTTGTGGAGAAGCCATGTGAGTAGCAGCTGGGGACACTTGGTGTGCTCAGCTGGAGAAGAGGAGAGTGAGGGGAGACCTCACTGCAGTTCTGCAGCTTCCTGGTGAGGGGAAGAGGAGGGGCAGGCGCTGATCTCTGCTCTGTGGTGACCAGGGACAGGGCCCAGGGAATGGCCTAAATTTGTGTCAGAGAGGTTTAAATTGGATATTAGGAAAAGGCTCTTCCTCCACAGGGTGGTTGGGTACTGGAAAAAGCTCCCCAGGGAAGTGGTCCTAGCACCAGACTGACAGAGTTCAAGAAGAATTTGAACAATGCCGTTGGGCACATGGTGTGACTCTTGAGGACACAGGGTCAGGAGTCAGACTCGAGGATCCTTGTGAGTCTCCTCTAACACAGCATATTCTGTGATTCTGTGACAGGAGACCAGAGCAGCCAGGAGAACAAACCAGGCATGTCACTCCTGCCACTAATCTCTGGAGGGGGGAGAACGGTGCCATGGAAAAAAATTATTTCATCACTTTCTCTAAACATTCATTTCCTGTAATCTGAGTTCATGCTGGGGTTTCTATTGTCTTTTTAAGCTTTATTGAGGATGAGATAAAACAAAATTCTTGAAGAGGAACTTTGGCCTTGATGCCTTGTGTTTTAGCTTTCACGTTTTTCAGATTCTGTGCTGCCTAGATGTGTAGTTCTGAGCCTCATAGTGTTAGCAAGCTTTCTTCACAGAGTAGGTAGATAAAACAAATGCTTTTCCAGCTTGAGACCAAGGACAACCATTACAAGTTTCAGGCCCAAAAGTATAAAAAATGGTGGACTGAAGAGAGAAAACAAGGAGGATGGAACTTCATAAACTGAAGCTGTAATTGGACAGTTATACCTCAACATGCAAAGAGACCAAAACTTATAAAAGTGTAAGACCTCATGACCAGTTTGTCCATTTTGTGACCATTTTGGGTCCACCTTGGGTGTAGCCCTGGCCAGGATCTTGTCCTGCCAAAGGTGTACCTTTAAATAAATGCCTACTTTATTCCCTTAGCTCTATCCAGTCTCTGTTCCAGGTCAGCCTTCTCAAGGCATCAGCCTCAGGGACAAATTCAGCAGGCATCTGCTGCCCCAGGTGAGTACATTGTCCAGGGTGGTATCATTGTACATGTGTTATTACTTGGAGATTTCTTCTCATTATGTCCTTGGTTTTCAGCCTCTCCTTGCACAGTGTAAAACAAATCATGGCACATCATGCAAGTATGGGCTATTTAATGCTCCCGTTTAGACAGAATTTCTTTGCCAGCTTTTGACATTTATGAGACTAACTAAATTTCAATCTTTCCTGAGCAGAAAATTCCATATTCAAGCCCAAATGATTACATCAGAAGTGCAACAATTTCAGTAAACCAAATAAATCTGGCTTTATTTGCCATTCAGTTAAAGGTTTCCATAATGAATTAGACCAGAACAAAAAAAAAATATATGTATATGCCAGTGTAAACTCATGCAGTTGCTTACTAGTAACTATGACCTAAATTACTCTTGACAGTAGGCTAAACATGGCAGTGATGTAGAAAAAGTCTTTGGCTGATGCAGATTGGTTTGATCACCCTTCCTGGAAGCTCTACTCATGTACTGATGATAAAAGTGGCTTCATTCATCATTAATGAATGAATTAAAATATTATGATAATCATGTCAGTTACACTTCAGAAACATACATTTCTGCTAAAGAATGAAAAGCTGACCACTCAGGCTATGGAAGAACTGCATGACAGTGTGCAAAGCAAATTTGTGTTTGGTGGCAGCAGGCTGCTTGATTTGAAACCATACATTTTACTGGGTGCAAAATTTAAGGAGCATTACATGATTGCCACAGGTCTCTTCCTGACTGGGTGGGCTGTACTCGATCTCTCTGGAGAGGCTCTCTGATCAAAGATGCTTTTAGGAAAATTCTCTGTCATGAGAAAAAAATGCAACAAGGAAGCATAGCCAGAATGAAAGAAAAGAGAAATAATCAATTTCACACATACTAACAGAAGTATGCAACAGGACCAAACCTTACATGCACACACACACAAAAAACAAGTGTTGAGTAACAGAGTGACCTTAACACAAAGAAACCACATGAAACATACGGTCACACTGAGAGATCCCCTCCATCACTGCAAACAATTTACTTTTCGTTACCAGAGACCTGCCAGTGCCTAAATACAATTTTAAGCTCCACCTGCTCTTGTAAAATGGAAGCTCAGCATCAGTAGAGGCACTGGTTATTTATGACTTTTTTGCTAAAAAACTGCAGGGTGCTGAAGTGACAGAGGTCCTGCACTGTCTTATGTAGAATTTATGTTCTAGAAAGGATAAAGGTTGCTTCCTATTTCTTTGGGTGTATCCTTTCAGTGCAGGAGAGATTGTTTCCTGTTCTTTTTCTTACAGAAGATTCTAAGCTAACCAACCACTCTTTAGAGTGTATACCAACTCTAAAAACTCAAGCCTGTGAGGCTATTAATGTTTTTCAAACCATAAATGGTTTTTCGAATTGGGTGTTGTGAGGTTTTTCTGAGGCAGTTCCTGGCATGCCCTGTCGGCGGTGGTGATGCACCAGGCACACAACCTTGCCTGTGGTCTGATATCAGCTAAGAGGCTTGTAAGAAACATTAAAGGTTTATCTTAAGGAATTGTTCCTGCTTGGAGTTCTCACAAATGCCACCCAACAACTTTATGATATTAGTAAGGGTGTTTTCTTCCCTGCAAACCTTTTATGTGAAGTGGCACATCTTGGAATTACATATTCATGGAATTGTTGAGACTGGAAAAGACCATTAAATCAGCACTACCATTTTCACCACTAAACTATATCCTCAAGTGCTCCATCCACGTGTCTTGAACACTTCCAGTGTAAGAATAGGATTCCACCACTTCCCCACGCAGCCTGTTCCAATGCTTCACCACACTATCAGTAAAGAAATTTTTTCCTAATATCCAACCTAAACCTCCCCTGGCCCAGCTCAGGGCGGTTCCCTGTCCTCCTGTCCCTATTCCCTGGGAGCAGAGCCTGACTCCTCTGCCTGCCCCCTCCTGTCAGGGAGTGCAGAGCCAGAAGGTCCCTCCTGAGCCTCCTTATTCTCCAGGCTGAGCCCCCTTCCCAGTTCCCTCAGCCCGTCTTGGAGCTCGAGACCCTTCCCCAGCTCTGTTCCCTTCTCTGGACACACTCTAGCCCCTCAATCCCTTGTTGTGAGGGGCCCAGAACTGGCCCCGGGATTCAATGTGTGGCCTCAGCAGTGCCACTGCCCTGCTCCTGCTGCCACACCATGGCTGGGACAGCCCAGGGGCCACTGGCCTTCTTGGCCACCTGGGCACCCCTGGGCTCATGTCCAGCTGCTGTTACCAGCACCCCCAGGGCCTTTTCCAGCTTTCCAGACACTTTTCCCCCAGTCTGGAGCTGCGGGGGGGGGGCTGTTGTGACCCAAGGGCAGGACCCAGAACTTTCCCTGGTTGTACCTCACCCTATTGGCTTCATCCCATGGATCCAGCCTGTCCAGACTCCTCTGCAGAGCCCTCCTACCCTGCAGCAGATCCACACCCCCACCCAGCCTGGTGCTGCCAGGAACTGAGCTGAAGGAGCCCTTGATCCACTTATCATGGTCCTCAATGAAGAAATTAAACACACCTGGCCCCAGTACAAACCCCTGAGGAGCCTGAAGAGTGCCCATTCCCAGGTGGATGTCACTCCACTCCCCACCATTCTGCAGCACAGCCATCCAGATAGTTCTTTATTCAGATAACATTTGACATTTCCATGTCATGAGTAGCCAATATCTCTGTAAGAATCCTTTGGGAAAGGGTGTCAAGGACTTTAATAAAGGCTCCAGAGCCTTTCCCTCATCCTCTAGGGGGATCACCTTGTCATAGGAGGAGATCAGGCCAGTAGAGCAGGACCCACCTTACCAAAATCCAAGCTGTCTGGGCCTCATTCCCTGGTTGTCCCGCACACATTAGCACTCAAGCTGGTTTTAGCAGCTGCTAGTCAGAAAACTGTTAAAAGACATGCCCAGCTGAAACAAAGGGTTTCGAATAAAAAAAACATGTTCAAATAAAGGGCAAGATACACCATTATCCAGGTGGGAGGAAGGGAGATGTGCAGGTGGCAGGGAAACACTGACTGACTGAGATCACACAAGGTTCCCTAGAGCTGGAAGAATTTCTATGCAATGGTGAGGGCTCATTAGGAAATCTGAGAGAAGGGTGTAAGAAGGAAGTATCCTCTTGTAAACTAGAGGATATGAGAGCTCACCACTGCTGCAACGGGCTCTGGCTGACCAAAGTCTCTGACTCACAGCCTTGCTGTTTTTAAGCTGGGACCATGTCACATGTCTCTGGTTCTTAGCAGAACATCTTTAGTCCTAGAAGGACAGAGGGAAGCATGGGTGGCAAGTAAACTCAAATTTCTGGTGTTCTGGTTCTTTGTTCATGGAACTGCCTACTCAAAGCAGGCAGCTGAGGAGAAAAATAGTTGTTTTGGGATGCTCACTGCTTCTAAGAGGGAATCTTCTTAAGAAATGCAGGAGTAGTTTACAGTTGTTTGTTGGTTATTTTTCTCATAACATCATCAGAAGAGGCAGGCTTTAGGAGAAATTACAGTTCCAAATTTGCTGCAGCTTAAGGGTGATGAAGGTCACAGAAAGTGGTGCCTTGTTGTAGAGACTGGTCAAGGTCCAGGTCTTGGAAGAAAAAGGCTGTGGGGTCTTGAAATCTGGTAAGATTTGCATGATATTAGGACACTGAGTGTATGAAGGAAGACATCAAACTGAATATAGACATCCTATGGGATATGTTCCACTAAACAGAACCAGGCTTTGCCCAGCTGGAGATGAAAAGTGGTGCTCTATACCTCACAAAAAGTTTGCTATGTTCGGCCTACAGCCAGAGCTGATAGAGCTGATCTGCTGACTGCCTCACTGAGACCTATTTGGCTGTTCTTTTGCCTAATCATTTCAGGTTTGTTTGGATCCTACTTTTGTGTGCTTCACACTTAATTTACAAGTGGCTAAAAGCCAGTTCCTGTGAGAACTTAGTCCCTTTGCAGACGTTCTCAATTATTTATGCCTTTCTTCAACAGTGAGTCTATTGTTCTTCTGTCCTGTCTGCAATGAATCCTTGTCTCCTCTGTGTGAGGAGTATTCTCTGTTATACAAGGATACTCCTTCTTTTTTTTTTTTTTTCAATAACTGGTCTCAAATTACAGAAAAGCTAGACAGTTTTTGTAGGTGATGATTTAAAGAGATCTTATTTGGAGGACATAACTATGACACAGTGGGCAGAGTAATAACTTTCACAGGAAAGAATGTACGTGGGCATAAGGAGTGCGAATATTTGCTAACCAGATTATTCATAGAAAATGAATATAGTGGTGCAAATCCCAGTTGTTTTAGGAATAGAAATGATGATTCTAGTTTCTTCTGCTTTCATCTGTATGCAGTATCTGTTTTCACTTATTCTCATAAGTGACTAGGTCTCTACCTTTTCTAATTCCTTTCATTAGTATTTTTTCCTTCTCTTGTCTTGAAAATGTTGATTTTTGTTCAGCACGAGGCCATTCTGCCCATGCCTACTAGCAGGCAAGTTTGTTGTTTGTCACACATGGTACTTCTGCTGTGACTTTTATTCAGAATTGTCTATTGAGGTTTTTCTTGATTGTGTTCAGCATTGATTTCTACACTGTGCTCCAGTTAAATGTAAAACATACCTCTTAGCTGTTGTATTACAACTTCTCCCATTTCATTCTTCTCTTTAAATAGTTCTTTGAGTTTTACTAATTTCATTTAATCTGGTCTTGTTGCTTGTCTTCAGATAACTCCCTTCAGCTGTTTTTTAGCTTTTATTACAATTTCTATAAACTGTCTTCTTTGTGATTAAAATATTTATGGAAATTTTCAACTCTGTTCACATTGAGTCCTTTATCTAACCAAACCATCCTTCCTTCTTCTGTCTTTCTCAGATTGAAAACTGAGGGAGAAAAAACTTAACAGGACATTTGTTTTTCACAAAGGATTAAAAAAATAAAATCTATTGGACAATGTTGAAAGTCATCCTAAGAGACCTTTCGGCAAGGAATAGTGACACCGGTGACAGAAGGTACAAGAAGGATAATGAATGAGCACAAAAATAATATTTTAGGTCAAAGGTTATCTTTCCCTCTACATTCTTAATTTTATTTAGTGAACTATTAATAGTTGTCAAACCATTTTTATCAGGGAACCTTGTATTTGTTGAATTCTGCATGTTGTTCAAGGGAATATGTTCTATATGGGTCTCTTGCTGGCTATGCCTTCTGTCTTTAAATCTCTAAAAATAATTATGAGACCATCTTTTTTCCGCAGCTATTACTAAGTTAAGTGAGTCTTACATAGATAAAGAAGAAGGGGAAAATTATTATTTTGTCCACAGTCATCAAAATCAGGAAGAACTCTTCAACGTATGTATACACATATGCTTAATAATAGGGTTTGGGAGGAGAGGGGGAGGTGTGGGATGGTTCCTGCAGCTTTTGAAACCAGTAAAGTTATCCAAGAAGCAAACATGGTTCAGTCTTAGTGTGGCTAAGATTGAAATTCTCCATCTTAGCATTCCCAGTTTGCTTATTTTGCTGTGTAGAAGGATGAAACTGGTAAATTTGAGTGAGGGTGTATGTGTGTTTAGTAACCCTTGGCCTTGCTCTGTGCCAAAGCATAAAGTTAAAGTGAAGAGTCAAAGCACCATGGAGTAAGGAACCAATCAGAAATCATGTTAGGACACTTTAAAAGTTTGACTATTTATTTCTCAAGGTTGGGATAAGGACGGACAAACTCTTAAAAATCTCTGCTCTGTTTGCAAACAACAGATGACAATTTTTAATTACAATGTTCCTACATGTACAAGCTGGTGTAACAGAACACATAACTTTCTAAACCTTTCAATTTTTTTTTTACTTTCTAAAAAGCAGCCATGCCTGACTGCAATATAATTCCTTCTGGGATCTCCACCTGTTGAAATTATAAACATTTTTTTGTGATTTCTTTTAACCTTCATGGAGGGTGGTTCTCTCACCGCACATCTATGAGTATATAATGCATTGGTGTTTTGCAAAGATGTGTTTACACTTTTCATAAATACAGTTGTTAGTGAAATGGAAGAGCAATGACTTCCTAGAGCTGTGTCTGAATAGAACTGTGTTCATAGAAAAAACCTTGCCACTTGTGAAATTACTGTGTCAAGAATGTTTTCAAAAGTTGAAAATGTACTAATATCAATGCTTAAAAACACTCATATTAATATATGGTATTTTCTTGCCCACAGCAAATAAACTGTGAACTTGCTGTGGTAGGATCAGTCTGTTTTGCTGCAGTAAACTGTTGGTTTTTAGCTGCTGAAGACCTCTTGGTGAAAAGTTCATAACATGATGACACAAAAAAGAGGAAGGAGGTGAGTGTTGCTTTGTCCTAAATAAGTGAATCAGAAAATTTCTGCTTCTGCACCACTAGATTTTAGTAGTTTTATTGCTTTATTTCTTTCTAGTCATTTAAGAAACTTGCCTGTGAAAGCAAGGAATTAAAAAACTGATTTTTCCCCCAATAATCTGGGTAAAAGATTGATCCTTTAACTCGGACTTTAGATTTGCTTCAACTGACTCTTTTTAACTCAGACTGTGGATTTGCTTCAACTGCAGTAAAAAGAAGCCTGCATACAAGAAACCTTGAGATACCTGTGTTATAGAAGGTCAGGGAGGCAAGCTGACCAAAGGAGCTTCTGATTCAGACACTTGCTCTTCAGAAAATTATATAAATTGCCCAGGTTTCTTGCATCTTCTGTTATATAAATCTCTGGTTTGAAAATGATCTTCAGCCTGGTTGCCTTGAAGCTGGAGGGAGAAACCATTAATTAGCAAGAACAATGTGGTAGAGTTTAACAATGTAGAAGTCAATGAGGTATTAATTCATTGAAATCCAAACAAAACTCCTGTAAAGTCTAGCAAAAAGGGGTGGAAAGGGGTGGGAAAGGGTGGGAAACAAGGCAATGATTTATTCTTTTTGCTATAAAGACATGGAAAAATACCATGCCCAGTAGACTCACTCAGCAGAAATCTCTCTTTAGAAGGAGACACAGGGGAAAAAGTGTTGTCTGTGGAGCTAATACATTGCTTAATCAAGATTTCATAACCAGAATTCCTGCTTGCCACTTGGAGAGTGATTAAATTTTGGCTGAACACATCTGACTATTTTAGAAATCTAAGCTAAGAAACGAAGCTTTTACAATTATGCGACCTGTCTCCCTTGATTATTAAGACGTCTTAAACTTTACATGGATTTTTAAATGGGGCCAAGAATCTTGTAGATAAGTTTCCATAGAGACAGAAGGTAGAAGAAAGAGAGGGTGCTAATTACAGTACCCCATTTAACATCACATCAATCTGAGTTTTTTTAGGTAACTATCAGCAAGACTTAATCACAAGTATGTCGATCAGAGAGAGATATAGATCATTTAGATCAACACTCCCTTACTGTCTTTTCATCTGGGAAGGGAACCCTGAAGCAAAAAAATAAAAGAATCAAAAACTGCTGGTGGACAATAGAGTTACAAGCTAGAATTCCTGAGGTGCAAGTAAAGGAAAAGTAATTATGGCTCACTTAGTTTTGCTGTCTCAAAGACACATTGGTTAAAGTCAGTTCTGCATGTAAAAACAAATTATAGATGCCTTTTCAGGTTTTATATTGCTAAAAATCTTTAAACCTGATTTTGAAGACACTTTTGGCCTATTTGATCTCATTAAATTATGAACCACAGCCCATGTGTTCTCAGCTGGAGCCTTCAAACCCCTCAGTGAAAATAGGCAGTGCTGGGAAGATCAATCTTAGAAAATGGTGAGTTTCCCTCATGACAGAAATCTTAGCAATTGTCCCTTGCTTTCTAGGTTCACAGAGAAAAACTTGCACTCCCTCTCTCAATGATGTGGGAGGGGGACCACTTTGAAAGCGCTCAGTTTCTCATTGCTAACATCACAAGTAACAACTGAAATGAGTTAGAAACTTCTTTAGTTTCTATATCACCTGTAATAACATGACCTGAGTTTACGTAAATGGCTGCATTAATTAATTAACAAAATTTAATGCATTTATCAGAAAAACAAATTAAGGCTGTACAGCCCTGAGCAACAGATGACAAGCAAGATTTGCCAGACACAAAATGGATGAATACAGCCATAATTTTTGACCATACAAGAGTCTGAGATGTAATTACTTGTTTAATGTTCTAGACTTGAAACTGCAGACATTCAGAATGGATTCCTTAGCAGGTTAACTGTTTTTCTAGTATTTAAAAGTACAGCTCCCAGAAAACTCAGTGAAGATCTTTAGTTTCTTCAGTCATATCTGTACTCTCCAAACATTTTTTTGGATTTTCCTGTCGTTTTTGATTTGGGAGGTCAAGATAAATTTTGCATGCATCTATGATGTCAAGTATAATTTACATGTGTAAGCAAAATCTGAAAGTTTCCATTTTCTCTCAGCCATCTATGAAATACTCTGTGTTTAGTCAGAGCAAGCTAAATAATCCAGATCTTACAGTACTGCTGTACTTTTGTAGCAGTGTTCATTGTACTGATTCGAACACTGCAAGGTTTGAAATAAATGTGTTTGTAAGTTAATATATTTGTAAATAAATGTGTTTGTAATGTAATAGGGCTAATAGAAACTTCAGAGATGCTAAAGAGACTTGATGGATGATGCTTCTAGGTTCTAAATGCCATTGAGAATGCCAGTCTTGAGCTTACAGCTGACCTGCTTGTATCGCGTGAGCCACAGATGGTGCCAGCATGTCATAGATAATCATCTTGTGTCAGAGCTGGGATCATTATTGGCTCTTGTCAGGTGGTTTTCATCCCAGTGTCCCTGATAAGTGAACAGGCTTATCAGTGTGCAGTTCTGATAGAAGTTGATCAAAACACTGTGAATAGTGGATGCTGCTGTGGGCATTTGGGATCTATTTTGGAGCAGCATAATGATCAGCTTGGTGACAGACCACTAAAATGTTTGCGAGAGGACATTCCTGAAGCAAAATTTCACTTCCTTTCTGTGGAAGTAGAGCTGTAATGGTACTGGAAGACTCCTTGGTATGACAGTAAAGATACAACAGAATCCCCCAGACAAGCTTGGAACAAGCATAAAAAGTGCCAGAGGAAAGCAGGGGTAATAAATATTGAAAGCTCTGACATCTGCAGCTCATTGTGTTCCATGAAAACAAGGCTAATCCCTTCACCAGAGAAGCCACAAAAACTGGATTCCAGCATGTTGAATTGATGGGACGTTTCATCACTGCATTCAGTGGGAAGAACAAGTAATATTGCTGAGAGCTTGCAGTCTGTTAGAGTCCCTCTGTTTCTCTCCAAATGTGCTTGGTGGAGTTCAGGTGATATAGGCAGGCATGAGGAATATTCCAAGGGGCATATGGGCTTGTAGCCTCAAGTGGAAAAGTAAAGACTTTATGGTCTCTGCCAGGATTTTGGTAAGCGACTCACTCCAGGAGAGCCTGAGGGCATGGTAAAGTCCTCTGTCGCAGGTTTATAGTTACATCTTGTTGAACATCAGAAATATTAGACACCGATTTTGCCTTATCAATGGATTTTTAGTGATGCTGCTGAATTCATAATAAACTCTGTGGGTTTTGAATCCATTTTGTGCTGCATTCATAGAATCCTTTTATAGAACAGAGGTTCTATGCTCTCACACTGCTGTATGTTGTTTGATTTCAAGGCTATGAATTTGTCAGCCTATTTGTTTATTAAACATCAAAAAATGCCTCATAAGATAGTTTTTTAATATGCTATCACTTCAAATTCCTGTCAGTAATTATGAGACTGTGGGAGGGAAGTCTATTATGTCGCAATTCACCTTTGTTTGGTAATATCAGTGTTGATCTGCCGTAGAGTATTTATTTTGAAATCCTGAGGTTTTTGAAAAGCATAACCAAATTCAAAATGCTGCATACTCAGCAGTTTTCTAGGTTGTGATATCTTACTTGATTTTTCAACAAACTGCACTTCTACCTATGACCTATGAAATATGAAAATCAGTTTGATTTTCTGGGAATTTGGAAGACTGGGATAACCTTATGTAGAATTTTAAACCCAGTCGATTCAGAATTATAGATATTGATATGCCTTTGCAAGTGCAAATTTTTTATTTAGAGCCTGTGATCAAATCCAGTTGCACAGAGAGACATTCCTTTGCAGATTTGGTTTCCATATAGACATTGTTCTGCTGAAAGTGGGCTGTGAAACTCCAGGCTCTCAACAAATTCTGGCACTCTGCCCTAGTTCTCCATTACCACCAAAATTATGAGTTACTCCTTTTAGCATTCCTCTGTGTCACATTTAACATATGTGTGGCATCTCAGTGGGCAGAACTTCCTTGCCCTAGCAGCTTACCCCCTTTCCAAGTCCCTGTGGCATGCAATAATGTATTTTTTCCTCAAAAATACCTAATTCTCTCTCTTTTTTTTTTTGTTTTCTCCTCCTGTAGCCACACAATTTTTTAAAAATATGTTCAGAAAACAGAGGTTTGAATTACTTATGAATGTTAAGAAACATTTTTTTCAGAGCAGAAAATACTAAGAAAAAAACACCACTTCGTTCTCCAATCCTACACTAAGTTAACACAGATCTATATTACTGGTCTGGAGGAGATAATACAACAGGGTTGAAATGAAAAATTTAATGTTTGGGTAAACATATATTGCCTTTGCATTCTGATCTGCTTTGAGAATTCTTAGGCTGCAGACCAGTGGCTGAATCAAATGGAAAGACACATGCCCTGATCAGCCAAAAAGGCTGCACTCATTAAATATGCAATTCCAAGTAGGCTCTCCCCCGAAAGCAAAATAGTATAAATACCGGAGCTGAATGTGTTCACCAGCTTTGCCAGCTATGACTGAGTGTGGGCTGAATCATGACAGTTC
The DNA here is from genome assembly GCA_008694505.1 of Cyanoderma ruficeps. NCBI lineage: Eukaryota > Metazoa > Chordata > Aves > Passeriformes > Timaliidae > Cyanoderma > Cyanoderma ruficeps. The sequence goes on from VZDJ01000043.1 coordinate 613,339, forward strand.
TCGTCATTGTTATGAAAGCTCAAAACATTTCTAAAGAACTGTTTTCCATCAGGAAAATTGGTGTTCGCTCAGTGTCTTCTGTTGGCAAACCCTCACTTACAGTGTATTCTTCCCATGGGTTAAATTTTAAATAAGTCATGACATTTTGTCAATTAGCATCAGCCTTGCTTTCAGGGTGCCTGTTTGGAGCTGCATTTCTCACTCTTTATACCTTTTCTCCCATGTTTTTACCTGCGGGATGTACTCCACAGAGGCACGATGCCTCTAGTTTGTGCTCATCTTTCTGATTCATTTCCACCACATGGAACAGAACTGGGTTTTTTTTTTACCTGGCAAGCACAAAAATATCTTTTCAACTGACCTAACTGTTGTGATCTTGTCCTTGGAAATGCATGGGAGATGGAGAGGAGCTGAGACATCTGTGAGGTTGGAAGCCAGAGCCTGAACTGATTCCCTCCTGCTTGTGAACAGATGGGAGGCGGTTTCTCTTCAGGCTCATGGAGCAAAGACACAAATTGCCTAATATTAGAGAGCTTCTCTTTAAAATAATTGTTCTGTTAAAATCATAATTCTCATAAAATCATTACTCTTTGAAAATCATAATCACATCTTCTTTTAAAATCATAATGACAACATAATTGTCCACAAACCCATTGTGGACAATTTGCAGTGAGTGTAAAAATTGCAATATTTTGAGAGAAATAAAGCAGACTGTTCATCTTCAGGAGCCACTTTGATTAGGAGAACAATCATTGAACATGGAAATAATACTTTAAACTTTTTTGTGTAGGAAATACTGAGCCTACCAGTATTTAGCAGCAGTGAAAGATAGTTTTCCTTCTAAATGTTTAATTATTAAGAGGCAGAGCCTTGTTTTGGCTGCATAACAGTTGCTGTCTCTCCTTAGGGGCTGTCAAGAGATAAGGAACTGCCACAAGACTCTAAAATTATGTTGAAAGAAAAGGTGGATTGTTCACCAGACAGGTCTGGCAGTAGCTGCATGGGACAGCCATGGGAGCTGCAGTTTGAGTGTGAACTGTGGCACCCACATCAAAAGGAAAGGAATTATAAAAGGGTTATAAAAAAGGGTTATAAAATGGTTAAAGGGTGCACTATTGTTGCATCTACTCCACTCACTTGGAAAATGTGCTATTCCTAGAAAGACATTGTGAATGAAAGATGTTTCTGACCATATTGTTAGATACAGCTATTTTATATAAATACAAATCTATATATTCATATTCATGTTCATTTTCATATTCAGTTATATATTAAAACATATTTTATATAGAGAGTTATAATATAAAAGGGCATAATTTTAACATGCTACAGAAGACCCAAGAGAGAAAGGATTATCCTAGACACCTCTGATGCGCACATAATGTGCGGTGCATAAAATCAACCTGGGCTAAACAGTTGAGCTTTAATTCCATTGGGTATTGCCATGCCACGAGGATCTGATGACCCATAAAATGATTTTTCAAAGCATCCAACTGTTTCACATGAACTAAAATATCTTTCTCATAAATTAGATATTTTCAATGATTTTTTCACTTATGCTTGTGCCAATGCAAAAGACCACTGATTTCATGAGATATCTTGGGTTTTTTGAAACAGGCTCTGAGATTGTCCAGCTAACTGAGTACTTTATCCAAGCCCATCACACTGGGTGTAATATTTCTCATTTACCTCACTGGCAGAAGGCTTCTATGACTATAACTGTACTATTCTGTGACACAAAAGTTTTATTTTTAAATGTGTAGGAAAAAAAATAAAACCGTCTTTATAATTATCCTTTCAAAACCTGAAATTACATCTTTGTCACCTTTCACTTTTCCTTTACAGAAGACACAAAATCAATCATTAAAACAATTTCAATGAGAAGTCCTTGGATTTAGTAAGTGAATTTCAGGAGCAAAGGAAAATTATTTTCATGGTGATAGCAAAATGTAGAAATAAAACCAAAAAAATTGAAGTCCTTGAAATTTGGGTCAGAATATGCAGAATTATACCAGCCTTACAGTCCTTAATTTAGTAGAGGGGGGCATTTTATTTTAATTATTTTCTTGAGCTGTTTGTACCTGTGTAAAATCAAGAAATGAGAATTCAGTAGGAAAACAACTTTTGCATCGAGATTATTCATTTACATTAGAAGTTTTTTGAAAAATGGGAATGTAACCATTTCACACAATTTTGTTCCTATTATTTTCCCTTTTTTGTTACTAATGCCCACACAACTGACATTCAGCAGAATTTTTTTTGGAGTGGGGATAAGTTATAAATTAATTGCACAGTTGTTAAATGGCATCTTTTGTTTAGAAACATATTTGAAGAGGTAAATTCTTGATATCTCTAAAGTATAATTGCAGTTCACATGAACTTGTTCATTCAGAGATGCGAAAATAACATGGTGAGGAAGTTTAGAATGTCTTTATAAATTTCAATCTATGAAGTGAAATTAAATAAATAAATTTAAATTAAGTTTTCTAAGCCACCTCATTCATGCTTACACTGGGCACCACCAAGTGCAATATATATTTGAGTTCCTGTAGTATTATATTAAGGGACAGTGTGGTTTTGGATGAATAAAAAAATGTGTTTGAGTACAAAATCAGTGAAATGTGTTTGTGCATAGATATATATGAAGTCACACACATAAATAACACTTTGAAAAGCTCAGATTTAGGCATAAATCTTGCCCTCTCGCATGCAATGGAGATTTTTGTGTTGATTTCAAGAGAAGCACAACTGAGTCCATCTAAACTAATATATCTCTTTACAATGGAATATGTGGGAGTCTGTAGGGGTTTAGCAAGACAAAAAAGGTTAACCAATTTCTAATGGTAAACAAGTATGATTTTAATTATCTGTTTTGTTGAGGCTGTGGGTGGATATTTTGGTCTTGCATTGCCCCTTTTCTCTTCAGGCATTAGCCACATTTCAAAGAGGCTATTGTTTAGATTTATTCATTATGCAGTTGCTGACAAAAGGAGAGCTGTATTTCACTATTTCTGTGCTTATTTACACTTTGTATAAGCATATTTTTGTCCTAGCTGTGGCATGCCAGGTCAGTTAAATATGAATTTCAGGGTCTGCCTGGAGGTGGAAAGCATAATGACCAATCATCATCCCGTGTGCCTATCGCTTGCTCTGGGCAGCTCAATTGCACACTTAGTGCTGTGCTATCATTGGGAACTGCAAAGACAAAACCTCCCCCTTCCCTAGGCAATTCTACCCCCCCAAAGTTGTTTAATTGTTCATTGCAATTAAAACCTTTATCTGGGACTCCCAGTAAGGTCCAGGTTTTACTCAGTTTCCTTATACACCCTAATGCAGTGACCAAATGCCAGATACTTGTCTATCTTGAAAAATCTCTTATTCCACAATGTAAACACAAGTGTAAATCTGTGCAAAAATTTAGTTCCACGTTTGTGACTGGCTCTTTTTGGAGCTTCTGTTGATGGGCTTTTATAGATACCCATATTTCCAGGAAAGTGCCAGGTGATTTTCTTTAAGCTTGGTTTGTAGAGCAATATTCTCTAAGGTTCCATAGCTCAGTCACAGGTTTACATCAATTTGGCAGTCCAATTAGGCACAATTTAAGTACACGTGTAGATTCTTGCAGCTTTTTAATGCACTGCATTTGGCATAATGGAACTTTGTATGATTTCACCTCTTTAAACCGAAGGCTACTTGAAGGGAAGAGAATTACTTTCACTGCAACACCTGCCAAGTCTATTTGGGGAAAAGAACAGAGAGCTGTGTGATGGCTCTACATAGACCTTGGTGTTTACAAGGAAAGAAAATCCTGCTCCTGTCTGTCCACCAGCCCTGTGTGGAGAGAAACCCAGCTAAAGGAGCACAACACTCCTCATTCCATAGTACTTCTGCAGTATTTAAAATACCTTACAAATAATTTCCTTAGTACTTTCTTTTGTAGGAGGTTTGCCACAAAGAGCACATTTGTGAGAGAGAAAAATGTTTACCATGCCCTGGTAATTAAATTAAACATGAATTAAATGTGTGCAAGCTATTGACAAGATGCCACTGCCATTCCTCTTTTTGAAATGGAAAGCTGGGACTAAATACGACCTGCTGTCTTCCTGCAAGATATGGATCAATCCAGTATTGGGAATTTATGTTTTAATTAGCACTAAGGACATTTTGGTTATTGTAGAAGAGATTTTGAGGACTAGGATTTTAATTGGCACAAGTAACTTCTTCCTTGTTTACTATTGTCTTCCATTCTTTTTCTGAAAATATGATTTGATTTGAAATGTTATATATTCTCCATGTATAAAGCAAATGGATTAATAACCTTGAAATAGTCCACACTGGACAACTGTGCACAATATCATAAGGATGTGGGTCTGAAGAAACAAAACCAAAGAAATACAAATGTAGGAGGGAGGGAGGTGTATTCTGCATTGATCACATGCAAAAACTTAAACTCCTAGCTGAAAATGATAAACTTATGTTGAGTAGCTGAAAGGAAAGAGACTCATACCATAACGTGGAAGTGCAACATGAGGGAAAATTAGTTTCTAGTGTGGAATATTTGCAAACTACCTGGTCACCAATTAATTACACCAATTCTACCTGAAAAAGAGCTTGTCTCCTTCTAGCAGTACTTTGATCAGGCTATAAATTTAGAAAATGGTGTGAAATCAAGCAAGTTCCCATGTCATATCCAGTTCCCTTGAGTCAGACCAGCAAAAATATTCCTAAGCCACTAGGGACTTATTTATATTGTCGGAGAAGTGTGGTGGCTTGAAAGGTACTTTTTACAAAGAGTGCCAGCAAAAATGTCCCATTAATTTTGATTTTTTTTGAAGTTAAGAATAGTTTAGGTTTAATCCTGCCAAGGAGCAGGGATGAAAAAAAAATCTCTCAAGCCCCTATTTCTACCTGTGATTCTATTATTAAAATGTCCAAGTTTTCCTGGAATTCAATATTCTTATTAAGATGCAAGCAACCCAAAGCCTAAATTATCATTTTACTGCTTAGACTTTGAGGTGTTACTTAGTCAGATCTCAGAGGAAAATGGCATGATGTGCTAAAGCAGTTCCAGTACATGTGCAGATTCAGGGTTAATAGAGAACTGCATTGGTTTATTTTAAGAAAATATGAAAGAAAAATTAATTTAGGCTTTCCTATGAGAGCATAATAAAAACCTCAACAAAGCAGTTTTCCCAGCTAAGGCATCGTTCTTCCAGTAATTCTGTTGGGGGAAATAAGTGCAAGGGGTAATATATCAGAGGAAATATTCTGCGAAGGGTTGTGAAGTGCTCAACAAATTTGTTAATGTCTTGTTTAACTTAGCAACACTGTAGAGTCACTACTGAAACAACACAAACAGAACTAAAAAGGTGCGTCCCAGGATTCTGCTGATTTTCTGAGAGCAGAATCATGTTTTTGCTCCCTTCTGAACTGATGCAGCATTTATTTTTCTGCCACCAAATAAAACAAGCCAAACAAAAACAACTCTAAGTTAAGTAAATCACAGGCAATCTGCAGCAGAGCTTTTGCAAAATTACAGTCTTCAAAAACTCTCAGTTAGAGAGTGCCTCATAAGGTTAGAATAAATTAACACAGCCAGTATTTATGTCATTATTAGATTATGGATTGATAAGATTTGTGCTTGAAAGAGGAAGCAAGTCAGAGCATGCAAGTGGCTGCTGGAGCAGTAAATTTTTAGCAAACGGCCATGAGATGCACAATGTTCTGCTAAAGCCTTATGGCGTTGAACCCCCAGAAGACAATGGGAAACAATATTTCACTGGCAGTCATGTCAGTGCCATTCTATTGTCTTCAGATTTTCCCACAGACCATCAGCAGAGCAAAAATCCTTAAAAAGTTTCAAGATTTTTCCCTTTTTTCTTTCCCCCACTAGCCCACTGGAGCAATAATAAGATGTCCAAGGAAGGCCTCTAAACCCAAGGGAGGAAAAATCTTGGGAATAGTTCTGAAATATCTTTCCAAATGCACTGCCACTCTGAAAGCTTCTGCTTTTCTGATTCACTGGAAGCTGAGCAACTGTACTCTGAGCGATAATTAAGCCAGAGAAACAAACTGTGAAGGCCTCTGTGCTGTATGACCCTTTGATTCATTTCAGACATCTCAAATCTTTATCTCAGCCTGAAATTTTAGATTTGAGTGTTTCATTTACTTAGTCCTTTCAGAGTGTTCAGTGCTTTATGCATAGGCAAGACAAGTTTAGCTCACGTTCATGAATATGAAATATCACCTCATCATGCCTTCACTCACCACCTTTTAATTTGGCATATGACCTTTCTAATAATTTATAATTAGGAAATAGTATCCTAGATACCTGAAGCTATCAGGCTACTCAACAATGGAAAAAAAATTGCTTGAGACTCCTTCTTTGGACTGCAAATGCTGCTTATCACATGACAGCGAATGTCTGTACTTCTCATACGATCTAAATTGAGTCATGGTTGATACTAGCTTGAAAAATCATTTTGGAGAAGTGATGGAGTTATGCTGTGGAAAGAGTCACACTAATCCACTGCTCGTAACAATTGGGTTTTTCAGGGCTAAACAGAGGCTGGTAGGATTGCTTCAGATTTTGAAAGTACATATTACATGAAGGTGAAATATTTTCATCCATTTCAAAAGGGCCAAAACTGAATTTTCCTCTTGAATAGTCAATGGGCTATTACATGTAGGTATGAGGGGTAGTCTTATATTTTTATGCTGGAAGCTCATTTGCTAAATCAAGGTTAGCAATTACTGTTCATTGGCAGAGGTAGTATTTTAAATTTTATAAAGTCCCTGAAATTTCAGAAAACAATGTGAATAAATTCTGATAGTCACTACAAATTTTCAGCCAAAACTTGTTAAAAACCACCTAATTGGACTGGCACATAGAACTGACTTAACTTTAAAAAAAAGGAACTCATGGAATGGAGATTTGCTGCATTTTAGAGTTTTCTGCTCTATTCACTTAGCTAAGAATGGAACTGGTATTCAGCTGCTAAAGGAAAGTTGCCTCACTTAAAGCCATGTGGAACTGGCAGGAAACCTTTGTCCTCCTGACAAGGTCCTCCTCCAAGTCATCCTGCCCTTCTGCAACATGGATAAGAAGTCCAGGCCAGTGATCCTGCTGCAGCAGTCAGTGTGAGGAAGACAAAAACAACAGGACATGTGTTCAGTGTATGACATTTGAGACTTCGAAAAGTCACTTGTCTTACTTCGCACTTCACAGCCGGTAACTTATTTAAGAGCTGCCTTCTGGCACCTCTTCCCTGCTTTCTCATAGTTTGAAAATGAGCATTCTTTTCTGAGGGCAGTCACTGCTCACATCCTGTATGTGCCTGGCTGAAATGCTGTCCTGCCTGGTAAACAATCTGCAAAAACGAATTGTTCTCATGGGAAAAAGTCAAACTGGACAGCTCTGTGACATACTTCTGGAGGTTATGGGAAATCAAGCTTTTAATATGTTACTAAACATATACTTGTCCCTTTGCTGCTGCAGAGCTGACATAGTTCTATTGACTCCTGGAGAACAGAACTGATTGACATAGCTGAAATTCCTACCTTTAATTTTTGTTACACTGTAATCCCCTGCTTTAACCAGTTTTAAACCTGTGGTTTGTTTTTTAGGCCAGTGAAAGAACTTCTATTTTGCTGTTTGCAGTGCACACAATCTGTATGTTTGGTAGACCAGCATTTTTCTGCTTCTACTCATCATGACCCTGGTTGCTCTTTGAGTAAAATTTTCTCCTTACAGGGGGAGGAAAGAAATGTGGGACCATAAAATAACCTGATTTTCATCAGGGCAGCTCTTTGCCTCCTGCATTTAAACACTAAATACATTCAAGTGTCAGGCCTGGCTTGCCTGCTATGGGTGCTTTATATAACCTAGACTGGGTTGCTGTAGAAATTTTGATTGCATTTTATTGTGAAGTGGCTGGTTTTCAAGGCTTTGTTTGTTTGTTTTACCAGAAGGGATTCTAAAAATTGTTGTGCAACACCACTTATACAGCTTTTCTAGCTTTTTTTCTGCTGAATTTTAAATTTTTCTTCACTCACTGTTGTCATTGTAACACTTAGGTTTGCTGCTTGGACCATAAAATTTCTTTTGAAGCTTAAAAACAAGAAAATTGAGAAAGATTGAACTCCTCGGGAAAAATAATGAGAGAAATACTCCAGAAAGTTCAGAGATCAGTGAATACACAGTGAATGTTGTATTTATGTACTTCAGGGTGGCAGTTCAAAGGTAAGCAAAAAGTGAACACATATAAAAAATAATGGAGAGGAATCTAAATCCTTTGGCAGGGAGAGTTATTTGTTTAAAAGTAGTAACAGAAATACAACAAAGTGCCAGTTCACTGCCCTACTTTTCTGGAACCTGGAGATACAAGCCCCAGTCACTACCCAGGATTAAAGCAGGATAAGCTTTCTCTCAGGCCAACTGTCTCTCATCAGGGAAGCAAGAAGGGCAGAAACTGGAAAACAATAATTAGGGTACCTGATTGTAAGCATCAATTGCTTTGATTTACACATACAGACACACACACACTCTCTCTCTCTGCTCTGCTNATAATTGTTTTTTCTCTTATATGTACTTCTCTGAAAATTGTGTATTTACTGTGTTCTGATATCTTCAAGGATTTTTTTAAAGTTACATTTTAAATTATGTACTATTTCACACGATTCACTTACATGAGGAACATTTTTATAGATATAGAAGTTCAAGTGTAGCAGAATCTAACATACAAAAATAAGATGCCAACAAATAATTTAATACTGCAAGTCAAGCTTTTATAGTGCAACCCTGGATATATCAATATAATACAAACACTTGTTCCATAAATGACATGACATTCAGAGGACAAATAAGCTAAATATTCTTTCCACCATAAAAATAGTATCTCAGGGGAGATCTGATATTTGCTAAAATTAATTATGAAGCTCTGCTATGACTAATTATAAAAATGTCATTAACTATTATTTCAGGCAACAGTGAAAAGTGTGCTTTAGGAATGAAAGTCTAGTAACAGTCATATGAATACAATGGACATCTAGCAATATCTAAGTAAAATAGTTTAGTTCCTATCTTAAAAAGGAATTATAACACCAGTAGAATAAAGTCCTCTTTAGTTTCAGATGCTAACCACAGTGAGGCAATAGAGAAAAAAACCAATTCATTTTTCTAGGGGACCAACAAAAACCTGTGGACAATAAGTAAACCATTTCATTGAAGCTTATTGGCTTTGGGCAATGGCCATTGGAAATTACTTTTCTTTGTCACTCAATCTCAATACTGACTTTTTTTCTATATAGTACTTGAAAACACAAAACTTCTTGTGGTTGTTATAAATTCTCCGAAAAAAAATTACACAAGAACTCTTTGGCACAGTGTGATGAATGCTGTAAAATTAATGGTTTTGTGCTTAATATTCTTCAAGGCAATTTCCAGATTTCCAGAATTAAATTACTCCGTCATGCTCAAATACATCACATGGTGGCAGAACCTCGAGGCTGCAGAGTCACTGTAGGTGCATCCTCCTGTCTGTTCCAGGTGGTAGTACAGTAATTTCTTGCTTAAATTTGCCACAGAGCAGCCTGTTCCTAGTCACTGGTTCAACTTGAATTTTGGTGAATTGAGCTGGTGGGGTTACAGCAGGAGAGTGCAAAAGCAAGCAAAATGGGAAATTAGTCCATCCGTAAATCGATGGTTTTCAGCTGCTATATTTGTTCTATATACAAGAGTGTGGAAACAGATTTTTGACTTTTGAAAGACATTGGCTTTGTTGGCATATGCGGAAGGAATTAATTTTAAAGGAGTATCAGTTGTGTCTCTTAGCACATGACACAACTAAGTATTATAGATAAAGTCTGAAATCTCCTTAACTATGTTCTTCCAGTACTTCCAGATCAGGTCAAAATTCCTCCTTCACAGTTCATACTACATATCAAAAAATAATCTCATCATAAGATTTCCAAAAGTTACAAAGAGTCATTAGTTTCCACAAAGCAGTGCTAAATTTTCAGCTTGCTGGGTTATGTGAGGTGTGTCATATAAAACTGGCACACAGCTATGGAAAAAATGTGCAAGTGGAACAAAAAGTAAGTATAGATCTTCAATAGCTCAAATTACGTTAGCTGTTCATTTGCACTTGGATTTGCCAGGAACATTTTTTCAGAAAGTAAAGGCTCAATTTTTCAGTTCCAGCCAAACCCTTAATCATTTACATATATAATAGTGGGGGGGAAAGGGATTTAACAAAGATGTTTGCATCAGCTAAGCATACAAAACTTTTGTTTTCCTCCTGCTTTGGATAGTTTTGCATTTGATGCTTGAAAGAAATGGATCTGCTCCAGACATTAGATCCCTGTGCCCTTTGCTATACCAAAAGGCAAATGCATGACAAAACATGTCCTTGTCCTGTGCTCTTGGAAAAGATTCCAGGTGCACTTTTTTTGTGCTGACTGTGTTAGCAGTTGCTTGCATTTTGGTTATACAATGAGATGAATGGGAGAACAACAGGTCAGGGAAAGAGAGCAGCAGGGATTAGTATGTCAGAAATGCTTCTGGCTGGCCGTGAGCATCTGAGTGACCTTTAGAAAAGAAAAAGGGTGAGTAAATAGACAAGGGAACAGGTTCTGCCTGTCTGGAGGTAGGACAGTAGTTGGTAGTTGGCCACTATCCATCTGTAACAGTTTTTTTTCTTTCTGCATTCTGCTGTTAAACATTTGTCAGTACCATAATATTTAGGATAACATATCTGGCCTACTATTTCATGCAATCCAATATATCATTGGTGTTTGTCTAAATCCAATTTATCTGATAAAAATATAACAAATTATGACGCGTCTTTAAAAGTGTGGATTAAAAAAGAAAAAACAAAAAGCTGGATGTTTGTGTGATTTTGAGTGGAGATAAGAGTAAAAATAGTCAAGTTGAAGTAAAAGCAAAAGGAAAACATTCCATAAACTACATGTCAGGAAATGTAAATAAACAGATGAGACACTCCAGACTGTTACAGGCAAGTTGGGAAAGTCAGGGAGAGAGCACAGTTAACTGAAGAAGTATATTGTGGGAAGACTAGAATTATCTTGGGAATTACAAGCCAATGAGCTTAGTTATCCAGAAATACACTGGGAACATATGAATCAGTGTACAAGGGTATAGAGGAAAATAAAAACATTAAAAATTATCAACATACTTGTATCAAAGTGAAAAATCATACCCACTGCTTTTCTTAGGCAGCATATCTGCTAAAGAAGACAGAAGAAAAAATGGCCTGGATTTCAGTAAGACTTTCTAGCAGTTCATTATGAAATTTTCCTGAAAAACTAGGGAGTTAATTCTTTAAACTGCAATAAGGCAGAACTACCTCTGATTGTAAAGCAGAATTTAAGTCAATTTTTAATCATTTTCTGTCAGATTAGGGTACATCTTAAGTTTATGGAGGTACATGGAAGATCTGGGGACAGTCTGGTCAGTTGAAAGACAATCTGGTCTAATCCAGGTGTTGTTCACATTGTTGCTCACTGCGGTAAGGCCAAAGGAATGCATCTATGATGTATGAGCAATTATGTGGAAAGTCAGAAATAAACAATAAATTGCTGTAAAATAAGGCAGATGAAACTCATACAACATAAGTTGCATTCCTATACATGATATTATGGTAAGATAGCAAAATTTAAATGGCTGCCTGGGAGTTTTGCAGGCAGTAGTAAATTTAAAAAATAAAAAGGAAAAAATAATAAAGAGTCAAAAGTGTTGTGTAAAGGCAGAAAACCTTCCCCATGTATTAAGAGTGTTGCTACATGGAAGTATGAAGGGTTGCAACACTTTATTCTGGCAATACCTTGGGTAGGTCCAGCTTAATACATTAAATAAAGGACTTGACATGGAGGAGATTTGGGCTTGGTAGTGTCAGAAGTGATTTGAAACATGCACTTTCGAAAGAATTGAGTTTTTCTAGCCCAGACAAGAGATAGCAGATTAAAAGAGTACTTTTCTCCCTGACTCTGATACTGGGACACTGAAAAGTGCACTGCAGAGACAATAATTAGTTCTCCATTATCCAGGATAGGTAGAGCCACAGCTAACTGGCAGAGCAGAAGGATATGGATAATTATGTGACAGGCACAGAACACCCACACTTGATTGCGCAAGCCCTGCTCTGTCCCTTCAATGCGATTCCCAGACATTATTTTATCAAATTGTAAATTAGAGTAGTGGGAAGCATAGAGAAGAGATTCTCCAATTTTCCAGAGTTCTGGCCTTTCTTAATTAATTAGTATTATAGTAATTGTAATTAGTATGATGGGAGAAGTTCTTTGTCTGAATTTCTTATTATCAGAGGACCTTTCTTAAAAATAAGCAGTACCCATATAAGCATGTTTGTACTACACTGTTCTTCTGCTGAGGGCAAAATGGATTCAGCATGATACAACGTAGTTTATGTCCCTAGTCTCCAAATATAGAAATTTTCTATTTTACTGTATGAAAAGAACAACTACATGATAGAGTTTATCAACAAAAAAAATCTGGTTCATTGGTAAAAAATTCAGCAGCAGTCCCAAGACAATTTATGTCTAAATCCCAACAGAACATTCTCAATAATAAATTGTTCATTAACAATGAAGTTATATTAATGGGATATATTCCATCTCTATATTATACAGGACTTGTTATATTTTTAGAATGCTTTGTAATATTAGGTTGAATATCTTCTCAAATTTAAAGTATCAGCAAGAGGTTGAAGCATCTGCTGTCAGCATTTTTCCCAGCCAGTCAATATGTCAAACAAACTTGGATTTTTTTTCCTCCTTTTTCTCTTCTTGTGGCAGGGAGAACAGCCTCTAACTGCACTGTTGATAATATTTAGTAAGGTAGACAAAATACCAGTGTGCAGAAGCTTTTGCAGAAGGGAAGAACTGGCTGGGGAAAGAGGGAGACGGGCAAAAATAGAGAACTCCAGAGAAGAAGAAGAATGAGGAATGATACAAAAGACTTCCATCATGTTTGTTGAAAGAGTTACAGAGGTTAATGGAGGACATTTGAGGATCCCCAGTTTTTGCCTGAAATGAGGCTTCTCACCCCCAGTGGAAGCCTTCTTTGTCACAATACAGACAAACAGTTCTGCTTCTTCATTTCTGTTTCATTTCTTCTTTTCCCAGGTCATCATTTTTCCAAATATGTTGTGCCTTACAAATGCATATCTTCTAATTTTTCCTCTTTTTTAAAATTTTCTTCATTTCCTCTAATCCAAATCTCCTTCACCATGCCATACCAAACACCAGGAATCTCAGTCTTTATAATTTTAGGCACACATGAAAATGAATATTTGCTCTTTGACATCATTGGTGTGCATTTCTCCATACAGAGTTGTCCCAGATCTGTATAAAACATGACTAACAGGACAAAAATGTTGGGACAATATTATATGCAACAACTCAATTTTAGTCACTTGGATGCTTTGATTTTGTCTGTAATCCTGCAAAGACACTAAGTTTAACTCCCTCTGAACAAGATTTCTTTACAGAAACAGAGTTATCTGGTGTGTCCTTCAAATGCAACCAAATTCTTCCACCTCAGTTGACTCCCTGATGACCAGAATTTCTTTGCTGCCAGAGTATCACTTCTTGCCTCCTTTGCCTGAATTGCAGATGCTAGTAGCATTCCCATTTCTACTGGACAATGTAGCTTTGAAGACCAAGACTGAAAATCTGAAATTTTCCTTAAAAAGAGACTACAAGCAGACATATGCACAAAAGTACAAAAACTGAACTGGAGTAATTTCTACAACTACTATATGGTTGCCTGGTGGAGTTTTCCACTTAAAAGATTTCCTTCAAAAACTGGGAGTCAGATGACAAGGTCTTGATAGGATGTCTGCAATGTCTGAGGTCAATCAACACTTCTCTGTGGTTTTGGCCTGAAGTAAAAACCTATTATTCTCACACCCAAATGGAAATTTCAGATTTCATACTGAGAAATAATTTTCTCCAAATTGCTCTACCTGATGCCACTGAATAATCTGTAATTTTAGCACTCAGCTTTCCCTCTTGTTATTATTTATTCTTTCTTTTTCATTATTATTTTTTTCTTTNTAAGCAGAAACTGAAAATGTAGTTCTGGTGGTTAAGAGTCAATTGACAATTACCCAAAATAAGGTGGTATGTTGTTCACAGGCTGAATTTTCTTGCTTGTATTTCGGGCTCTGCTCCACTCACTGCTCTAGGAAACAACATCAAGGAACATGAACTGTATAAACTAGAACTTGGAAAAAACTTAAATAAGTATGGATTTAAAATTTAATCAAACTCTCTTAGTAATCAGCCATTGCTGACAGATCTACAGCCAGTGAAAGGTCTGTTTTATCTTCCTGCTAATGCAGATTAGTCCTTTTTAAGCTCTTTCAAGCGTTTTCATCAGCACCAAGCCCTGGGGCTTTCAGGCCATGTCTTATTTTGCCACTATAGATTAAAACATTGCTAAATGTGAATTTGTTCCAGATTAATATATTCAGGAAGCCTCCATATTTAATTTAATTTATTCTTTGTTCCAACAGCATGAATCATGGCTATTAAATTGTAAGTACTATATTACTGACCCCATCTAGTCTGATTCACCTTGAGAATCATAAAAACCTCTCTTTTTGGGATAAATGCTAAATTAAAATTATTTTAAAAACCGCTTCACTGTTACAGATTTTCAGCTGGCCACTCTGCTCAGCATTGAACTTATTTTAGGTCTTCTAGTTCAGATAACACATGGTTTGGTTAATAAACACATTTTCAAATACATTTGTTGATTTGCCAGCTCTGGTGTATTAATTCTGCCCAGTACTGATGGAGAAGTATTTCCTATATTTGCTGAATTTACCTTAATAATGAGAGATCTGAACAACTCAGGGTCGACCTGAACATCTCAAACATTGGATGTTTCTAACTAAGAGTCAGTGTGCACGTATTTCTAGATAGTTGAAGAATTAAATTTTGAAATGTTTATTCTCACATTTTATCAAAATAGATACTTCAAAACTGAGGCAATTTACCCATTTAAACTTGAAAACTTAGCTGTGAAAAAGTCAGTCTTTCAATTTTTCTTAGTTTGAAAGAAAAATAAAATTAATGGATATCATGTACTCCTACTGAACACCTCTCCTGCAAAAAAAAGGGTGAGAAAATTGCATCAATTCAGCCTGAAAAACAGAAGGCTCTGGGGAAACCTTATTGTGACCTTTCTATATGTAAAGAAGGCTAAAGAAAAAGGTAGAGACTTTTTACCAGGACCTAAGGTGACAGGACAAGGGGCAGTGGATTTAAATTGAAAGACAGTACATTTAGATTGGACATAAGGAAGATATTTTTCATTATTAAAAACTGAAACAGGTTTTCCAGAGAAGTTGTGGATGACCTGGAAAATGTTCACAGTCAGGCTGGATGAGGCTTTGAGTGATCTGACCTAGACACAAATGCAGGAAGGGATTGGGGGTTGGAACAAATGATCTCTGAGTGTCCCTTCCAACAAAACACCTTCTATAACTTTATGATTTGTTATCATATCCTGAGTGAACTATGAAATTCGTGTTTCAAGTATCTACTGCATATTATTCAGTTATTTTTAAAGCATAGCCCTTGCATTTGTCCAGATTTAAGAAAATCAACAATTTCACAATGAAGTTAGTTGTAAAGCAGCAAAGAATTGAACATTATTGTCTGTGTTCCCAGAAGAGCATTCTCTAATTAATGCTGTAACTATTTCAAAAACTCATATGTTTTTTATATTCCTTCAGAAATATGAGTATGATATGCTAATTATTTCTGGGGAAAAGCTGTGAGCTCTTAGACAGTATTAATATACAGGAGACATTCTGAAGATTTACAAAAACCCCCAATATCTGAATCTTTAGTCCTATTGAAGAAAGAAGCTTCAGACAATGGCATTTGAAGAACTGGCAGGGTTTTCTGGATAGGCTGCTTTCGGGCATCTGACTCTCTCTGTCCATGAGAAATTTGCTGGATGATTTACAGGAGCCTTAGACTGATAATGTTTGCATTAATTAACTTACACTGGCATGAAATTATGAATTTCAGACCATGAATGAATCTCATTTTGTTTGTTCTTAACCAGATTGTACCAGCTGGGGTCAACAGCACTGTTTTTTAACCAACTGTCAGCACAATTACCTAGCTTGTGGTGATCTGAGCAGTGGAATAACAGGCATTGTGCACACCTGTAGTTCTATGGAGGTGAAATATCAGGTTTTAAAAGACTGTGATTGCAAATACATAAGTGACATAGCACTTCTTATCAAAACTTCTATTTTCCTTATCTCCTATTTTTCTTCCTGTTTAGAAAACAAGGCTTTCAGGGAAACAATGTCTTCCTCAACTAATATGCATGTTCTGTCTGCACATGGAATATTAGGCAGAAAATGCTACAACCATTTAGCAGTTTAGAAATATTTGCCTCATTTATTAACACATAATCAAAACAGCCAAAGCCACAGCTCATGTCTAATTTATGTGATTTTGCCAAGGAAATGAACTTAGATAAAACCTAGATCTACTAATTTGTGAGGGTCTGGAAAACTTCAATGAAGGGTTTCTAACAAACATTTGGACCTCCATTTCTGAAAATTCTCCAGAACTGAAAGACTGTCTTGGTTATCAAAGTACAAAAATACTCAATCATTCAAAAATAATCAGATCTTTTAGAATGCTAGCTTCATAAAAAAGAAAGTAAAATATACAATAGTATGCTATTCCTTTTGCTAAAGGAAGTCTGGCCTCTAAATTCTTCATGGTGCAGCTACCCAGGCAGCTGTCTGCTCCCCCGCTGCTCTCCTAGTAAGGCTCCAGTTACAAAACGTGGGTATCAAATCCCAAGGCTCCATTATCTATCTTGCTGGATGGGAGAGGATCAAAGAACCTGTGTCTGACCCAGTGCTATGGGCTGTCAAGTGTCCAGCTCTTCTTCCTACAGGTTGAATCCCAAGCCTGCACTGCACTGGTGTGTATTATTACTGGGGATACTTTTCTGCCTGATAGAATGGATAGTTTGTCCAAACCTTTACTCACCATTTCAACAGTATAGTTTTCTACATGTTATCACCTATGTCTGCAACCAAGACAGAAAATGAAATCAAATATTTGCTACATTTGTTTTTCAACCTTTAAGTTGCAGCTGTTAACCAAAGGCCGAACAATTTTTCCTGGATTTCCATCAGTCTGAAGCTTTTAGCTTCAGGATTTCTCATTTGTTTCAGATCTCAGGCCCATACTTATCTTGCAGCCCTGAGAAGCAAGCTCAAGCATGACAGGACCACCTTAGGTTTTTCAGAAATCTCAAGGCCTTTACAGCAGTTTAATAGGATATCCATATGTTAAAAACAAAGCAAAGTCTGTGAATGTGATGTGGCATTAGCTTTGAACTGCCAATCCAGATAAATTGCTTTAATTACCTCTGGTAATTGTAGCCTGAGAGACTTAAATCTTTGTGATGATTCCTGCTGGAGATTCAGGAATTACCAGGGGCTGTGAATCATTCCGAAGGAAGACTTTGTTTGCTGTCCCTGTGCTTTGGAGGCTAAAGGATTGAACAGCATGTAGAAACCTTCCCTTGTCAACTTGTTTTATCATGAGATAACAACTCTGGCCACATATAAGCTACTTGTAGATATACAGCATTAATGGGATGGCCAAGAAGTCAAAAATTTAGACAAGTACTTCTTGCAGTAAGAAACAGTAAGAAAAATATAATAGGAAATATTCAGGAGAAAACTGGCTTGGGTACAGCAATTGAGACCAAAGAACAAACTGCTGCATTTTCTAAGTCACTAGCAAATACATATAATTTGGGTTGAATAATTAATAACCTGGAATATGAATCAGTGCCAAAGAGGGTTTTATGAAACAAGTATCACACTGTTACAAGAAGCTGCAGTCTTTTTTTTTAACAACTCTTTTCAAGATTGAAAAGCTTGAGGTAGGAAAAAAAAAGCAGAAGTGGAAGATGCCATTCTGCTAGAATAAGTAAGACCATGGTCATCATATATTTATTGCAATAAGGTAAAAGATAAAATATTTCTATCTGCACTTGAACATTCATCTTACAATAATTTTTAACAATTCATTAAGACACAGTTCCTTTAAGTGCTTTAGAAATGGCATAACCATTAATCAAGCAAAGTTACCTAAAGCACTTTACATTAAGAGATTTGTTTTTTCTAAAGTGCAATATTTTTTTTGTTTCCTTTTAAATCAACATTATAATTAGATTATAAAGGCCAAATTTTACTTTATGAATTACAGCATGTGAGTGTACGTATAGCATTTTATAATAGATGTATAATGTCTGTATATCCTTTGTGTAAACTAGACTGTATATTATATAGGGTCATATACTCAAAAAGGTAAGGAAAAGGTCTTTCAGAACTTATTTTGCAAAGAAAAAACAAATCACCACTGGGTGCCACTGTTCTTCCTTCTAGCCTGTCTCATCTATCACTGCAGAATGATTTTAGCATTGAAGGCCATGATCCAGAGCCCATTCAAACTGTGGCAATCCTCACAAAGACTTCAGCAGGACGTGATGAGGATCTAAAAGAACACGACCCTTCAACAGAAATGTGCCAATTGCATAAGGATTATAAAATATGGCAGCTGCTTGTGCATCAAAAACTCTCTGGAATTTTATTCTAGTGTTGTGCATGGGTTTTTGACAGCAGCAGCTTCCAGGAGATGAGTTAGTGAGCTGCTCCTGAATTCTTGAGAAGGCAGGAATAAATCTGCTCACTTCAGCAGAATCATGGGCAGGACTCTTCAGACATCCAGTTCTTCATGTCCAGAGAGGTGCTCACTTCAGAGCACCCATGAGGAGTTGCAATCCTGTTTTCCAACCCTTCTAAGCTGCATAATTTGCTGTTCAATAGCACTAACACCCCCTCAAAGAGTGCATACTGTGGCTGCAATTTAGGGATGCTGGCATTATTCCTCTCTTGGCTTCACTCTCCAATGGTAATATTGTTGATTTATGAAAGACTCAGAGTACTTAGATAAGCTATTTCCTGGCTCTGTGCCTTCCCTTTCTCTGTCTCTATAGAGCCCCAAGTTATGAAAGAGAAAGGGAGAACACAGTACTAAGCTTTTAAAGTCAGGTTGATGCTAAATGCCTTTGGCATTTGAGAGATCTTTTCTGAATCCATCCAGTATTATCGAATGGTACAACAAAGCTAGAAGGAGTGCTCAGAAGCACCTTAAGTAACTAAGGAATGTAAGGGCAGACTTGTAAAGATTTTTGTTTGTTTGATAATTAAACAGCAGGAATTTTAAATGCTCAAAGGTTAGTTGGGGGTAGATACATCCAGAATTTCCTGGGAATTAGCAGATTCATCATTGAGGGCTCCTGTGCTCAACGGAATTACCTACCACAAGCTAGATACATAAATATCCATGACAAACACAGGAAGGAGTCTTCACTTGAGAATGGTATTCAGGAAAACCTATAAACTGAGTGGAAGTTTACTGAAATTCATCTTTGGGAAATGCTGACAAAAGCTCTCAACCCCTAAAAGTGCATGCTTCAACCCACTGAAGGATAACTTTATATAAAGCAAGGTATTACTCTTATAGAACAAGTGTTTTTATTGCTGGGCTACATTTCAGCATGTAAATGTATTTGTTCTGATTTGTATAAAAGGAATTTCAATTGAAAGAGACACTTTCTGTATCCTTTGTCCTGTCTCCTTGAATTATAGAATTGTTAAGGTTGGAAAATACATCTAAGGTCAATGAGACCAAGCAGTACCACGGCACTGCCATATTCACCCCTAACCCACATCCTCAAGTGCCACATCCATGTTTTTTGAACACTTCCAAGGACAGTGATTCCAGCACTTCACCAGGCAGTTCCTTCCAATGTGTCACCACCTTTCAACTGAAGAAATTTTTCCTTATATCCAATCTAATCCTCCCTGGCACAGCCTGAGGCCATTCCCTCTCCTCCTGTCCCTGTTCCCTGGGAGCTGAGCAAGAGCCCCCCCGGCTGTCCCCTCCTGTTGAGAGTTGTGCAGACCCAGAAGGTTCCCCCTGAGCCTCCTTTTCTCCAGGCTGAGCTCCTTTCCCAACTCCCTCAGGAATTCTCCATCCCTTTCCCAGCTCTGTTCCCTTCTCTGGAAACACTCCGGCCCCTCAATGTCCCTCTTATCATGAGGTCCCCTTTTGCTTACTGAGGTTTAGAACAACAGTCTGGTAGCATTGGGTGTTTGGGAAGTTTTGTACATTCCAGGCACAAGGACATGAGATTTAAAATGGGAGCATAAGGGATTTCATAGTTTTCAGTGGCATTGAACTGTAGGACACAGGTATTCCATTCCATTCTTTTAAATATAAAATAGTTTTGAACCAAGCCTTTAGTATACAAAAAATAGTTTAGGCTTTCAAGGGTTAGACACAAAAAAATATTTTTATGTATGTCTCCTGTTAAGATGTGTCTCTGGGAGCAATTGGAGTCTACGTGTCTGATAATTTTTTGCCGATGGGAATGTACTTTGGCTTTTCTGAAAATATCTTCCAAATACTTGTTTCTGAGTTCCCCAAAGCAGGGCATCTCCTCAGTACTATCCAGATCAATGACAATTCGGAGTATTTCAATGTCTTCTTATTCTTAATTTGTCCAATCATGAAGCCAGGGAGCCAGGTTACTCTTTGCACTACAGAAGAAGCTGAAGGCTTAGCTGTAATTATTTTAAGCTTGATGTAATTAGCCTGATATAATTCATAAGAATCCTCATCTCTTCTCTTGAACACAATAGTAGATGCAGTTATGCAGAACTGATTCATATGAAACGTGAAGAGAAAGCAGCAATTGTAAGGCAAAAAGAAAAAAAGAAAGTATTGTTCCAGGTTGATAGAGGGGGGTAAAGGATGAAACTATACATAGTAAGGCTAACATAAGGTTAAATAATGCACAGACTGTTAATTTTGTATGACTGAATTATACCAGTGAGAAGGAGACAAAAAGATGTCATTCAAAGAGCAGAACAAAACTCCATAAAATTTATAACTCTGAACTTAAAATTTGCTAGTGTCACAAGTTCAAAGCAGAGTATTAAAAAAAGTTATCATAATAAATAATTTGCAATCTGCATTTCAGATACTCAGGTCATTCAACTAATTTTATGTTAATGTATTGTGCCTGGATTTTTCTTCATTTAGATGGGCGAAATTTTAGTTAGGCAGAGTTGTTTGGGTGGTTTTTATTTAAAAAAAAACCCAAACCAAAACAAAACAAAACAAAAAAAACCCCTGCAAGTTATTTAATCTGAGGGAATATTTGCTGAGTATTAATGTACTCAAATATACATTTGGAGTTGGAGTCAGATAGAACTGCCTGTCTTCGCCTTGCAATGCTTGGTGTCACTGGAACTGCTCATGTGACAACACTCTAATATGAGAGGAGACAATAGGCATTGTTGGCCTCACATATTAATAAATAAGAGCCACAGTGTGTGCAAACAAAGGCTGCTTCCTGGAACACTGTGTCACATGATTCCCCGGGTCAATCCTGATGGCTTGGCTCTGCTGAGATCAATGGGCTCCATTCTCCTGGCATTGATTTTGCACCACTGCAGAGACATTGCTGGTGCATGGTCCCAAATTCTGACCTCAGCTCCGTTGGTGTCACTCAGATCAGAAGTGACCTACTGATCTGAGAGTTGTGTCCAGTGTTAACCCTGGTCTCCCTGACCAGGCTCGTGTGAGCAGGGAAAACAGACCCACTGAGCATCTTGGCAGAGCTGTAATTAGGCAGTAAAATCTGTGTGAATAACCACAGAAGGGGTGAGAGAAGAGATATGGTGGGTTATTAGCAAGTGCTCCATTTTTCTACTGAGCAGGGAATTAATGAGAAGAATAAATACTATTTGACTGTCTGTGGGGATTACCACCCCCATGCTTTTTCTCTAAATGTAGATTTAAGTCACACTGAAAATGAGTGTTTCGCTTTATTGCTTGTGTGCTTTTGAGTGTTCTTGTTCCTGAAAGGACTCCCTGGCTTTTTGGATTGCCATGTAATAGATGGTAAAAGGCTATCATATAAAAAGAACACCAGAAATAGGACAGCTTTCTTAGAAACAACAGGCAATCTCAGTTTTCTACCCTTAACTGATACTTGCCACTTTCTAAATATTTCTAATATTTATTTTCCAGACTGCTAATGAACACACGAGTATTACTCCTCAAAAACACCCCAAAAACAAAAGCAAAAAAGCCACAAACCAACAACAACAAAAAGACAAACAAAAAAGTTAAAAGGAAGGTCTTTGATAGCATACCAATTACATAGGAAAACCTGCTATAAAGTGGTGAAACAGTTTTTGTTCTTTTTAGGGAGGTTGGAATAGATGATCTTTTAGATGAACCTAAATCATTCTGAACATGGGTATGTGTTTTTAGGAGAAGGGTGAGTGTGTGTATAATTCTACACCAGATCCAGGTTTTTAAACTTTCACTATTATTCTCTTCTCCATTACTTATCCATATATCCTGTTTTAGCACTACCCCACAACTTCCCCACATAATTTGCATATGAATCTAATACAGAGTACAGCAGTGCCCCAGGAGATAGTTCTCACTTAAAATCAGTTTGGTCAGAAAAGTAGTCAGAGCCCCTAGTCTTGATGGACAACCTGAGGAGAAAAACAAAGGAAATATTGCACTGGGAGATTTTACCAGGAAGAAGGAAGCCTGGAATAAACCAAATTGTTGTCCTGAAATCCCACTGGGGTTCTGTATTCATAAAACTCTGCCAAAATATATGGTACAGGTTGCAACTAAAATACACCATGATTTGTAGATGGCTGGTACTGACAAACCAGTATGTGTTAATTAATTGAGCTGCAGTCTGCTCAATATTAATTAACATTAAAGTATATGAGAATGTCCAGACAACCTAATTAAAAGTGGTGGAGTTTATTTTGTTTTTTGGTTTTGTTTTGTTCTTTAAATACATCACTAATAATTCAGCACTAGTTAGGGCAAGAAAATAAAAAAATAACAGGAATGAGTTTTTACCAAGATTCTTATCTTCCGAATACTAAATAGCATGGGTTTCCATCATCTGCTTTGTCTCCAGCCTTGATCTCTAATGGATCTGAGCAGACTGCTCAAGTTTCAAGAAATTCTGTTGCTTTTGAGAACATTAGAAAGTACATCCCAGAAGGTTTGTTTCCTTTTGGTATTTCACCACTGTCAAATGGACAAGATTAATGCTTGGAAGAGTTGCAATGCAGTCTTCCTTATCTTTGATTTTATCATGAATTTCGACCTGCCTGTGTGCCCATCAGGCTCCTGAAGACTCAAACAAAACCCTGGCACAGAGTAACAGATAAAGTTGTAACATATCTATCTATATAATCTATATCTATATCTATATCTATNTACATCTACATCTATATCTATATCTATATGTAATTCATTAACAGTTATTGATATGGCCATGACACAATTTATTTTTTAAGAAAATAAAGACAGCTCCAACAAGTTTACTTCCACATTTCAGGCAACTGTCTCACCCAGACCTCACTAAGTGTAGCAAAACTTTTCAGGTGATTATGGAACCCACATAAATGCAGACCAACGATATTTTTCATTAAATGCTGAGGGCCTAAGATATTGTGCCATATTCCTGTCCTGCTGTACTGGCCCTGGCTAGGAAGATTACTGAGAATACCTTGGATACTTCATCAAATTGTTGGCTCCAGAATACTTGATATAAACAAGGATTAGTGCTTGGTTGTGTCAGTACCCTATTTAGGCCAGTGCCCATTTAGACTGTTTTTTGTCTATTTCTGTGTGAGTTCAGGTCTACAAAAGCAAAACAGTATTTCAACTGGTGCATTTCTAGGGGATTATTGTTCTTGACGGGTGGTTAAACATCACTCAATGCATGCAGTGCTTGCCTAAATATGCACTGTCTATTGTGTTTTAGTGTTTAAATAGAGCACTGTGAGGATAAGCTTGTTTGAAGTAAGGTAGTCTTAGCAGCAGTGTTTATATGCGAAAGTGCATAAACACCATTATTTCTGTGGAGCCAGAAGTGGAATTCCTTCTCTAGAGCTGTTCTGCCTGAACATGCACTTAAGGTTTGTGTCATACCCAGCTGATCGCAGAATCATGAAACTGTAATTATTAGTGACAGAGAAACCTATTAGGTAAGTCCCGTGGGGACCAGCAACAGAACCACTGACACTAATCTCTCATAATAAATGTAGTTATACAACTAATGTAAGTAATTGGAACTTTCTATCTCTATATCCAGTTAATTCTGCCTGAATGCAGGCTTACGTTTTGTGTTATACTCAGATGATCAGAGAATCCTAAAATCAGAATTATTAGTGATAGAAAAACCCATTACGTAAGTCTCCCAGGGAGCAGCACAGCATCATTGACACAGTAATCTTTCATGGTAAATGCAGTTATACAGCTAATTTTAGCAACTGGGTCTTTCTTCAAACAAATTTGTTACTTCTGAGGCTATTTGTATCTGATGTCACTACAAGAGAATTGCTCTGCAGCACGACTTCAGCTTTGTTAGTGGGGAAGGAACACGAACACTGGTACAGCAGTGCTGTATTTGGAGCAGAATACTGGCTTAAAGAGAATGGCAAAGATACAACAAATCAGCTTTTGTTCTTGTTTTTCCAGGCAGGATGTTTGCCTCTTCTAACTAATTACATAACCAATGGCTTTGCTTAGTCTTAAATGTCATGCTCTTGGTGGTGTGAACGGTGTACACAGCTACACTTGTGCCTTCAACACACAATATAGTTTGTGTTTCTTCCTCTTTTCCTGTGGATTTTTAGGGTTGGGCAAATCATTTATATCATGTTCCACCTGAAACTTTTCAAGGAGATGTGTAGGCTCTACCTCCACTGGGAAATAATCACAGGAGAAATGACTGCCAGTCAGTGTGTGTGTGGAATTCCAAGCTGCAGCAAGAGAGCCACACATAAATCATTTGCTGGGTGCCATGCACACACAGGCCTGTCCCTGGGTATGATCAGTACAACAAGCAGCTTATCTCAGGATTTCTCAACCTGGAAATTGTTGTCTCATTCCAAACATTTCTGCAGAACATGATGGGCTAGCCACCCTGCCAAATCAAGAGACCAAAGAAACAAATGCTCCGGAGCAAGATGGCTTTGCTCCTGACAGCCATAGGTGTCTGAACCCCTGATGTGAAACTCCAGTCCCCTGTGGCACAATTCAGCTCAGTCTGGAATCCTGTGAGCAGCAGGATTTTGCCTCTCTCAGGATGGCAGCAGGTAGAAGCAGGGAGGCATTCTATCTGCCTAAACAGCATTTTCCTACTTCCCTGCCTGAAAGGTGGAGATAACAAAACAAAAGGCTAAAGCTGACCCTCAAGTTGTACTTTGACTGAGTCCAGGCCTGAAAATCTGGTGTGACCATGTTCTGTTAAATGCTGACAGCAGAGTTCTGTTCTTCCCCAAACAACTGACAGCTGACAAACTTCTAGGCAGCAATTATCTGATTGTGCCTCTGCTGTTAACAGGGTTGCATCTGCATCTTGTTTTTGGTACTGACTGTAGAACAAACTCCAGGGACACCTTTGGAGGTGTCCACACTGACCAGATTGCCAGGAAGAGGCAGACCTTCCTGGTGACCCCTGAACTCTTACAGTTATCCTTGGCCTTTCCATCAGCCCTGTACACAGCAAGCTGGTTTGATCCTGTTACCAGTTCCTGCTGCTCCAACTCAGCTCTGTGCAGCAGTTTCCCCGTTGTTTTCTCTGTTGGACATTAAAGCCCTTATATAAAGCCTGTGAGGAACCCAGATTTTGATGCAATCCTCCTTCAGGTGTGAAAAAACAGATTTATCTCTTTTTTTATTGAGGCTGAAGGGGTGTGATCTATTTTATTTAATGCCAGACAGAGGAGTGCAAGTAGAGGAACTTACAACTTGAAGGAGCTCGTGGAAGGGGTGGGAGTAAAATGAGGTGTCAGGTTTTGTGATTGTAGTGTCTGCACATTTTCACTGTGATTATCTTTTGTTATCAGTGTTCAGAAAGAGTAATTTGAGGTCTGTCCTAGATCTAAGGGCATAGTGACAAGGTCAAGATGCATGATTTTAAGATAAAAGGCTGTAGGAAAGGCAGAATACTAAAAATAGTAAATAGTAAAAATAGTAAAAATACCATCCTCATAACACCTGCATGAATCAAATGTCACTTCACTGTGGACAGCCATCAAATCTGTTTGCAAGTTACACAGTATCAACTATTAATTGGATGATTTTAGTAAGTAAAATGAAGAAAGGAGACCAAGATTTACACACACGAATTTTACAGGATGAAAAATGAGGCCTTCAAGTATGCACAAATAATGAAGACCTTGGGTTTCCTGTTTTTTTTAAAAGGCAAGCTAGAATATAACATCTTAATAAGTTCAATAAATGACGATTCAGCAATAATTTCAGAATAATACCACTTTTTTTTTTTTTTGCTTGTGCTGAATGACTTCCATCCCACACAAGTTCCTCAAGGTTATTGCACCACAGAAGTCTTAACATACATACACATGGCCTATATATGGACTAAAATGCAAGTCACAAGCCACCTGATCCACATAGATGAGTTTTATCAAGTCACTTTAAATACATATAGTAATCTGAAAAAAAAAATTAAAAACCAAAACCCAAACCAACCAAAGAGACAAACAAACAAAAAAAACCCCAAAGAAACAATAACAAAAAATCAAGCTGGTTCTATAAAACAAGGTTTACAGATTTAAAGAAAATAGGAAACGTAAGTACTTCTTCTAGCTGAAAAAACTGCCTAGTTCACTGAGAAAATAATTAATACAGTCACACAGCTTTAGATATTAGAGTTCATTTTGCCTGTGAAGGCTCCATCTCCAGCCAGTTGAAGGATACAGAGAAGCCAGAGGTCTACTCATCTACTCATCAGTTCTGCTACCAGTGTCTAGGAACTATCCTTGTTTTTTACAAACAGAGGCAAAATTTGATGAGTGGGAATAACCACATGCACAGATTCCATAACTGGCGTGATAGCAAAGAATAGACAATGATTAGATAAAGGACAAGACGATCTAGTATTTTATGAGCTGCAAAAGGAATGTATACAATATCTCAGGCAGATGGTGCAGGTTCAAACAGTGGCAATCTTAATGTTTTTAAACACTGTCATATTTTGGCCTGGCGTAAATAAAGGAAAGGATGTGTTTAGTACCTGAGGTCAGAGATGGCCTTGTTTCCACAGGGATGAATTAGTGCACTTCAGGTAAATCTAACATAGAGATAGATTATGTTTGAGGATATAACACAGATTTGCAACATTCACCATTTAAAATAGTTTGCCCGAAGTCTTTTTCATCATGAGAAGCCTTTAGATACTTCCGTGCATAAAAGATAACACTTAAAACACAAAAAGACGCAATTATGGAAGAAGAATATTTAGCAAAGAAGAGAGACCTGTGGGGTAAATAAAAGGAAAAAATAGGATGGCAGTTAAAGTCTTTCATTAATTATCATATAAATAACATATTCTGTAACAACAACAACAAAAAAATGCTTTTATTTGAAAATAATCCTGTTGGAGAAGTCATACAAAAGATCTTGTCTTAACTACATTGGTTTCTAAATCCTGGCATTTGTGTTTTCTGGTGCAGATAGTGATTAAAAGTTTTATTATGCCCTTCAGAGGTGTAACTCAGAGGCTGGTGGCTGCTAAAATTGTTTCCACAAAGATTCTCTGGCATGTTCAGGCCCAAACACAGCCATTATTCAGCTATTCAGTGGAGTTAATGAAAGCTGTGGAAGTACGGCAGCTTTTGGTGGTACTTTGTCCTTTCTGACTTTGAAGCACTGCAATGTAAAATCCCTAGGAAATTATAAGCAGCTTGTCGAAGAAAGAAAATGAGGAGGAAGACATGGGGGAGGAGGAGAAACTTCTGTGCCTGGAAATACCTGTTCTATGTGGGGGTTCAGGGAGTATTTTAAAAATTCTTTTGTTAGTTACATTGTCAGCTCTGGATAAGATTTGTGAACTCTGTATGATTTAGCTGAGACTTGTATTTGTCTCAAAAGTTACCCTCTCTCTCTCTGTGGTGTAACATCTCCCAGACTTGCCTGGAGCTTTATCTTATATTGAAAACAGTGCAGGTTGCATCTTTGTTGGCCAACAAGTGAAGAAAATTACCAAAATTGGTTCAAGAAATGTAAAGCAACATTGTACATGATTGTGCTTCTTTGTTCTTTAATGATTTGGTCATCCTTCAGCACTGACATCTACAGTTTCCTAGCATTGTGCAGATCACAGGATCTATAAATATTTAACAGTTTATCACATTAAGCTGTAATAACATCTCCAAAATTAAAGAAAAAATGAAATAATATGCTATCTGTCATTTCTGAGCAACTCTGTGTTTCACTAGTCAATTAATTTATCACTTTTCAGGCCAATTGTTTTTATTATTCTCAAATCAAACACTTATTTGAACAGAAATTACATTGATAAATTCGTCCGATTATAGCATAAGGATTTTTTTTTAAGCTTAAGGAAACATGGACATTTAACCCAAAATGATGTCTAAACTTTTGTGAATTAAACTCAGTTGCTGAGGCCAGCACACTCTTTAGCTCATAAACTCCATTAAGTATCGCTAAAACATCCTGCTATGTGAGGAAACTTTTCCCCTAACTTTTTAAAAGCATTAAAACAAATTCTACTTGGTTTATCCCACTAACAGACAAGTCAAAATTCCTGTAAATTCCCTTCTGAAGATTTTTTTTTTGCCTAGAAATGTTTTTGGGACAAAAAAAAATTAAATTAAAATTTATAGTTAAGTGGATTATTACAACTTATAATTAGATGACACCAAATTTGGGACAAGAGTCAATGTGTTCAAGGACATGAGTGCCAACTAGAGAGACCTAAACAAGTGGAAGGAATAAGCCAACAGGAACCTCATGAAATTCAAGAAAAACAAATACACATTCCTGACCTGGGATTGAATAACCTGGTCTGATCATGCCTGTGAACTTCACATTGGACCAGGGTCTTTTAAAGCTCCCTCTCAGTCTGAATTATGCAATGTCTTATTGCTTGGCCCTAAGATTAATTTTATTCCTTAAACACATTAATAGTCTTAAATGAACACATTTAAATATATATTTTTATTAAATTTTTTCTTTCTTTTTTTTTAATATCTGACAAGCCTTGTAGTAGAACATCTTAATTTTAAGTCACATATGACCTGGTTTTCCTTGTTGATTATGCTTGATCTCTTAGTTCCTTTATCTGGAGTGGTATACGAAAGTATCTTGGCACTGGCTGTGCAGACTGAGAAAGCCAAGGTCATGCTCTTGTTTTATCTCCCCAACTCTCCTCTGATGTGAAGGTTTTATTAACTGCCTGACCTGCTGCAGTTAGTTAATATGCACCAAACCAGTTTTCACTGCAAGCCCCACATAAAAGGAATATCACGTTCATGGCAGCTTTCTCTGATTTATCAGTCAAACCCCAGCCAAGGGACCGTGCGGCCTTCTCTGTCCCTACTGTCCCTGACACTGGGCTGCCATTAATCAAGCCAGGCTGTCAGGCCAAACTCAGAGAAAACTCACAAACCTCAGCAAAAACCACTCCTCCAGCTGACTACAGCCTGACCACATGCCTTCCCAGGAAGCTGTTAATGGACTTTGGGAAGCTGTGATGAAACAAGTGAAGAATTTGGAGCAGATACAGAGAGGTTGCCCAGGACATCACAGCACCAGCTGTGACAGGACCAGCAGGGTGGTGGTGGCACCTCCCTCACTTCAAAATTGCTGCTGCTGTCCTGGTGCTGCCTTTCCCACAAGGGTTACCAGCTGGGAAGGGCCATCTCTGTTTTGTTTTGCTCAGTGTCACCATTTATTGCTCGGAACCTGCTGTGTTCCTACCCAAGGATGCAGCTTGGCAGCAGAAGAGGCCTCAGGTTTGCCCTTCCCTTGCTGGGAAGGATGGAAGGCCCATGATGGAGCAGGAGGCCAAGTCCTTCACTGGGAAAAAAACCCTGGAAAGTGGTTAACAGCTATTTTATTAAAGAGTTGTCCAAGTATTGAACACTGAATCCTTCAAAGCTGGAGGTGTATCTCCAGAAGGCTGTCTGTGCAGCACATTTCCATTTAAATAAAGGGCTCCATTTTTAGGAATGGCATGGAGCTGCCATCCCAAATTTCCAGTGGAAATTTGCATAAATACCCAAGACCCAATTTTGCAGAGCTTCACATCTTTGTGTAAGGAAGAGGAGAAGCAGCCTGCTGGTCCCCAAGAGCAGCATCTCTATGCCAAAATCTGTACAGGGATGATAAAAAAAAAAAATTAACTGACATAAGCCAAACCTCAGGTTAAACTTTAAAAGTAGCATATAAGAATCCTCAAAAAGGGGAGACTTAGCATGGGTGAAATTATAAATGTTTGTGGCTCGTTTGCTCAGTAATGAATCCACAGACAGCAGAGCACCAGAAACACATTCCTCTGCAGCTGCACCATCTCCCAGCCCTGTGGACAAGCAGGAGGATCTGTACTTGTTCCTCACCTGACAGAGAACTTTGTGAGGTAGTGCAGAACTGCTTCTGCAGCCCACTAAATTAAAAAAAAAAATAATTGCTGCCATATTTAACTGCAAATAATGGCCAGTGACAGTCTGTGTGGGTGCAGGCAATTACCATGTTTTCTGCATGGTGTGAATTCCTCCTGTCACCAATGGCTGTAAAACTGAGTATGAAGGAAAGCTTACTTGGAAGCCAGGTTTTTATGGGTTCCAGAGTAGAATTCATGGGGGGTGGGCNGGGGGGATGACAACTCATATATTTAGCCATTCAAATAAACCTTAATTTTTAATGAAGATCTATGCGGGGAAAAATTAATATTGTTAATTCTAATATCAGTTCTTTGTGCAGAACAGCCTCATTTCCATTTTGGATTACTAGGGAGTAATTTCAACAGATTTTAAAAGAAGATAAATATTGTGGATGTGGTCCCCAATATTTTTTTGTTTTAAAAATTTTTTACATAAAACTAAAATGTCAGTTATAGTTTTAGTCTGCTAGCTCTAATCAGACAGATTTATAAGACCAAGTGTCACAAAGAATATTTGGAAATAGCTGTTATTAAAGGAGAATCTTTGAAACAATAATATATTCCAGAAGTCAGGCATGTTCCAGAATAATCTAAAAGGACCAGGATCCCAGGTCTTGAAAGCCCCAACAACTGTGAATAAGTCTCATCTATGGCAGCTGCAGTAAAATAAAGAAATTTGTGCCAAACCATTTCACTTGAGCTACATCTAGTCATTTAAGGACAGCATTGCAAAACCCAAATATTTGTCTTCCTTGAAACAAGTTCTGTGGTATTTCCTGCAGAACATTTGCACAAAGAATCTAAAGATCCAGTACGAGCGGGAAAAAAGTGTGACATTAATCCAACACATGCAGCTCTTTTTTACCCAGGAAAATTCTTTCAAAATGTTAAACATTTTCCTCCACATACAACTATTTAGCCAAGTTCCAAGGAAAACTTAATTAAACACTGAAAAGGAAAACAAACAGAAGAAACCATGCTTTTAAGCAGAGCTTACAACCTGGGAAAGATCACCAGACCACATTTGAGAACAGATTAATTTATCCTTAGCTAATTACCCTGCAAGGGTCAGCTGAGCTGCCAGAACCACTAACAGTCAAGACATATCACAATGGATTGTTCTGTCTGTTTGATAAACTCATTCACTGAACACATTGATTTCTGGCTGTGCATGTACAATAAAACCTAGCATTCCACAGAGCTACTACTCATCTCATTCAGATCATTTTCTGCCTTTTTGTTATGGCTCATTATTTTCAACCCAGCTTTTGCATCATTCTTTCTAGTTTGAGAAGAATTCTGGCAGTCAAGGCCAGTGTGCTCTAGTTCTTGCTCTGCCATTATCTCTGCAGTGTTAACAGCTCTGACTTCAGCTGGCCTGTGCGAAACTTGAAAAGTATTCAAAAGTCTCTGGGGGTCTTTTTAAGTATAAAGTAATTCTCACAGTGAAACGCACCTACATTGCACAGGAACATAAAACCATAACATCCCAGAATGTATTAATTTGGTAGTAATATCCCATGCCAAGCACACAGGTTGATTTTGACCTGAAATATGCACAGAAAAGAAAAAAGTAATTCAGCAAGAAGTCAGTGCCTTTTTTTATCTTTTCAGTATATAGAGACATCAAAAGAATTGAAAATTTCATGGAAAGAGTGTGAAGATCCTTTTCTTTTAGTAATTTAATAATGTATACATTAATATGGAGAAAAACTGAAGTAATTAAACCTAGTGTGACATTTTTTTACTTAACAATGAATAAATAATACTCTCACTAAAGCTACTGCTTTCTGCAAAATCAGATGGTTTTCACTATCAACCAGTCAATATGACTGACATTAACAAGAATCAGATCAGGTCCTTTATACTCAAAGCTTAATACTTTGTTGAATCTTAGTTGAAATACGGTGACAGCTTGCTCTGAATGAAGGTACACACTGAAGTTTAATTTGGATATTATTTCCTAAAAAGCCAGTCCTTAGATTCAGAGCAGTGTTTTCATTTTAATTTCTGTTTTTGTTAAACACTAAGACCTTAAAGAAAAACTATTTCTTTAAAGCCTAAGATGAAATATATCTTGCTACCTGCAGAATAAGAACATTCTTTTTAGGAGTATAACAAAACTAAAAAGTAAACATTATTCTGTTCATTATAATAAACAGTATACTGTTCATTAGATTAAACCAAAAAGGAAACTTCCAAAAATTTTAAAAATTCAATGTGTTTTAGACTGTACTCTGACTGATACTCTACAGCAGAAAAATAATAATTAGAATAAATAATCTGTAAAACCACCAAACTCCACCAAAGGTTGATGTTGGGTGTGTCAGCAACCTCTCTGAGTTACTACTTGACAACTCCTGTTGCACCAGATTTCTTACTAATTGACACACAACAGAAATATGAATGATTATTGATAGCCCCCTGGTGTTGTGGTCACATCAGTTTTAAAAAGTACATAATTATTGGGATTAAAAGTCACTGGTTTGGCTGAAATTGCAGTGTGAGTTTTTGGTGACATTTTAGAACACAGTGTGCAAAGTTCCTGCCTTTACATTGCTGGAGGCTAATATTGTCTGTTTTGATACATTCTTAAGAGAGGAATAGCAATGGTTCATGGCATTAAGGGACAATAACAGCCTTCAACTGGCCTCTGGAACCATCACCCATTCTGTTGACATTATCTTTTAGCTGTCTGCAATTGATTTAAAATCAAACAATGATGTTACATAATGTGCACAGCATAAAACTACGTTCTCGTTATTAAAGTTCTCTGCTGACCTTACCTGTGTATGCAGCCACTTTGCAGCTGGTCTAGAGGGAGCCCTCAGATGACGTTTTCATCAAATTCTCAAGAGCTGCTCTTCATTTCTGCATTAATTCAGCTGATCTGATACTGAACTTGGGCATTTGTGGTCTGGCACCTCCAAAGTTCTAGGGAAGATGCTGTGTCCTCAGTGGTACTGTCACCACTCTGTTAGGACAAAAAGAAGTCTGCATTCTAAGTTAACACAGTTTCTTCCAGCCCAGATGTCCTTGCATTAGTCAAACCTGGAGATACTTGCGAAAATTATAGCAGCATTTGGAGTCCATAGTCATCATTCTCCAATATTTCCAAGCCAGCATTGAGAGGAGGCTCCAGAGTCCTTTGTTCAGATGCACCATTAAAAGGTGCTATGTTTTCATTTAATAGTCCTTAGGAGATATTTTCTGACAATTTGTTTAATGTCTTTCAGACTAGGTTTTTGGGGTTTTTTTTGGATGGGCAGGGAGTTGATGCACAACATTCTGTGGCAATAAGTTCCACAGCTTGACTGCATTCTGTGTGCAAAATCCACCTTCATTTTCATCCCTTGCCTCATAAGTGCGATTAATGCATATTCATTCTTGAATTGGGCAAGACCAAGAGGGTAAATAACTCTTGGGGGTTTTTTTGTTTTTGTTTTTGTTTTT